>JAYESA010000013.1:5869370-6469370 GCA_036927795.1 Iris macrosiphon
AATAATTTAAAACTGAAACAAATTCAATAAAATAAGACAACCCATCTATAAAGACTCAAATACAAATAAACTCCATAAAACACTATTTTTATAAAAAAAGAAAAATATAGGTCCTCCCCATTGTATCCTGATATTATCAGAAACCTAGCTCAACAAGCAGAGGAAGAATATAATTAGACCACAACAATACATACTATGCATGTTTTTACTGTGACAATGAGTATGCAAAGGAGAAGGCAAAGGAATCAAAGGATCAGGAAACTTTGTATGTCAATTTTTCTATATTGGATAAACTAGGGTTTGCTAGGTTATTTTTCCTTCGGTGTCGATTTAATAAAATAAATATATAATTGATCCAGTTATTCTTGCATGCATAGTTCAGGAATTTATTGGTGCTTAGGGATATAAGAGGATCACCTTCACATGTTTTATAACCATCTCCCTTAAACTGAACGCCATTAAACAGGGGACACTCACAAACTCTGCCTCGAAAGGTGTCCTGAAACATGAAGTTACTGTTAATACATACTACAATACCCGTCAGCTAGTATGAGCTTGCTAAGGTGTGCAGGGAGAAAAAAAATTGCTGACAGATATAAATAGCTGGCTTACCAATTGAAATGAATAGATATTGACTTTAGCATCTGAAAATTACTGCATGTTACATTTCTATTTATTTTGAGAGAGGAGACAGCCCCTGACAGAGTTCAGTGGAAGATAAGGATCCATCATCCACATTGTCGAGTCTAAAATTTGGGGATTTAGGCTTTGTTGTTGTTTATTTATCCATTCTGATTTACATAACTAACACAACTTATGAAGCAACAAAATAACACAGTATAATGTATTACCTTCAATTAGAAAAACTCACCAAACTATGTGACCAATGTTCTTAGTGCAGTTGGTATACCAGTTTATAACAGCTAATATACCAGTACCGGTTGCACTAAGATACCAGTCAACCTGATGTGGTTATATATAAGAGAAAAAGAAAACGTCTTCCTATATAAATGTGGGCTCATAGACTCATACAGTATGCCGGACTGGTATATCCATAGAATTGCGATATAATTTAATTAATCCCGTACTCAATATGCTATCTGTAATTAATAATGGAACTACTTTATAATAGTAGATTATGGGCATAATTTGTAATTGAATTATATTTATTTAATTTACACTTTATTATCTAACGGTCGGTTTACTGATTATACCGACCAACAAAGAATGATGGGCAACATTCACTTGAAAGTACAGAGTTGGAACCAATCCAAACGGGAAGGAATATGCCATTTCGAATGATAATATAATTTTATCTGTTCCTTGAATATAGGCAGTAGTATTCGTAAGAAATTGAAGAAATGTAAAGCTATATTGTCTAACTAATACCTTGCAGGCAGTAATGTTAGAAGCTTTATCTAGCCAGCATCCCCCATTATCAGTCAGGCATTCATTTGTTTCTACATCTGTATTAAATGCATACCTAAATCAGAAACTTATCTCCAAAGACGAGACTTTAACAAGAGAATGGAACCACATCCAAGAGTAAGAGCCATGTGGTGCTCAGGTGCTCGGTATATCTCACCATCATTCAAACAAGCAGCTGGTTCTGTAGTTTCCTCAAAGCCGGCACAGATAGCTTTCAACACCGCCTTTTTCTCCAACTTTCCTGTGATTACTCGTGTCAAGACAAGCATCTCATCGATGCTAAAGAAATGGTCTCTCAAGACTAACCTCGATATTGTCGATTGTTAACAATGAGGGTAGGCAATATGGTAACATCTCCTCTGGAGCCTTTTCCAATCTATACAAAAACACTAAAACATTAAAAGCCATGTACACACTAACAGAAGAATTAAAGGTATTGTGTATAACAAGTAAGTCCAATAAAAGTTCATCAAGAACGCTTTCATAGTTCAGGCAAAGAAAAAGCATTAGTAGAAAATTTTGACCTGAGCATGTTGCTCCTGTTTCAAAACAGGACTATCAGAATCAGCATTTGGGTCTCCCATACACTGTTGAATCTTCTTGATGTCTAGACCTGCTCAAAGAACACATATTATATTCAAAGGCAAAACAACACATTAATTCTTCATATACTGGGACACCTTACAAACAACACCTATACACTCCTTTGTGAAATTTAAGAAGCCCTCTTCGAGAATGGGTATGAACAAGTATATGTTTGGATAAATTTTATTGCATAGGGCCAAAGTTGTTTATAGATATGAGTCTCCCAGTGGATAGGAGCATAACAACAAAACAATAAAGCCTTTTATCCCCAAGACTTGGGGTCGGCCATGTAAATCATTTTCTTCGTTTATCTCTTAAATGTCTGTTCCTCTATTATATAAGAAAGTATAGTTTGAAAAGAACAACAAATATCAAAGATAACAAATTAGCTATAGTTAAGTTAAAATCTCAAGATGACCTACCTAAAGACTTGATAACAGTGTCAGCACACCCTTCGTTATATTTTTTCTCCTTCATTGGACACCTTATGTGAAAATCAGTAACATAATCCCACCAAACCCAGGGTCTTTTACTTTCGTTTGCAACTCTATATACACAGAGCTGTCTCAAATTCTCAATAACCACATCTTTTCCTTCATAACCTGTGCTGAAATCCTGCTCAGGATCAGGTGCACAATATCTTCCATGATTAATGCATTGGGACTTGCACTGTTTACTAAGAATGAAAGCATGAGGACAGAACCAGGTAATATAGTGGGGTGTAAACTGACTGTAACCACCCTTTTCAAGTATTTGTGCTGCACCCTTAAAGTCTTTTACAAAGCCCATCAGCATATCGCATTTAGGACCACACTCATCATTGCTACTAGTCCACAACTCATACTCTACACGATCATCTGGATGAGGCACAGCTTCTCTCCAGTCAAGATTCACAATGACCATTTCACCACTCTTGACAGCCTCCTTCAGTTGTTCACCAATTTTTTTATCAATGAGCGCAGAGGGAATTGTTATATTCTGAATATATTTTGCAGCTTCATCATCGTCTTTGGGCAAATCCATGGTTATCAGTGGTTCATTAGTGTCATCTACAACCAATACCGCTGAAGCACCAGCATTCTGCGCATTCCATACTTTCAGAGCAAAAAAGCAATCTGTAAGCAAAAACAATAGTCAGAAAAACCAAAATGAGAGAAATTTAACTCTCCGACAGAAAAAGGTATTTGATTGTATAGTCAGTAATCCCTAAAATAAATACAAGCAGGTGACTTCTAACAAGGTATAAGTATGTGTGAAAGTACACTGGCAAAGGACAGAATCATGTTCATGCAATTATTGTCAAAAGAAATTGGTGCTTCCAGGAACTGATGCTCAGCCTGTGGATATTTCTGAATTTGATGATTCAGAACTATGTTGCGTTAACAATTTGAAGATGATGCTTTAGTATAATTTTCTTTTGTAACAAGAGTGAGACTCTTTGTCTACTTGTTTGGTGGATTTTGTGGCGTCGCTCGGATTCAATTCGTAAATGTACTTGGTTCATGTGTAAGAATGAATTTGTTAGAACTCATTTCGAGTACCACCCTTGTTAAAAAAAAAAAAAAAAAGAAGAAGAGAGAATTCACTTAGACCTTACAATATGCCCTGCTATTTATACAAACAGATGTAATACCAAAAAAATATTTGACTAAAATCTCAAGTGATCCATAGATCCTGTTGTTAATGGTAACTATTAGCAAAGTCCAGAAGATACCGAATGTGCATCCAAATGAGGGCTATCAAAAGACATGCAGCAAGTGACTTCATTAATATTCAAACTTCTGTCATTATTAAACAAGGGAAGACATTGATTAATGAACAGCATATCAATTGACGATACCAAACAGAAGTATGCATAATCAACGAAGTACCTACTAAAGAAAAATATAAAACACCAAAACACCAAATTAAAGAGTGTTTGCATCTTGTTATATCTTGTAGGTTAATATATTACAATCTTTATTCCCTCTGACAATATATATTACAAGCTTTTGGCTGGGGTCTGTTAGTCAGGTTGACATGAACTAGGTCAAAATTGACAGATGAGCTATCATTCAGAGACAACTTAAGAAATCATTAGGCACCTCAGATGATGCGGTTGGGTATGTGCTTAGCTATATAACTGATGTTAGATGAAATATAGCAATTTAGATACAAATGAATTCTAGTATCCAAAAAAAGTGAGTTGGGAGTATTTGCGCTTGTTTTAGACCCATAAACAATCTGGTCTGTTTTACGTCAAACTGGATCTGACTTTTGGGTATAACTAGACAGATCAAGTAGGGTAGGGTTAGCTTTCGTTCCATTATAATCATTTGCAGGCTTACCCGAGATAACTAGATCATTCTCTGCTATGATGTATCAACCAACGTAAAGCATATAGCTCATTTATTTATTTATTTTGGTATAAAAAACAAACAAACAAAAGAAGACAGTTCTTTGCTCGTATGTGCTTCACTGCCGTACATCTATAAACACTCAAACAGTCTTAACCGCGTAAAAAGCCCCTGGTGGTCAAAGGCCCTTGATTTCATACACCTTCATCGAGTAGGCACTAGATGTTGGAGGCAGGGGAAAAAAGATGGAAACAGCCCCTAGAGCAAGCAATAGGTATATGATCTCTTTTCACATTTAAACCTCAGAAGCTCAAACAGTGAAGTACGAGTGTAAATGAATCATGAAAAAAACAAGAAGTACAACATCGAAGCCTTTATCCCAAAATTTGGAGGTTGGCTACAGGTCCTTTTCTTCCGTTTTGCTATCTTAAGGGACATGCTCTCGTTATTTGTAATAAATGCCTCAATTTAAAATTGTTTAGGTTACCACCAGTAGTTCTAGCAGGTCTTTTGACAAATATCGTACCGGTTAAGCCTAACCCCTCTCTCTCCCCCTCCCCCTCCCCCTCCCCCACATGTTGTGTACCAGGAAAGTAGCAGAGCGAAATGCAACCAAAGTAACAATGGAATGAGTCGTTCTCCATTCCAATTCCAAAAGCATCACACAAGTATAGTAGTCCTGTAAAGAAAGTTAGCTCATTGGATTCTTCTTCCTTGGATCATACTCTTAACACATTCTTTTCTTACCCATCGTCAAATCTTCGCAACCAAACACTAAAACTTTCTCTCTTCTTCCAACGTTCCAATCCTTTACTTTCTACTCGAATCCCAAAACCAAACTAGTAAAAATTAATCTAGTACAAATTCATCAAAAACATCTAGGGTGGTTAGTCAATCTGGATTTCAAAAACATACGTGTGATAGAGATTTCAAAAAACGAAAGAACGCCAAACTGATTATATACCTGGCTAAATTTCAACTTGATACTCTCAACCATTCAAGTTTTTCAACTTGATACCAAAAACTTTAATATTACACAACATAATAAGTTAATATTGATACCGAAAACTTTAATATTACACAACTTAATAAGTTAATATCCTAACGGAAAATCCTAAATGACAAACCTGCCGCCTCATTCATTCGTGTCACTTCAAATACCCCGAGAGAGCCTAATAGTGTTAACAAAAAATCCTAAATGACAAAAATGCCCCCTCATTCGTGTCACTTCAAATACCCCGAGAGAGGATGGAGGCAATATGGTAAAACAAAAAAAACAAAAAAAATTGTTGCAACTGATAAAATCGACTTAAGCCTATATAATAGTTGAGGATAGTGATTGGTATTATATTAAATTTTAGGGTATCAAACTAAAATTAAGCCTATATAATACCTCCGCGATCGATGAGTAGGAAAGTGGGGAGGGCCCCGGGCTTGGGCTTGAAGGAGCCGGAGTCGGAGCCGGAGAACTCGTCGCAGCCGCCGGAGTTGCGCTTGGGATATACGACTGTCCCGGCCATGCTTCCGCCGTACTTCGGTATGCCGAAGTTTCCGATGGCGGCGTCGTGCTTCCCGCGCACTCCCTCCGGCGAGGTCACCATCAGGCTGTTCTTCTCCACCACGAACCTCCCTGAGACCAAACCAACCAACACAAACCCTAGAAAAAAGACCCCGCGAGCCCTCCTCGCCATCGAAGGACTAACAATCGATGGGAAGCGTCGGTGATTATTTTCCGATGTGGGACTATTTTCTGCGGGTGGGTGGGGGAGCGAAGTGGAGCTGATTTGAGTTTGCTATTGGTAGAGGAAGTGTTGCTCCGAGAAAGGGAAAAAAACGAGAGGGAGTGATATTTCTTACTCACACCTACTTCAGACAAGATCCAACTGCAAGTCATAAAAGAAGGCAAATTATGTATATGCACTCCACATTATTTATTTATTTTTTTTGTAGTCTATTACTTCAGAATGGTTCAGATTTTTTTAACTTTTATTCAAGACAGGGTAATCCAACCCTCTAAATATTTTTAAAATTCTTCATTCTAAATTTCTACTCTCTCTTCAAGTACCCAAATCTCCAAATCATAATCCTAATCCTAACTTTCGTCGGCGGGAGGAGAAGGAAGCGGAGGAGGAGGAGAAGGAAGCGGAGGAGGGTTAGCGTGAGCACAATCCCCCCATCCCGCAGTCTCTTCCGACTCTTCTCACCTTCGTCTGTCACGACCCAATTCCTTAGAATCGTTGGGACGTCCCCCGAATCGTGATGCCGTGCGGGCCTGGGGTTGCGCCCGCACAAGGCTAAAGTATTTTGCATAACAAGCACATATTCAGAGTACGCAGATAAATTGAAACACAGATTTGAAATGGAAAAGTTCTCTTTATTGATAATTAACATCTATTACAAACTCCTGAACGAGTCAGCTAATATACCGAACGGCTTACAAAAGTGTTGACTCAAAATGAGATAGCAGTCTTGTACATTACATCCCTTTATAAACTCAAAATGATAAAGACCTCCAAGCTGGAGGACGGCTTTGCCACGAAGTTGCATTTGTGTATGAAGAGTTGCAAGCTTCTGGCTTCAAAAGGCTTCAAGGGGCGCGGTGAAGATGCGCCAACAGCTGGACTGGATCGGGAAGACGACTTCGGCTCCTCGCTCGGTTCGCCCTGGTGCAGAGAACCTGTTTCAACGAGGGTCAGCATGTCGAAACATACTGGTGAAGGCGAGCTAACCGAACTATACCAATCAACACGTTGTTTTAATGAAGCATGCATATTTGTGGGTTTCTATCTTGCCTTAGTTCATTTACAAGTAAGCAGTATATAGAATTTACTAAAAATGAACGTGCCACCGTTCGGTGGATTTTACCTGCCGTCTGAATTACCTGCACAATACTTACCCTGCCTTCCCTGCCACGAAGACACAAGTTAGTATGCAACATGTTTAAATATACACGTTGGGATCACTGGCTAGAAGCCATAATGGACCGTTTAGTCTTGAACGAGGATGGAATGCAGCAAAGATGCGTTGGTGGCTGCAGACTATCCTTGTCCAGATGCGTGAGACTATCGTGAAGTTCCGCCCGGACCGGATCGGTGCCAGTGCCCCAGCAACCGTCCGCAGGAATCCGTTACCTTGTGCACAAGTTGTCCGTGATCAATCGTTCGTGATGCGTTAACGTTGATGCGTTTGAGGCAACATGAACATGAGTTAAGCAACATTGCATGATTCGTTTTGCATAGTCTTCCTGACAGTTTATTTCATAACAAGTGTATTCCATACTTAGCACAATTTATTGAGGAGATGCATTCTAGCAAAACTTGAAGCATGTAAAGAACATTCATATGAACAAGCATGCAGTTTAGTAACCGTTCCCAAGTTAAATGACAAGCAATATAACCAAGTCTATTCTCTTTTATCTTGGTTTCTTTTATTATTACTTGGTATCGTTTGATCGGGGCAAAGGAGAGTGCAGATTTATAGATGTGAAGACTGGAAGCAGGGCTAGCTAATCGGGTTGGTAGCCACTCACTTGGTTGGAAGGAAAGGAGAAGGAAAGAGGCGCTTCACGACTCCGCTCGCAAGCCGCCTACTGCTCGTTCACCTGTACACGAACAGCTCGATTAATACTTCTTCCTCTCTTTCCAATCTCGGAATAGAAGTGCAAGTCAATGAACGAAAACAATGAAAACCATCGAAATCGTTCAAGAAAAACAAGCAAATCCCAAAACCAACTCAAAGCACGAAAGCAACAAGCGACCTCGAAAACCGAGGCAATAAAAGATAGCAGCGGAGAGGTCCCTCCTGACTCTGCCGCTAAGCCGATCCTTGGGGCCCGGTCCACTGAATATGGGAATCGATTCCGAAGAAACAAATCCATAACGAGGACGAGTTCTTAATTCAATCTATCCCGATCGAACGATACCGTTTGTGTTTCTTAGCCGCGCTCCCCGCACCGGGGGAACGGGGTGCTACATCGTCGACGCCGTCATGCCATCATGGGCAGCAGGGACTCCCTCGTCTCCGCCGACCCCTCCGCCTCCTCCCCTGTCATCGTCTCCCTCCTCTCCACCATCTCCTCCAGCGTCGTCGACATCGACTCCCCCTTCGTCATGCAAAGCTCCCGTGCCGTCGTTATCGTCGTCCGCCTCCTCCCTTCCCTCCCCCCCTCCCCGCGCCGTCCACATCCTCCTCTCTGTCCTCACCGCCTCCTCCCGCAACCGCTCCATGTGCTCCTCTGTCGGCCTCCTCTGCGTCCTCATCGAGACCATCGAAGAAATTCTCGACGAGTCCACCACGTGGGATGCGATGCCTCTCTGCGCCGCCAACACCCGCCCTCGTCGCCGTCCGCCTCCGCCCTTGCTGCTTCTTCTTCCATGAACTGTTGTCAAAATTTTTTTATAGTACTAATTATTTATTGGAAGGACTATCAACATTATGACAGTCCTGGAAAAAAAAAAATATTTGACTGAAAATTAAACTCATCGACTTTTATATGAAAATTTTGACTGTCCTAAAGGTGAAAAAAATTTGTGACAAAGTTATAAATAAACTGAAAAAATTATTTAAACTATCCGAAACAATATATGTAGTGCTTATAGAATTTGCCTAAAATAATATGTGGGTCTTATTTTTTATTTTCTATTTTGTGAGTCCACATAAGAATGCAAAATTACACTAGCCTAAAGTGTTTTATTACTACTACTAGGAATGTACACATGCATTGTACGTGCATAAAAAAATATTAGAAAAAATTAAACATAAATTTATTATAAAAAATGTCATTCCTAGGAGTTGAATTAAAAAAATCAAGAAAAATGTCTTCCATCTTAACTACATTAGTTAGAATTATTTAGTTATAAATATATTATATTAGGTAGTTAAATGCTTGGTTATATATTTTTTAAAATAATTAGTGTTTCTTAAATTTTTTAATTTATTTAAATGATTATATAGATACAGCTTCGACGACTCATTTTTTAACCGTTTCTAAGACACATTATAATAATAGAGATATATATGCAGTGCGTTACACGTATTTTATATCAGAGCATATTTGATGTTTTTAATTTTAGCGTACTAAATATGTACCCTTCCTATAAAATATATGGATCATATTGGTTGGATGAAAAACAACACCCACAACTGGTGGGACCGCCAATACAGTATTGTTCCAGTTGGAGCGCAGCAGGCATCCGACATAGTCGAAGAAAGTTCTAATCTTGGAATTGTTTAGAGTGTAGACAAATGTAAGTACTAAAATAAATAAATAATGGGATCCACATTTTATAGGATGAGAGACTGACTTGGTACACCAAAAACTAGGACACCGATCTCCTCCCATTTCGTACTAATTGGAAATATTAAACAACACTCCCTTATTTTATACTATTTTAGAAGAGCGGACAGCTTGTTAATTTTTCTTTTCAACTTGAAAAAAGCAAACAATAATTAAAAAAAAAATTATACCTAATTACCTTACTATTTATGTTAAATTTAGTACAAAAAATTAATTACTAAGTAAAAGTTTTTTTTGGAGAAAAAAAATATCTACCGTAAAGTAAGGGAATAGTATATATTTTGATAGTTGTGTCGTGGTATGGTTTTATTTTGTTTTGTTTTTTGTCTTTGTTTTCTATATTGCTATTCTTGTATTTTGATATTTGATTTTGTTCTGGGCTTCAAGTGCACAAAGCTCAGGGTATATTCTTCATGGAATCTCAATATCAGCAGCGTCCATTTGTTATTTGGTTATTTTTTGGTTTGTTGTTGTTAGTCTTATTTTATCATCATGTAATGGTTTAGGTCTCTTGCACAATCAACATCTATTGTACGTCTTCTTTTGTTTGGTTGAATTTGTTGTTAGACTTATTTCCTTGTTAAGAAATAATTTTAAGGCAACCCGCACACATAGTGGACTGCTTTTTATTTTATGCCATGTAAATTTTTATATATTTTTTATATTTTTTTGTCAAACTTTAATGCCAAGTGTTAAAAATATATTTGTCGGACTTTCCATTCATCATAACCAGATGGTAAGTCCGGACCATCCAATAATCTCTCCTATAAGATCTGCAATTGGACATACAAAGTTAATTGGTCCAGGTTGGAGTTAGCACTATTGGGATATAATGGAACCCAATAGAAAAATAATCAATAGTAAGGCTAAACTCAATTTCAATATTCTACATTTAGAAGAAGGTAGGAGTTCATTTTATAGAATATTAGGACTCAATTGGAAGTCAATAATATTTCTACTCCAGCCACATAAGTTGTAGTCTGGATCTCAGAATTTTTACATTCGGAATGTAGGAACTCATTTTGTAGAATAGTAATGCTCAATTTGGAGTAGGAGTGCAACTTTGGCTAGTTGGGTCGGATTTTAGCTCAATTCGAGCCAAGCCTAATAAATCATAAGTCTAGTTCGAGCCCAAGTCCAAGTCCAATCCGACCTCGGATTCAACATATGAAGTCCAAGACCGAGCCCAAAGGAATAGAAAATGAACCCATGTGTCCTCATGTTGGGTCGGGGCCATCGAGTTTAATATGATATTTGAAATAAGTTTAAACAAGATTAATATTAAACACATAATCAAATCGCAATCAAGTCTCAACATTACAAAATACAAAATTAAATGAGATTTTGGATAAGGAGTTTAAGAGTTTGAGTGTAGGTTTTAAACTTTTTACTTAAGAAGTATGAAACAATGTACATATAAATATATATTTATAAATTATATGTTTAACGGGTTTCAGATTCTTTGAGCAATCCAACCCATGAATCTGAGGCCAATTCGATTTTTTATCGAGTTAAAATAGTTTAAACCGAATTTGAACCCTGACTCAAGTATATTCAATCATAACCCAACCCATTAACGGGTTTATCCGATCGGACTCGAGTTTCGCATGTCCGAATTTCACTCATAATTTAGAATCCCAAATACTATATTCTGGATTATATATTTTATTTAAAAAGAAAAATGAAATATGACACCTAGGTCCACATCCACTCATCTCATTTTATTATTCTCGTACAAACCTGTCACGCCCCAGTCCCAAAATGTCAGGAACTAGGCCACGTGTCACTGGCCAGCTGACACGTCACTAAGGGCTTAATCCACTTTGATGGACCCAAAGGGAGCTACGCTGTCCTAAAATACTACAAGTATAGAACAGGTAAAGCTATCTCATCCACAACAAAATATCAGAAAAACAAGTGCTGAAATATATATATAACTGAGTCTGATACAGTACACAACTGGTGAGATTACAAGCCTACTACAAAAACTGATAATAGCGCAGAAAAATCAGATAGACTAGGCAGTGTCTATCTGATCAAAACATCTCCATCTCCAGGTAGCAGCATCTAGGGTCAAGTCTACTCTGAGGGTATCTCCTCGAGCTCCTCCTCGGTAGCACATCTGGCCTCCTGATCAGGCCCGTACACTGTGGGGTAGAAAGCCTCATCTAGATCTGGCAAGGAACCAGGTCCTCAGTGGGACGTAACAAGATACAGAAAAATGACATGCCATGTAATGTAAATACTGAATAAAGAAATAAAATAAATACAGGGTGCTAACCATACTAAGTGAAAATGCAAGTAAAGATCCAGTAGTACGCATGGGAATGTGTGGCTAGACATACGCTGACGTAATTCACCAATCGTGGCGACTGGCTAGTATAGGTGTCGTATGTCCCCGACTCAGGGAACTCTGCAATCGACCATCACTGGTACGAAGGTATAAAACATTATTGGAGGGGGTGTCCCATACGTCAACTAGTTATCTTTCCCATCCCAATGAAACTAAGTGTCCAGTCGTACCTTTCCTGAGTTATGCTAATCCGTGATGCGGGTCATACGTAATGGTAGCTAATCAAATACGCAGCTCACATCCATATATGTAATACAACCATGTTGCGTGTTCTCGTGATAGGGTCTAGGAGAATATTAGGATATTCTCTCAGCTGTTGGTGAGTTTGTAATATCGTGTCAACATAACAGTTGACTGTACCCAAGACAGTCTCAGGTGATCATGGTATATGAATTTCAGAACAAAGTAGATATCAACAATTTAATTTAAACAATAACTTGGCAAGGTATACTTGCCTACTCCCTGATAGTGTTGAAACCCTGATTTTACAGTCAGTTGTGAAGGTGCTGGTGACAGGGGGTCACTAGCTGTGCTGAAGTTGGTTTCTGTTAAAACAGATAGGTTTCGTGAATATCCAGGCTGTAATATAAAACATATATATATATACATATATATAGTATAGATATATATATTTAGTAGGCATAGATATAATATATATAATAGTATATATTTATAGAACAGATAAATGCAGGCAATAATATATATAGTAGCAGGGTATATCCACTGCGATAAATATAGTATTTATCAGGGTGTATCCTCTGATATATAATATAAATAAATTGAATTGACAGGACAGTAATTAAATACATATATATAATATATGTATTATAGTATATAGTATAGTGCAAGAATTTTAATATGTATATAAATGCTGTATTTATTCAGCAATATAATATAAGTAGTAGCAGGGTCTATATGTGACCACTGTATAATTGAAATGACATTTGCAGGAATTAAAATATATTATATATAATTAAGTTGTATTATCCAGCTGATATTTAATATATATACAATATATATATATATATATATATATATATATATATATAGATATATATATATATATAGGTGCAGGAATTTAAATGCAGAAAAATAAATAAATGCATAGTATAATATATATGTTATATACAAATTATATAAATATATGTATACACATATATTTATATATTTAACAGAATTAAATATTTACATAATAGTAATTATGATATAATATATACATAATACATATACATATATATAATTATATATGTATAGTATAATATATATATACATAAGTATATAAAGTATAATATATAATATAATATATACTGTATAATAATAGTATATATAACATAATATATATATAGATATATATATAAATATACATAGTATTTATACATATATATATACATATATATATACATATATATATACATATATTATATACATATACTCATGTATTATAGCTTATATACGTATTTCTGTATAGTATAGTATATTTATACCTTACAGGTGGCAGGGGGGGTCCCACGCGGTGTCGCCGGCGGGAGGACGGCGGCGGAGCTGGCCGGAGGCGGCCGGAGGAGCAGCAGCAGTGGCAGTGGCCACTGGCAGCAGCAGCAGTAGCAGCGGCTTGCGGGGGCGCTGGCCGGCGGAGGAGCGGAGGAGGTGGCCGGGCAGGCGGCGGGTTCGGGAGAGGGGAGGACGGCGGTGAGTTTGGTGGTGGTGGTGGAGGTGCACGGCGGTGGTGGTGGCGGCTAGAGGCGTCGGGGAGAGGAGTAGCAGCAGCTACGGTTAGGAGAGGGTGGCTGCTGCGGGGGCTAGGGCGGCCGGAGGCGGCGTCGTGGAGAGGAGAGGTGGTGGTGGCAGGTAGGGGAGGTTGAGGCGAAGCGGTTGGGTAGGGTGGCGGTGGTCGGCGTCGGCCGGAGGCGGCGGGGGAAGTGAATGGGAGTGGTGGTGGTGCTGTGAGTGTGAAGTCGGGAAGGGTCTGCAGAAGCTGGCCACGGCGGAGCAGCCGGCCGGCGGTGGGTGGCAGTGGTCGGAGGTGAGGGGAGGGGAGTGGCGACGGGTTCGGTGGTGGTCCGGTGGGCGGAGGGTGGCCGTGGTGGTGGGGGAATGGGTTTGAATGTAGGGAAATGCTAGGGTTTATATAGGTTTATGCCTAATGGCATTTTTGTAAATACCTAGAAGTTCAGGGGTATTTTGGTAAATTGGTATTTTAGGATATTTTCACAGGATTTCTCTGGATTTTATGGTGGGTCCCTCACACCTATGGTCTAGCCAATAGGATTAGGCCACCTAGCATACAATTTTGCATAAAACCCTAACTTTTTAATAATTGCATAAATGCATAAAATTTGTATTTTGCGTAATTTCGCAATTTACCAAATTTCAAATACTGATTTCCCGAAATTCTAAATTGTATAGAAATGAGGGAAAATAGCTGGGGGAAAATATTTTGGACAGTGTGGAGTGATTCTGGGCAGGTGCAGGGTCTGATATTGCAGGTGATACAGTCATCGTATTTATTATTTAATAAATACTGCGCACGGTGTTCACTAATTATTTAGAGGCTATTAGAGTCATAATTTTTCTACGGTGTCAAAACGATAATTGTAATACAATTAGAGTAGAATATTATCGTATTTTTGTTTGGCAAAAACAGGTGCCTACTGGTCCTCAAATCTCTAGGGGTACAGAGATGGGTAAAGAGCAGAAAATAAAATAGGAAATAAATACATACGTTTGTAACGATATTTGTGCGACTAAAACGAAGCATCAAACGAGGTTTCTGGAAGTTGCACAAAATACAGAAAAAGTAGTCTGACTAGTCTAGAGCAGAAATGTGAAATTTGTTTAGGGTTAACAGCTAGTGTGATGCCCTAGTCAATTGTGTAATGAACAGGTGCACAATCAATATAATATATAATAAATAAAATTTTAAAAAGTTGCACTAATTCTAATTAGTCAAAATAAATCCTAAATTACTGAAATCTGGTCGAGGGAGTTTACAATCTACCCTCCTTAGAATATTTCGTCCTCGAAATAAAAACAACCATATAATGAGAATGAAAAAGGACATATGATGATTAAGAAAGATTGAATTTGAAATATTGGACATACCCTGGTTTGGAAATAGGTGGGGATAACGCTGACGAATTTCCTCTTCTCGTTCCCAGGTGGATTCACCTGGTGCATGATGTTTCCATGCAACACGAACGAGAGGAATAGTCTGGCCTCGCAACACTTTCTCGCTATGGTCCAGAATCTCTACAGGCTCCTCCTGATAAGATAAGCTTGGCCCGATGGTGATCTCTGAGTAGTCTAGCACATGACTCGGGTCTGGAATGTACCTCCTCAGCTGAGATACGTGGAAGACGTCATGTACTCCCTCAAAAGTCTGAGGTAGAGCTAGTCTGTAAGCAACTTCTCCGACGCGATCTAGCACATCGAAGGGTCCAATGTACCTTGGACTTAGCTTCCCTCTTCCTCCAAATCTGATAGTTCCTCTAGTAGGTGAGATCTTTAAGAACACATGCTCCCCTACTTGGAACTCTAGAGGTCGGCGATGAATGTTGGCCCAGTGCTTCTGCTTGTCTTGTGCAGCTCGTAGGTGTCCCTGGATCTTCTTTACTTTCTCCACCGTACGAATAATCAGTTCTGGTCCCAAGATCTGTCTCTCGCCAACATCGCTCCAGCATACTGGGGAACGACATTTCCTTCCATACAAAGCTTCAAAGGGAGCCATTTGAATGCTCGCTTGATAGCTGTTGTTGTAGGAAAATTCCACCAGGTGTAGATGATCTTCCCATGATCCGCTGAAATCAAGCATGCAGGCTCTCAGCATATCTTCAAGTGTCTGGATGGTGCGTTCTGATTGGCCATCTGTTTGTGGGTGATACGAGGTGCTGAACTTGAGGCGGGTACCAAGACTTTCTTGCATACTTCGCCAAAAGTAAGATGTAAATCTCGTATCTCTGTCAGATACTATGCTGACTGGCACTCCATGCAGACGCACTATCTCCTTCATGTACATGTCCGCCAAGACTTCTGTGGATTGCCCGACTCTAAAAGGTAGAAAATGAGCAGCCTTAGTGAGTCTGTCTACAATTACCCAGACAGCATTACGACCACTAGGACTTTTTGGGAAGCCCGTAACAAAGTCCATCGTAATGTGTTCCCATTTCCACTCGGGTATTGGGAGGGGTTGAAGTAGACCGGCAGATCTTTGATGCTCAGCCTTGACCTGCTGACACACCAGGCATTTGGCCACAAAGCGTGCTATCTTCCGCTTCATTCCATGCCACCAGTAATATTGTCGCAGATCTCTGTACATCTTTGTGCCTCCTGGATGTATAGAGTATGTTGAGCTATGAGCTTCTGACATCAGCTCATTACGAAGTTCTCCATTTGGAACATAAAGACGATCACCACATCTTAGAGTCCCATCTTCGTGTATGCGACATCCTGTCTGAATTCCAGCCTCTGTTCTTTGTCGAAGCCTCTGAAATCTTGCATCTGCTGGTAGAGCAGCTTTGATTCTTTCCACCAAGGTTGATTGCAGCTGGTAGTTTGATAATTGGCCGTCAAGTCCTGGCATAATGACCTCTATTCCCAAATTTTCTAGATCTCTCAGAAGACCTGGTTGGGTGATCATAAAGAATGCCGAGGGTCTTCTGCTTAGAGCATCTGCCACCATATTAGCTTTCCCTGGATGGTACTGTAGATCAATTTCGAAATCCGCCATCACTTCGAGCCATCGTCTTTGTCTCAGATTTAGGTCCTTCTGGGTGTAGACGTACTTCAAACTTTTATGATCGGTGAATATCTCCACTCTTTCGCCATATAGATAGTGTCTCCATAGCTTCAGGGCGAAGATGACTGCGGCAAGCTCCAGATCGTGAGTGGGGTAATTCTTCTCATGAGTCCTCAACTGTCTTGAGGCATAAGCTACAACTTTCCCATGTTGCATTAAGACACAACCAAATCCTTTTCCGGATGCATCGCTATATATGACGAAACCTCCGGATCCAGATGGTATAGTCAAAATGGGAGCTGTAGTCAGACGCTTCTTCAAGTCATCAAAAGCTGTCTGGCAATCTTCAGTCCATATGAACTCCTGCTCCTTGTGAGTAAGACGGGTAATCGGCTCCGCGATTCTTGCAAAGTTTTCTACGAACCTCCGGTAATATCCGGCAAGTCCTAGAAAGCTTCTCACCTCTGAGACGTTGGTCGGGGTTGGCCACGTCTCAACAGATGAGATCTTTGCTGGGTCTACCGAGATGCCTTCTCCTGTGATAACATGTCCAAGAAATGCGACACGGTCCAGGAAGAATTCACACTTGCTCATCTTAGCATAAAGGTTCTCCCGTCTCAGCGTCTCTAATACCAACCTTAAGTGCTCTTCATGCTCCTCGTGGCTTTTTGAATACACCAGAATATCGTCGATAAAGACTACCACGAACTGGTCCAGATATTGGTGGAAGACTCTGTTCATCAGGTTCATGAATACGGCAGGTGCATTAGTTAGTCCAAAAGGCATCACCAGGAACTCGTAATGACCATAACGAGTCCTGAATGCTGTCTTTGGAATATCTTCCCTCCGTACCTTGACCTGATGATATCCTGATCTCAAGTCTATCTTCGAGAATACCACGGCTCCTGTTAGTTGATCGAACAGGTCGTCAATTCTCGGCAAGGGGTACTTGTTTTTGATTGTCAGAGCGTTAAGGGCTCTGTAATCAATGCACATGCGATATGTTCCGTCCTTCTTTGGTACAAACAACACTGGTGCTCCCCAGGGTGATGCACTAGGACGAACAAATCCCTTGATCTGTAGTTCCTCCAGTTGAAGCTTCAGCTCGTCAAGCTCCTTCTTCGCCAGTCGGTATACATTGGAGGATACTGGTGCAGCTCCAGGTATCAGCTCAATAATGAACTCCACTTCTCTGTCAGGCGGTAGGCCTGGCAATTCTTCTGGAAATACGTCCGCGAACTCTGCTACAACTGATGGAAGTGCTGTCTCCATCGCCATGTAAGCTCTAGGAGTCTGGCCTACTCCTTGCTCTATGGTTCCTCGGACATATTCAAACTCAGGGTGATCTGGGGGTCTAAAGATAACACTACCCTTTCGGCAGTCTAGGATAGCATCGTTCTGGCTTAGCCAGTCCATGCCTAAGACAACGTCGAAATTTGGCATTGGGAGTACCAAAAATCGCGCTCTTAGTCCTCTACTACAAACAACTACTGGGCAGGTTTTGATAATGTTGGTAACTGGAACAATACCTCCTCCAGTAAGTATTTTCCAACACTTGGGTAGCGGGGAAGTGGGTAGCTTGTGCATGGCTACGAAACTACTGGATATGAAAGACAAAGTAGCCCCAGAATCGAATAATACAGTTGCAGGTAATGATGCAACTAAAATGGTACCTGTTATAGTTTCCCCTTCAGGTTCTTCTGCAACGGCAGCTAACGCAAAGGCTTGTCCCTGCCTTTGTCCTCCGGCTTGTTGTCTGGCCTTGAACTGGGTCTCCTGAGTAGGCAGAGGTGCTCCTCTCTGATATCCTCCTGATGTGGAGGGAAGCATCTTCTGAGCTTGTGCTCCTGGCTTCTGCCCTTGTTGAGGTGCTGCATCTCTACGTTGTGGGCAGTCTTTGGCCATATGATTTTTAGCTCCACATAGCAGGCATAATCCCAGCTTCTTTCTACAGTCATTGGCAAAATGCCCCTTCTTGCCACAAAAGTGACAAATCGGGAGCTCCCTCTTCTGGTAAGGCCCCGTCGTCTGTTGCGTCTGATATTGGGGACGACGTATAGGTCCTCCTGCTCCGTGCTGATTCTTGGCCGGGAAGGTTGGATTTGAGCGTCTGGCTCCTCGACCAATGGCTTCTTGCTCCCTGGCTTCTGTAAGAACCTCGTTGTAGGAGATTCTCGACTGCGTTGTTGTGTACCTCTGGAGCTCGTGGTTAAGGCCATGGTGGAATCTTTTAGCCTTCTTCAGCTCGGTCGGGATCAGATCAGCACCGAAACGACTTAGTCTGCTAAACTCCGCGTCGTAGGCATCTACCGTCATGTTTCCTTGCTCCAGGTGCAGGAACTGGGAGTATAGGGCATTCTGGACTGTCGCTGGAAAGTACTTGGCGTTGAAGTGCTCCAAGAATTGTTGCCAAGTTTGGTCTTTGCCGACGCTGCGCTCTATGGATTCCCACCAGTGATGGACGTTGCCAAGAAGTTGGCCCCTCACAGCGGTCATCCATAGGTCGGGAGTGAGTTGCGATCCTTCTAGCAGCATTTCGGTGTTGGAGATCCAATCGGAGATCTCTTCAGGAGTCTCGTTGCCTTTGAAATCCCTCGGGCTCATTTGACGGAAGCCTCGAACTGTGCCCGCTGGTAGGACAGGTACTGGTGTCGGAGTAGTAGTTCTCTCCAAAGCCGTCATCAACGTCTGTCGCAGAGCTTCAGTTTGCTGCCACTGAGACTGTCTCAGGGCCTCAGTTTGTTGCCACTGGTTCTGCAACATAGTCTGGAGAAACTGCAACATTTGAGGTTGACCCTCAAGTTGTGGCATCTGGATAGGCAAGGCTGGAGGTGGAGACAAAGGTGTCTCTGCATGTGGAGTTGGTGTCGTCTCCTGGCTAGAATTCTGGTGATTGGACGGAGTTCCTTGGGCACTTGGCGAAGGGTCTGTTGCTTGGTCAGCCCCATTATTCGCAAGTTTCCCGGGTATGTCCATATTTCTGAGGAAAATAGGATAATTAGAAAACACAAAGGAGATAAATAATGATAATCAAGCAAGATGCAATAATAGAATTTATAAAGATGGTGTCAGTGTGGATGAGACCTAATATTCCTATCCTATTGCAGGCATTGCTGGGCATGTCATCATACCACTAGCAAATAAAACTAGACCTGCATGGGCCACCACTAAAACCATGTCACGCCCCAGTCCCAAAATGTCAGGAACTAGGCCACGTGTCACTGGCCAGCTGACACGTCACTAAGGGCTTAATCCACTTTGATGGACCCAAAGGGACGTGCTACGCTGTCCTAAAATACTACAAGTATAGAACAGGTAAAGCTATCTCATCCACAACAAAATGTCAGAAAAACAAGTGCTGAAATATATATATAACTGAGTCTGATACAGTACACAACTGGTGAGATTACAAGCCTACTACAAAAACTGATAATAGCGCAGAAAAATCAGATAGACTAAGCAGTGTCTATCTGATCAAAACATCTCCATCTCCAGGTAGCAGCATCTAGGGTCAAGTCTACTCTGAGGGTATCTCCTCGAGCTCCACCTCGGTAGCACATCTGGCCTCCTGATCAGGCCCGTACACTGTGGGGTAGAAAGTCTCATCTAGATCTGGCAAGGAACCAGGTCCTCAGTGGGACGTAACAAGATACAGAAAAATGACATGCCATGTAATGTAAATACTGAATAAAGAAATAAAATAAATACAGGGTGCTAACCATACTAAGTGAAAATGCAAGTAAAGATCCAGTAGTACGCATGGGAATGTGTGGCTAGACATACGCTGACGTAATTCACCAATCGTGGCGACTGGCTAGTATAGGTGTCGTATGCCCCCGACTCAGGGAACTCTGCAATCGACCATCACTGGTACGAAGGTATAAAACATTATTGGAGGGGGTGTCCCATACGTCAACTAGTTATCTTTCCCATCCCAATGAAACTAAGTGTCCAGTCGTACCTTTCCTGAGTTATGCTAATCCGTGATGCGGGTCATACGTAATGGTAGCTAATCAAATACGCAGCTCACATCCATATATGTAATACAACCATGTTGCGTGTTCTCGTGATAGGGTCTTGTCACGCCCCAGTCCCAAAATACCGTGGGACCAGACGCGTGTCAACGGCCAGCAGTACGCACCGATGGACCAACTCACTATAAAGGATCCATCAGGGCATACTTAAGCTGTAAAACAAGTCTACGACAATCATGGTACAAATAATCTCATCCACACAAGACATAAACATGATCCACAGAATAATTAAGGAATGTAAATCAACAGCAAGTCTCACATAGTACTTCGGGGAACAACCCGATAAATATCTAGTACAATGGTTCAACAGACCAGAAAGTAAAAGACTGAAATAAATAATAAAAGCTGAGCATAAACAAGGGTGCTCAAGAGAAGTCTTCAGCTAAGACCTCGTCCTCGGATGGTGGTACAACTCCTGGGTCAGCTCCTGCTCCGGTCCCGTAAACCTCGGGATAAACCTCGTCTGCAAAATCTGGGGACAAAAATCCGGATCCAGGTCCTCAGGGGACATAGCAAGGTACAAGAAAGCTCATGCCAAAAATACAGATAAGCAGTGCAGCAATATATAACTAAATGAAACAAAGGGGTAAATATGTAACCATCTAAGTGTAAATGCAAGTGAGAGCATCACTAGTCTCAGGCTGAGCCACTACAAGCTCTGTGTCGGGGAGCCGGTAGCGGTAATAACCGGTAGTGGGTCTAGCTCTGCTACGAGAGTCTACGACCTCTCAATAATAGAAGATATACATAAATACAGCCTGTAGCCTGTGTGTCTCTCCCCACCCAATGTAACCACGCATATCATGACCACAACGTCTCATGCCCATGTCAAGCGCGATCATAGCTAAATGCAACCAGTCATAAAGTATCTAATAGTATAATGTCCATGTCCTGTATCCTATACAGAATCACCACGAATATCTCGGGAAAATCCTGTCTCATGAAGAGTGTCAAGTGTCCTGGGTCATATGGTACTTGATAAGACAAGTACGAGAATATAAAATGTCACGGATATCCATCTCTAAATGACCGTACCCAACACTGCGTACAGTGTCGGCACCCGACTGATAATCGGACGCTAAGTACGTCACACGGTCCTAGGTTGAGCATGCACAGCAATATATATAAAGCAAGGAAAATAAATAACTAAGCTGCATAGATTGGCAAGGTACACTTGCCTGATGTCCGAAAACCAACGACTGTCCCTGTTTCAGTGGATCCGGTAGGTACTACTCCAAAAGCTGTAATAAACATCACCAACAGTCTCAGAAGATGTCAAATAGCTGGAAATGCCTGTCCTTACGTCCAATTTGGACACAGGGGCAAAAAGGTCATTTTCGGGCCAAAGCGGGTTCCACATGTGAGCCCACTTTGCACCGAAAAGCGCGTCTGGGTCAAAGGTCTCCAAATTCCGCAAACTCAGTGTCTACGAGTCAGGAACGATGATACGAACCCAACGGAACTTCCAGAATTGGATTCCGATGAGCCGATCTCAAAATCACCCGTCAAGTGGAGCTTGTGGGGCCCACGATACGTGATTTTGTCAACGTTCTCAGAATCGAACCAAACTTGGCTCACAGGACCAGCGTATTACTACGGATCCGATGGCGCAAGTTTCGTCTCGATCTGACGTGTGTACACGAAGTTACAGCGTGTTTCAGAATCGACGGATACGGGGTGTCGTCGGCGGATACGCGTTGATTCCGGGGTGCACGCACCTCCGAATCGACTTCTGCGAAATCCTACACGACCGTATCAACGTCGCGCACAGTTTGGTAAAGACCACGTGCGACCAAGTCGTCCCGTTTGGCGGGGCGGACTCAGTTCCGGGGTGAAACAGGGCGTTGTTTTTTCCTGTTTTGGATCGCGGTGTACGACCACTACAAGACGCGATGCACCGAGCGAATTGCACGGGCACCGAGAGGGGTATACAGTCTACGCATAGCAATCGACGGAATTGAAAACGGAGTCGCGAGTAGGGAGAAAACAGTACCTGTGCAGGGCTCCGTGGATTCTGTTTTCCAAGTGACCGAGAGTCCAATCTGTATCCTGGTCGTGTCCTCGCGCGCTGCTGCTCGTGTCTCGTGTCTGCGGAGACGCTGTGAGGCGGAGGAGTCGCACTTGGGGTCACGGCGGAGGGGTGAGGCCGCGCTCGGGGTTGCTGTGCGACTCGGCGGCGGGGTGAAGCCGCGCTCGGGTCGCTGTGCTCGCGGCGGAGATCGACGAGCGGGTGGGGGTCTCTGTCGAACGGCTGATCGAAGGGTCGGGGCTTGCTGTGAAGCGGCGGCGGGGTCTTGAGAGGGAGTCGGCGTCGAGCGAATTGCGGCTAGGGAGGTTGATCCGGCGGCGGCGGCGACGTCTCGAGCAGGGGGGTTGATGGGAGGCGTCGGAGTTCGGCTTGGAGTCGACAGCGGGGCTGGGATTCGGCGGTGTCGGGGTCGAGGGGAGTCGCGGGCGATGGGGATGAGCGGCTAGGGTTCAGGGTACGACGGCGATGGGGATGAGCGGCTAGGGTTCAGGGTACGACGGCGATGGGGATGAGCGGCTAGGGTTCAGGGCTGAGCACGGAAAACGAGGAGGGTTTTATAGGCTGCTACAGTGTTGGCGGCCGCCTAGGGTTTGCAGCGGGTCGGGTTTGGTCTGGGTTGGTTCGAATTTGGGTTTGGTTCCCAATCCAACAGCTTAAGGTCCTCGATACATTGCTCCGGTGTCCAATAAATTCACCGAAAAATGCCATGCGTCCGGCTTTCCATTTTACCCAATAAATTCTATTTCCAGGATATTTTAACTCCATTTGGTCACTCTTAAAATTATTTAACCCAAAATCACCTTAGCTTTTAAATTCCAGAAGAACACCAAAAATACGGGAAAAATTGTATTAAATTTTTATTTCCAAAATTTAGGGTGTTTACAATCTTCCCTCCTTAAAAGGATTGCGTCCTCGCAATCGAAGAATAAGCTACCAAAAGAATTATGGAAATACAAGGTGGCTTAGTTTACAACTGCCTCCTCGAACAAGTGGGGGTATCGCTGACGCATACTATCTTCTCGTTCCCAAGTCGATTCGCCTGGTGAATGATGTTTCCATGCTACTCGGACCAGTCTGATTGTCTGTCCCCGCAATGTCTTCTCACTGACGTCGAGGATGCCAACTGGTTGCTCTTCATACCTCAAGCTCGGGCCTACCGCGATCTCTGAATGATCGACTACGTGACTTGGGTCGGTCACGTACCTTCGCAGCTGTGAGACGTGGAATACGTCATGCACTCCCTCTAAGGATGGAGGTAATGCAAGCCGGTAAGCCACCTCACCAACGCGCTCTAGAATGTCAAATGGCCCAATATACCTTGGGCTCAGCTTGCCTCTGCTCCCGAATCTGATAGTACCACGAGTGGGCGAAATCCTCAAGAACACATGATCTCCTTCCTTGAACTCTAGGGGACGCCTGTGTGTATCTGCCCAATACTTCTGTCTGTCCTGAGCTGCTCGTAGATGATTCTGTATCTGCTTTACTTTCTCCACTGTCTGCGTTACCACTTCTGGTCCCAGTATCTGACGTTCACCAACGTCACTCCAACACACAGGTGACCTGCACTTCCGTCCGTATAAAGCTTCAAATGGCGCCATCTGGATGCTGGCCTGATAACTGTTATTGTAGGAGAACTCTACTAAGTGCAAATGATCTTCCCAAGATCCTCCAAAATCTAGCATACATGATCTCAACATGTCCTCTAAGATCTGAATGGTGCGTTCCGATTGTCCATCTGTCTGCGGGTGGTATGCCGTGCTGAATTTGAGTCTGGTGCCTAGACTCTCTTGCATGCTTCTCCAGAAATGAGATGTAAATCTCGAATCTCGATCCGATACAATACTAACAGGTACTCCATGTAATTTGACGATTTGTTGCATATACATGTCGGCTAGTACCTCTGTGGACTGTCCAACTCTAAATGGCAAGAAGTGTGCCGATTTAGTGAGTCTATCCACGATAACCCAAACTGCATCTCTTCCGCTGGGGCTCTTCAGAAATCCTGTGACAAAGTCCATCGTGATATGCTCCCACTTCCATTCCGGTATCGGGAGCGGTTGTAACATACCTGCAGTTCTCTGATGCTCCGCCTTCACTTGTTGACATACTAAACATTTGGCCACAAATCTCGCGATCTCTCTCTTTATTCCATGCCACCAGTAATACTGTCTCAAGTCCCGATACATCTTGGTTCCTCCTGGGTGAACAGAGTACATAGAGCTATGTGCTTCAGTCATTAACTCCTGTCTCAATTCTCCATTTGGAACATACAAGCGGTGTCCAAATCTCAATGTCCCGTCTTCATGGATGCGTAGTCCTGTCTGAATGCCGGCTTCTGTCCTTTCCTTGAGTCTTCGGAATCTAGCATCGGTGGGCAATGCCTCATTGATCTTCTCTACGAGTGATGACTGAATCTCAAGGTTAGCCATCAATCCATTCTGTCCTGGTAAGACAACCTCTATCTGAAGCTCCTGTAAGTCCTTCAATAACTCGGGCTGCATTGTCAAGAAATAAGCCGTAGGCTTCCTGCTGAGTGCATCTGCAACAACATTCGCTTTTCCCGGATGATACTGCAGATCGATGTCAAAATCTACCATCAGTTCCAGCCAGCGTCTCTGTCTCATGTTAAGCTCCTTCTGAGTATACACATACTTCAGACTCTTGTGATCAGTAAAGATTTCTACCCTCTCTCCATAAAGATAGTGCCTCCATATCTTCAGTGCAAATATAACAGCTGCTAGCTCCAGATCATGTGTGGGGTAGTTCTTCTCGTGGTCCTTCAACTGTCTCGACGCATAAGCAATGACCTTGCCATGTTGCATCAAAACACATCCTAGTCCACTGCCTGATGCATCACTGTAAACAACAAAACCTCCTGACCCTGAAGGAAGAGTCAAGACAGGTGCTGTTGTTAATCTTCTCTTCTACAGATAATACCCTAAGAGTAGGCTGAACTCCTTGCTCTACTGCTCCTCGGAGAAACTCAAATTCTGGATGTCCAGGCGGTCTAAATATAACCCGCCCAAGTCGGAAATCAAGAGTCGCATGGTACTGACTTAACCAGTCCATATCAAGTACGACATCATAATCCGGCATAGAAAAGATCAAAAATTGAGCTCGCATTTCTCGGCCACAAATTACTACAGAACATGATCTACAGACGTCACTAATCGGAATAATACCACCTTCCATAAGAATCCTCTTCATCTTCGGGAGGGGTGCGGTAGCTACTCTATGGGTGGCTACAAAGCTAGCTGCTATAAATGAATGCGATGCTCCAGAATCAAATAATGCTACAGCTGGTAATGAAGCTACTAAAATAGTACCTGCGATGACCTCGCCTGCTGTAGCCTCCTCCTCAACAGCTAATGGGAATGCCTGTCCCCGTCCCTGTGCTGGACCTCTCTGTTGCTGCTGAGCCTGCTGGAATAAAGCTGCCTGTGGTGCCAGGGGTGGCCTCTGCTGGTTCCCTCCTGGAGCTGGTGGCCTGACGCCTCCAACTCCTGTCTGCTGGGCTCCTGCTGCTGGATAAGCTGGTCGTGGTGCAGGCAATGCTAGTCTTGGTGCTCCGTCTCGGCGTTCGGAACAGTCCCTGGAAAAGTGCTGGTTGGATCCGCAGCTCAAACATAGTCCCAACTTACGCCTGCATTCCTTCTCAATGTGTCCTACCTTGCCGCAGTGGTGACAAGTAGGAAGAGGTCTGTCTCTAGGTGCTGCTCTATCTGGCATACCCCTCTGGGCTCGCTTTGCGGAATCCCCATGTGCTGGCCTGGATGGTGCTGATGTGATAGGACTCTTCAGGTTGGACTCCCTTCTAGTGACGCGCTCCAAGCGTCGGGCTGCTGCAAGGACATCGGTATAAGATGTTGGTGCTACCGATCCAATCAATCTCTGAAGCTCGAACTTCAAGCCGTCAAAGAACTTCTCTGCTTTTTCTTCCTCCGTCGAAATCAATGTCGGGGCAAAGCGGCTCAGGCGAATAAATTCCGCATTATATTCCTCCACTGACATGCTGCCTTGGATAAGGCGGTTGAACCTGTCTCTGAGCTCTGACCGTGCGACTGCCGGGATGTACATCTCTTGGAAGAGTCTAGAGAACTCTTCCCATGTGACTCTGTCCTGTCCAAGTCTCCTCTCTTCTGCTAGCCACCAGTGATGCGCATTATCAGTTAACTGCATTCTAACTGCAGTCATCCACTTCTCTCTCGGAAGTTCAGCGGCTTCCAACTGATGCTGAATGTTTGTGAGCCACTCATGAACTTCCGTCGGCCCTTCTTTACCAGAAAATGTGCGAGGTTTGAGGTGACGGAAATCAGTGATAGATCCCGTCGCTGTTCGCCTCGTTGGGGGATTTGCCTGCTCCAATGCGGATACCAGGCTGGTCCTCAGATACTCGGTCTCCTGCCGATGGGCCTCCTGCTGAATCTGTTGCTGTGCTTGCATCATAGCATACATCATCTGGAACATTTGTTGCCCGTCCATGGCTTGTCCTGGCGGGAATACTGGCATCTGGGGAGTGAACTGTGGTGGAGGTGGGATATCATCTCTCCGGAACCTTGGATTAGGCTGACCGGTTTGATCACTCTGCGATGCTTGTCCTCCATCCCCTGGTGTCACTCCGTCTCCATAAGTAACCACAGCGTCGTGTGGCGTATCCAAAGGAATATCCTCTCGGTTCCCGGAATCCATTGCTCTGCAATCAAAATATAAACTGTAAGAACGCTCAGAGGAATCAATACAGGATGCAGTTCAAGTAACAAATTTCGAGTTCGATATAGAGTTCAACAATGGTTAAATAATGGATGAGAACCTAGAACTTATCCTATCCTTAGGGCAGGCTGGTTCGGTCCCTAAGTTGAAACCGAATAATTTAGTCGTAGACCTGCATGGGCCACCACAAAAACCATGTCACGCCCCAGTCCCAAAATACCGTGGGACCAGACGCGTGTCAACGGCCAGCAGTACGCACCGATGGACCAACTCACTATAAAGGATCCATCAGGGCATACTTAAGCTGTAAAACAAGTCTACGACAATCATGGTACAAATAATCTCATCCACACAAGACATAAACATGATCCACAGAATAATTAAGGAATGTAAATCAACAGCAAGTCTCACATAGTACTTCGGGGAACAACCCGATAAATATCTAGTACAATGGTTCAACAGACCAGAAAGTAAAAGACTGAAATAAATAATAAAAGCTGAGCATAAACAAGGGTGCTCAAGAGAAGTCTTCAGCTAAGACCTCGTCCTCGGATGGTGGTACAACTCCTGGGTCAGCTCCTGCTCCGGTCCCGTAAACCTCGGGATAAACCTCGTCTGTAAAATCTGGGGACAAAAATCCGGATCCAGGTCCTCAGGGGACATAGCAAGGTACAAGAAAGCTCATGCCAAAAATACAGATAAGCAGTGCAGCAATATATAACTAAATGAAACAAAGGGGTAAATATGTAACCATCTAAGTGTAAATGCAAGTGAGAGCATCACTAGTCTCAGGCTGAGCCACTACAAGCTCTGTGTCGGGGAGCCGGTAGCGGTAATAACCGGTAGTGGGTCTAGCTCTGCTACGAGAGTCTACGACCTCTCAATAATAGAAGATATACATAAATACAGCCTGTAGCCTGTGTGTCTCTCCCCACCCAATGTAACCACGCATATCATGACCACAACGTCTCATGCCCATGTCAAGCGCGATCATAGCTAAATGCAACCAGTCATAAAGTATCTAATAGTATAATGTCCATGTCCTGTATCCTATACAGAATCACCACGAATATCTCGGGAAAATCCTGTCTCATGAAGAGTGTCAAGTGTCCTGGGTCATATGGTACTTGATAAGACAAGTACGAGAATATAAAATGTCACGGATATCCATCTCTAAATGACCGTACCCAACACTGCGTACAGTGTCGGCACCCGACTGATAATCGGATGCTAAGTACGTCACACGGTCCTAGGTTGAGCATGCACAGCAATATATATAAAGCAAGGAAAATAAATAACTAAGCTGCATAGATTGGCAAGGTACACTTGCCTGATGTCCGAAAACCAACGACTGTCCCTGTTTCAGTGGATCCGGTAGGTACTACTCCAAAAGCTGTAATAAACATCACCAACAGTCTCAGAAGATGTCAAATAGCTGGAAATGCCTGTCCTTACGTCCAATTTGGACACAGGGGCAAAAAGGTCATTTTCGGGCCAAAGCGGGTTCCACATGTGAGCCCACTTTGCACCGAAAAGCGCGTCTGGGTCAAAGGTCTCCAAATTCCGCAAACTCAGTGTCTACGAGTCAGGAACGATGATACGAACCCAACGGAACTTCCAGAATTGGATTCCGATGAGCCGATCTCAAAATCACCCGTCAAGTGGAGCTTGTGGGGCCCACGATACGTGATTTTGTCAACGTTCTCAGAATCGAACCAAACTTGGCTCACAGGACCAGCGTATTACTACGGATCCGATGGCGCAAGTTTCGTCTCGATCTGACGTGTGTACACGAAGTTACAGCGTGTTTCAAAATCGACGGATACGGGGTGTCGTCGGCGGATACGCGTTGATTCCGGGGTGCACGCACCTCCGAATCGACTTCTGCGAAATCCTACACGACCGTATCAACGTCGCGCACAGTTTGGTAAAGACCACGTGCGACCAAGTCGTCCCGTTTGGCGGGGCGGACTCAGTTCCGGGGTGAAACAGGGCGTTATTTTTTCCTGTTTTGGATCGTGGTGTACGACCACTACAAGACGCGATGCACCGAGCGAATTGCACGGGCAGCGAGAGGGGTATACAGTCTACGCATAGCAATCGACGGAATTGAAAACGGAGTCGCGAGTAGGGAGAAAACAGTACCTGTGCAGGGCTCCGTGGATTCTGTTTTCCAAGTGACCGAGAGTCCAATCTGTATCCTGGTCGTGTCCTCGCGCGCTGCTGCTCGTGTCTCGTGTCTGCGGAGACGCTGTGAGGCGGAGGAGTCGCACTCGGGGTCGCGACGGAGGGGTGAGGCCGCGCTCGGGGTTGCTGTGCGACTCGGCGGCGGGGTGAAGCCGCGCTCGGGTCGCTGTGCTCGCGGCGGAGGTCGACGAGCGGGTGGGGGTCTCTGTCGAACGGCTGATCGAAGGGTCGGGGCTTGCTGTGAAGCGGCGGCGGGGTCTTGAGAGGGAGTCGGCGTCGAGCGAACTGCGGCTAGGGAGGTTGATCCGGCGGCGGCGGCGACGTCTCGAGCAGGGGGGTTGATGGGAGGCGTCGGAGTTCGGCTTGGAGTCGACAGCGGGGCTGGGATTCGGCGGTGTCGGGGTCGAGGGGAGTCGCGGGCGATGGGGATGAGCGGCTAGGGTTCAGGGTACGACGGCGATGGGGATGAGCGGCTAGGGTTCAGGGTACGACAGCGATGGGGATGAGCGGCTAGGGTTCAGGGCTGAGCACGGAAAACGAGGAGGGTTTTATAGGCTGCTACAGTGTTGGCGGCCGCCTAGGGTTTGCAGCGGGTCGGGTTTGGTCTGGGTTGGTTCGAATTTGGGTTTGGTTCCCAATCCAACAGCTTAAGGTCCTCGATACATTGCTCCGGTGTCCAATAAATTCACCGAAAAATGCCATGCGTCCGGCTTTCCATTTTACCCAATAAATTTCTATTTCCAGGATATTTTAACTCCATTTGGTCACTCTTAAAATTATTTAACCCAAAATCACCTTAGCTTTTAAATTCCAGAAGAACACCAAAAATACGGGAAAAATTGTATTAAATTTTTATTTCCGAAATTTAGGGTGTTTACAGGTCTAGGAGAATATTAGGATATTCTCTCAGCTGTTGGTGAGTCTGTAATATCGTGTCAACATAACAGTTGACTGTACCCAAGACAGTCTCAGGTGATCATGGTATATGAATTTCAGAACAAAGTAGATATCAACAATTTAATTTAAACAATAACTTGGCAAGGTATACTTGCCTACTCCCTGATAGTGTTGAAACCCTGATTTTACAGTCAGTTGTGAAGGTGCTGGTGACAGGGGGTCACTAGCTGTGCTGAAGTTGGTTTCTGTTAAAACAGATAGGTTTCGTGAATATCCAGGCTGTAATATAAAACATATATATATATACATATATATATTTAGTAGGCATAGATATAATATATATAATAGTATATATTTATAGAACAGATAAATGCAGAAAATAATATATATAGTAGCAGGGTATATCCACTGCGATAAATATAGTATTTATCAGGGTGTATCCTCTGATATATAATATAAATAAATTGAATTGACAGGACAGTAATTAAATACATATATATAATATATGTATTATAGTATATAGTATAGTGCAAGAATTTTAATATGTATATAAATGCTGTATTTATTCAGCAATATAATATAAGTAGTAACAGGGTCTATATGTGACCACTGTATAATTGAAATGACATTTGCAGGAATTAAAATATATTATATATAATTAAGCTGTATTATCCAGCTGATATTTAATATATATACAATATATATATATATATATATAGATATATATATATAGGTGCAGGAATTTAAATGCAGAAAAATAAATAAATGCATAGTATAATATATATGTTATATACAAATTATATAAATATATGTATACACATATATTTATATATTTAACAGAATTAAATATTTACATAATAGTAATTATGATATAATATATACATAATACATATACATATATATAATTATATATATATAGTATAATATATATATACATAAGTATATAAAGTATAATATATAATATAATATATACTGTATAATAATAGTATATATAACATAATATATATATAGATATATATATAAATATACATAGTATTTATACATATATATATACATATATATATACATATATATATATACATATATATACATATATTATATACATATACTCATGTATTATAGCTTATATACGTATTTCTGTATAGTATATTTATACCTTACAGGTGGCAGGGGGGGTCCCACGCGGTGTCGCCGGCGGGAGGACGGCGGCGGAGCTGGCCGAAGGCGGCCGGAGGAGCAGCAGCAGTGGCAGTGGCCACTGGCAGCAGCAGCAGTAGCAGCGGCTTGCGGGGGCGCTGGCCGGCGGAGGAGCGGCGGAGGTGGCCGGGCAGGCGGCGGGTTCGGGAGAGGGGAGGACGGCGGTGAGTTTGGTGGTGGTGGTGGAGGTGCACGGCGGTGGTGGTGGCGGCTAGAGGCGTCGGGGAGAGGAGTAGCAGCAGCTACGGTTAGGAGAGGGTGGCTGCTGCGGGGGCTAGGGCGGCCGGAGGCGGCGTCGTGGAGAGGAGAGGTGGTGGTGGCAGGTAGGGGAGGTCGAGGCGAAGCGGTTGGGTAGGGTGGCGGTGGTCGGCGTCGGCCGGAGGCGGCGGGAGAAGTGAATGGGAGTGGTGGTGGTGGTGCTGTGAGTGTGAAGTCGGGAAGGGTCTGCAGAAGCTGGCCACGGCGGAGCAGCCGGCCGGCGGTGGGTGGCAGTGGTCGGAGGTGAGGGGAGGGGAGTGGCGACGGGTTCGGTGGTGGTCCGGTGGGCGGAGGGTGGCCGTGGTGGTGGGGGAATGGGTTTGAATGTAGGGAAATGCTAGGGTTTATATAGGTTTATGCCTAATGGCATTTTTGTAAATACCTAGAAGTTCAGGGGTAATTTGGTAAATTGGTATTTTAGGATATTTTCACAGGATTTTTCTGGATTTTATGGTGGGTCCCTCACACCTATGGTCTAGCCAATAGGATTAGGCCACCTAGCATACAATTTTGCATAAAAACCCTAACTTTTTAATAATTGCATAAATGCATAAAATTTGTATTTTGCGTAATTTCGCAATTTACCAAATTTCAAATACTGATTTCCCGAAATTCTAAATTGTATAGAAATGAGGGAAAATAGCTGGGGGAAAATATTTTGGACAGTGTGGAGTGATTCTGGGCAGGTGCAGGGTCTGATATTGCAGGTGATACAGTCATCGTATTTATTATTTAATAAATACTGCGCACGGTGTTCACTAATTATTTAGAGGCTATTAGAGTCATAATTTTTCTACGGTGTCAAAACGATAATTGTAATACAATTAGAGTAGAATATTATCGTATTTTTGTTTGGCAAAAACAGGTGCCTACTGGTCCTCAAATCTCTAGGGGTACAGAGATGGGTAAAGAGCAGAAAATAAAATAGGAAATAAATACATACGTTTGTAACGATATTTGTGCGACTAAAACGAAGCATCAAACGAGGTTTCTGGAAGTTGCACAAAATACAGAAAAAGTAGTCTGGCTAGTCTAGAGCAGAAATGTGAAATTTGTTTAGGGTTAACAGCTAGTGTGATGCCCTAGTCAATTGTGTAATGAACAGGTGCACAATCAATATAATATATAATAAATAAAATTTCAAAAAGTTGCACTAATTCTAATTAGTCAAAATAAATCCTAAATTACTGAAATCTGGTCGAGGGAGTTTACAAAACCCAATGCATTCTAATTTTTTTTTGGCTAAATTACAACTTGATACCCTCAACTATCCAAAATGTTCAATTTGACACCCTCAACTTTGATAGGTGTTAACTTAATACCCTGAAGAAGAAAAAGGTTACCAAATTACCCCCTTCTTTCTCTCTCTCTCTTTCTCTCTCTCTCTCTCCAGCAAACCTCCCCCCTCATTCTCCGGCGTTGACGACCGGAGAGGGGGAGGGGCAAAGCAACAGCGACGACATGGTCCCGGGAACGCGCGAATGAAGGCGTGCGCACTGGGATGCGGCGCGCATTGGAAGCGCGCGTGCGCAGGGGACAGCACGCTGCGGAGGCGCGCGTGCAGGGGTAGACGCGCGACAGGGGCACGTGCACCATGGTCGTCGCGCAACGGAGGGCGACATGGAGGGGGAGGGGGAGGGGTGCCCGGGCAGGCGGGGGGGGGGGGGAGGTTCGTCGGGGGCGGCCGGAGAAGGGGGGGTTCGTCGGTGGCCGGCCGGAGGAAGATGAGGGGTGGGTAGGGGGTAGGGGTAGTTTTGTATTTTTTTTATTTTTTTGGGTATCAACATAATTTTTTTTATATAGTTGAGGATATCAAATTAGTACATATCAAAGTTGAGTGTGTCAAATTGAACATTTGAATAGTTGAGGGTATCAAGTTGTAATTTAGCTTTTGTATTCTTTTTAAAAAATTTTCTTACTCGAGCTTTAAAATTCTACAAATAATAGATTGTCATGTAAAACCTATCAAAATACTAGCATGATAGTTGAATGGCTATACAAGTCAGATCATCATGCATACCAAAATTTTAAACTATATATTTACTTACAATTTCAAAATAGCACACTTTTATTTATTTATTTTTAAGGCTAAATTATGACTTTATACCCTCGATTATTCAAAATGTTGAATTTGATACCCTCAACATTGAGAGGTGCTAACTTAATACACTCAACTATATAATAATTTTTATGTTGATATCAAAAATAAAAAAAAGACAAAACTACTCATCCATTCCCAACCCACAACCCTCCCCCCCCTCCTCTCGCAGCACCCCCCCTCCGACCGCGACTACCCCCCACACCCACTCCCCGATGAACCCTATGCCCCCGCTCGCAACCACGCAGCCCCGCGCCCCACCGCCCCGCACCCCCGCCTTCGGCTGCAGCTGTAAATCAAACTCTTTATTGATATTGAACAAGTGTTACAAGCGGCGCATAGCCGAGATTACAAGTCGCTCTAGCACCTCTCTCTGAAACAGTAAAAGCGTACCAAGTGGCTATATTTGTGGAATGATATATAGGCGATATTCCAAAATTATATCTTGTATATGTGCTTCAGTTCCGGATGCAGCGCTCCAAGGCTTCGGATTAAACTCCATGCCTTAGCACGCACGAAGGAGGCATCCGCACCGAACGAGGTTCTCTCGCACCCTGTAAACAATCTGGTAGGTTATCAGTACATGAATGCACTGGTGGGGAGACCACTCGCCCGCTCGACAAATCCAAACACGTTAAATAGGTTCTGTGCACCATCTATTTAGTTGTTTTTCTAATCTTGCCTTAGGATCAGTTTCATGGCAAAGATTGAATAAGCTAACTCGTGTGGCAGTGCGCCGTGCGATATAAGAGGAAACACGACAGACTTACCAACTTACCATTTGTCCTTCTCTGTCCAACGCAAACCAAGTTAATTCAAGCACAAGCATTCATATAATGAAATCCAGGGGCTATAGCATATGCAAACACAAGTGTTTCAGTACGAGATTACATTCGGGTGCACGATTTTACAATTATCAGGTGTGTTGCATAGATGTTGTAGTGTTCCATATGTACAAGTGCTCTTATATTCATGATCGTTCAGGTGTTCATATATTCTAGATGTGATGCAGTGACTCGCACGCGGATTGCCGCTAAGCGAGGATGACTTATCTATATGAACAAGAGGTCACTGGCACGTCGCCATAGAGGACGGTGTAGTCTCTTGTCGGAATGGTGTGCAAGCAAAAACATGAGGTATTGCACACACATCCTGCTCGAAGCAGGCGACTACTGTTCAGAAGTTTCGACCGGTCGGATCGGCCCCGGTGCCACGAAAATCGTCCGCGGAACGGGATATAACAATGATCCCCCTTGTAAAATAAGTTGTCTGTGACCATGCAAGTCATGGTCTTCCAAATTCATAACTTGACATGATAATCTATGATTCTTATTCTGAACCGAGCATTTGCTCCACGAGTTGTGATTCTTGATTTGCTTGACAGGATTCTCGTTTACAGGTAAACTTGATATGATTATCATTCAGATATAAACTTGACATAATTCTCGATCAGTGATCCACTTACCTTGATGCATTCCCCTGGTTCGGGGACTGCCTTGGTGACCTAACGGTCCCGGATACTTTCAGGTTCATACTCGCACGGAACGACTATTAGATAGTCTTCCGAGGAGAACTAGATGAATGTATGACATGCACAATGTTACACGGTTGAGGCATAGTTTATGCGACAAGCATTGAAACGAGGCAACAAGTACAAGTTAACATATAAGCAGACACGTATTGCATTCGTAAGAAAACTTAAGCATTCACGTTGGCTCGGGCCCGAAGGTAAGCCGAGGAGTAAAACCGTAAAGGGACTTACCGAGCGACATAATCTAGGGTCGTGCAGTGTGGCAAGTGAACAGTGCACTACTGAGTATACATATATCATTCTACTCGAGGCATAGCGAGGTTTAGTTGCACAAGGCAATGGTAGCATGTAAGGGTCCGATTATAAGCAAAGTTTTATTTCCATGTTCTAACACAAGCAATACAAGTTGGGATTATTCCCTTAGCTAGGTGTGTTGTGTTCTTATTAGCATGCATGGGGTGATTCACCTAGCGACTAGCATGAAACATCCATATTTTAAGTGTGCTGGCCAAGCAAAGACAATTTTATCGTAGCAACCCATCTTAGCGATGATTCGCCTCAGTCGAGCGATACTCCAAACGAGCCTCTGAAAGCCTAAGCCGGAACTCCTGAAGTGCCAAGTCTGGATTCTCTACCTCAAGCGAGTATTTTTGCTGAGCAAAGCGGGTCGGGACATTGCACTTTCGCCGTTTAAATCGGCAGTCCGCTTGAGCGGAATGGGTCGTTACAACTGAGACTAACAAGTCGTCCACATAGATACAAACGATGACTCCTCCATTATCAGCGAACTTCCTGTACACACACTTGTCCGTCTCGCTGATCCTGCGATAACTTTGACTAGATGACTTGTTGAACTCCTGCTGCCACATCATGGGAATTGCTTCAGGTCGTATCGAGATATCACCAACTCGCAGACTGTCTTCAAACCTGAATGACAATAATTATAACTGTGGTCCGTGAATCTCTCATGTCTGTCTTCATCAAAGACTTGTTGTCTTCCCATAATCTGATAAATAATCAGCTTGTGAATAGCAGCTACGACAATCATAATCCTGATCTATGACACCCTTATCGAGGTGACAAAGAACTCAATCCCCTATTGTCTGAGAAAATCCCTAGGCATATAGCCTTGTCTTGAACTCAACTGTTTTTTCTGATTTTATCTTCATCGACTTGAAGATCTGATAAACATCTGATTGGTTTAGCTCCTTCAGGCAGATTGACCAACACCCAAGTGCGGTTGGAGGTTATTGAGTCATACTCATTATTTATAGCCTCCCTCCAGAAAATAATCTATTTGGTCTTTATCGCCTCATCATAGGTAAGCGGATCTGCTTCCATATGATAGGTGACGAAATCTTCTCCGAAGTCCTTTACTCTCCTCACTCGTTTAGACACCGACTCTATGAGTTCTGGTTCGATCGTTGTCGTTGGGATGACAACTTCTTCTTGGACTACATTTTCGTTAGAAGCTTCAGCCTCCTGTGCACCCACACTATTTTCTAAAATATTTGCGATAACAATGTTCTTATGTCTTGCAAATTTATCTTCGAGGAGTTCTAGATCACGAGATTCAATGATATAATTTGATTCGATATCAAGAAATCTCCAAGCATTACTCTTCTCAGCATTATCCTGAAAGATTGTCTTCGTAGTCCTAGATTCCAGCTTCTGAATCTTTAATTCCGGAAGCTTCACAGATGACAGACACCCACACACTCGAATGACATTCAAGTTGGGTCTGACTCTGAACCAAAGTCCTGATGAGTGATATCGGAAGTTGCGTATGGCACTATGTTCAGAATGAACTTAGCCGTAAGCACAACTTCTCCCATAAGTAGTTTGGAAGACCCATAGTCAACAGTATTGAGTTCATCATCTCTGTCAACGTTATGTTCTTCCTTTCAGATACTACATATGATTGAAGAGAATATTGAGCAATTGTCTCATTGACAATTCTATGTTCTTTACAGAACGATGCGAATTCAATAGACATATACTCTCCGCCTCGATCACTTCTGAGTCTCTTGAGTCGTTGTCCCATTTGAAGTTCAGCTTCAACCCTAAACTTCTTAAACTTCTCGAATGCTTCGTCTTTTAGCTTGAACATATAGATGAACGCGTACTCGAGTAGTCGTCGATGAAAGTAATGAAGTATTTCCTCTTGGCCTTTGTGGAGAACTGCTTGAAGTCACAGATATCTGAGTGAACCAACTCCAGAAAATTTGTACTTCGGTTTACCCTTTTGAACGGATTTCTTATGATCTTTGTCTGCACACAGACCTTACACTTCTCCACCTCACTACCCCTATATTTGGAGATAAACCCTAGACTAGACATTTGGCAGTACAAAGTACATGTCCTAGTCTGGGGTCCCACAACTCTTATAATGAGACTTCAGTCACAAGCAGAAGCTCGAACATCCATTTGAAACTGAACGTCTTGTTTCAAAGTATGTCTCCTGTCAAGATATCACCATATGGCAAATATGGATGTTTACCCTCAAGTCTGCAACAGACTTCCTGAGATCAGGTCCTTGGTAATCACTGGTACGTTGCTACACGCACTCCTTTGACTGTAACTTCTCAAAATTCAGAACCATTGTCCCAATTACCAGATCATTTGCTTGATCCTTGCTTGCCATCAAAACCTTCACCACTGAAAGGTTCGACCTTGATCAACAGCTCTTCCTAAAGCACATGTGGCTAGATGTACCAGTTTCCATCCACTGGTCAGCAACCACGCCATAGGACTTAACCTGCGCAATCATAGCAACCAAATTAAGTAATCAAAGGAACCAAGTTTAGTTATACCTTGCTATATTAGTTCAGATTGGTTTTACTTCCAAGTTCCAATTTCAGCCATGCGCCAAGTCCTGTATAGGCAGTGACCTTCATGTGCATAGGCCACCATGCTTTAATCCATGCGCATAAGCCACTATGCATCCATCTATACGCATAAGCCACCATGCGCCAATCCATGCACATAAGCCTTTATGCGCAGAGATAATCATGCATATTGAGAAACTATGCGCCCAGCTCTGCCATGTGCCAAGACGCCAAGACTTCCAATGCGCTGCCATGCGCCAAGTCTTGTTATACGCCAAGGTCTGCCCCTTGTGCGCATACTCTGCAATCCTTGGTCATCTTGTAATCTTTCTTCCAAGTGGAATAGGCGTCCTTTAGACGCTACCTCCTCCATCCTCGGGAATAGTAGGTTCCGACAACTCGCTTTCAACATTTGACAAATGACTCATTCCCTCTGTCATGCCCCAGTCCCAAAATACGTAGGACTAGGAACACGTAAGCATGCCAGCCGTATGTATATGGCAACTCCAATATATGGATACCATAATACATATGTACGCTGTAATATGAATATTAACTCACATGTGGTATATATATAGTCACAAGTCACATAAATACTAATCTCATCCACACAATAAGTTATAGAAAAGAAATAACTAAACTAGAATAATGAGTCTGAATAATCCAAAATAATAGTCGGGTGGAGACAAATCCACTACCAATGACTATATCAATACTAAAATAAGGGAGAAGGGTAAATCTTCAATATAAATAAGATGATGATATAAGGGTATCAGCGAAGCGATCCATCGCTAGAGATAATCCAAGATGCTCAGAAGGTAAGACCTCCTCGGAAGAGATAAGTAGTAAGTCCTGATTCGTGCTCCTGCGAATAGTCATGAACATCTACACCTGGAAAGGGACCAGGTCCTCAGAGGGACGTAATAAGATACATAGAAGCATGCCAATTTGAATACAGTAAACATGCATAATGTTTGAAAATATATAAGTACGATGTACAAGACAATCTATATGAATACAAATGAGGACAACTTTTTGACGTATGGGCAAGGGTAGGCTACTCGATCTACCTCACAACTCATACACCCGTCAGTGGACATCAAAAATTGATATACCGCGGGGGTAGCGACCAGCGAGACTCCAGAAATCGACATACCACGGGGGTAGCGACCAGCGCGACACACGCCCGTAGTGCGAACTATATACTACAGTTTACCAGAGTGGTTAAAGCCCGTACGCCTACTGATTGTCCTCTCATGATACTAAGTGCCATGTGTGTGTCAACATATCTAATATATAGTAATGACTGAAAGAAAACTACACATGCAAGAAATATACAGAAATGCAATGAATATACAGAAATAAAATAAGCATGCAAAATACTGTAAGCAATTTGGCAAGGTATCTTGCCTGGTCTGAAAAAGAATGAAGTCTCAACTCAAGGCGTCGTCAGATCTACCCGTCACATAAATTAAACAAGTTAGGTTACAAAAGTAGGTGAATAGGTTCCTCCATTTTAATCTATTTTAATTCTGAATAAAATAATCTAAAATAGTATTTTAATCTTATTATAATCTAATTTTATTACTAAACCCTAATTTTGGTCCAAAGAAAATTAACTTTACGGATTTGTGATCCGTGACACGCAAATCGAGGCAATCTGTTGACCAAAAAGTCAACCAATTCAAATACTAGATTTGCGTATAAAATCCTATAGATTTTAGCGTTACATGAATGCCAGAATCGACAGTTTTATAAAATCACAAGTCGGTAAAGAGTTATGGCCACAAGGGCGCACAGATAAAAGTTTTCGGTGGTCTCCAACTTACGTCTATGTTGCACAAATTTTACAGTAGATTAAACTTACATATTAAATTTTGTAAAAATAATTTTATGAAATTTTATCATGTCATATTTTCGAAACTTCAAACGGCTCGTAATTCCGAGTTCGGGATCTCCCGAAATCTCAAAAATACGAAAACGTATCTGATTTCGGACAACTTACACTTTTAGATTTTTTTGGAAAAATAGGTTCATAAATTATTAAAATAATTTATATATTCATAAAACTAACCTTGATATAGTTCTAATAAAAAATACTGGAGCGCGTTTGGAGTCCGGAGCTAGGAGATGTCGTCTTTTTAAGTCGTCATAACATACTATAAAATGAGGCTGAATTTATGACGAATTTTGACTTTTTTTGGACGAAAAAGAGGTGAATTTGGGAAAGAAAAATATGAAGGATGAGGTATTTATAATGGTGGAGACTAGTTAATTGAATACAACTAGGATTGACTAATTTGGATATGAATATGATCAGTTTAAATAAGGATAGGATATGCATGAAGTTTCTTTCCTAGTAGGCTCAGGATTTGAATTAATTTAAAATAGAGTTTGAGTTTATCTCAATAATTTATAATCGTAAATAAAATTAAGGATAATTTAAATAATTTATATATAATCTTATTAATATCTATTAACACTAAATTATTATCTATCTAATATTAAGACTATATATATCCAAATAAATTCTAAATAATTTTAAAAATCTAAATAAATTTCTTAAAATTCTAAATAAATTATAGAACAATATAATTAAATATTTTAACCTAAAATAAATATTTGGTAGGAACAATATGCAAGTATGGTCTCATAGTAAATCATGGAAGTCCTAGAAATTTACGTTCCATATGTTTTAATTACCTAAAAATTCTAGAAAAATCTCCAAAAATCTAAAATAGTCTAAAAATATATCTAAATAAATATTTACATAAGTAAATATACTAAAAATTTATTTTCTAATTAACTAAGAGAATACTCTAAAGTAATTCAATATTTAAAATAATCTATAATAAATATAATAATATAAAATACACACAAAATACATATTTTGGGTGAGGGGGTTTACAATCTACCCAACTTAAAAGAATTTTGTCCTCAAAATTAACACTAACCCATATTCATAATAAATCACTGTAGCTATTATACTTCATTGTTGTCTAGCAGTGCTTCCTAAAAGGTTATGGTCAGCCACCCTAACACTTTTCTTCCTTATTGTCCATATACTATTCTTTTATCCTCTAACTCATCTACACTACCCAACTTAAAAGAATTTTACTAGTAGTCAAAGTCTTTTGAGGCTATTGTCTAGGTTGTAAGACAAATTTATTTATTGGGTCGAGAATCTTGGGGTACTTGTCTTGAATCTCACAACCATGATTTTTTTTTGTAACCGTCAAGTATCGTAGTCTAATACTGTCGTGCCACCTGACCAATATTTCTGCAAGTACTTCCACTACTCTACTACCACGGTCTAGCTGCAGCTGTCGCTACCTTGCCAGCGATTTATCATAGTTGTCAGTTCATAGCAAGTGCCTTCAATTCTTTCCTAGGCATAGTCTAAGTTTTAGGGAAAAACTTAAGGTCTTGACTAAAACTATTAGGAGTATGACCTACTTCAAACAATCTAACAAATTTTTATTATGCTAAATGATGCTACTTAAGGGTTAAACTAATAAGAATACAGATATTGCTATAGTGCATGTACATAAGGGTTATTATTAAGAACTCATCCTTAGTTATCAAGCATTACTAACACATTTATGTTTTAACTAACAAAATAAGGGTGAGGTTGATATAAATCAAACAATTCATAATGGCACGAAAAGATACAACTATGATAGGAAGAGTTAAGCACGAGATAAGGAATGGATATAGGAAAGAAGATGAGCCACCCAAGAGGGCGATATGGTGATAGGAAGAGAATACTACTACTGCTACGTGTGTCATCCATTAGCTTCGTGGATATGCCATCTAGTTAGGATATCAACATATCCTCATAACTGCTAAACTACCTTATATATAATTCTACGGCTATTATGCACCTAAGATCCCGTGTCATATAGGGGGTCATGAGCATGAAATGACACATATAACTAAGGTCGTACATGTATCTACGATTTCCTGTGCCTGCGCTATCTTGTTTGTCATTATAAGTGCTTGGCCTATGGGGTATATCTAGTACTATCCGTGTATAAAACTTATACTAAGCACGAACGTTCGTCTTTCTGAAATAGGAGAAGACAAAAAACAACAATAAATAATTCAAGGAGGAGGTGATAGAATATAAGTACAGGATTCAAAGGGATTAGAGGATTTGAAAGAGAGTTGCCAAGGCAGTTGTGGATTGAAATCTTATTTTGGTAAATTCCTATATGCATGCTCATATCAGTACAGTTATGTACCTGACACGATATGCTCTGACCAGTCTAGAGGGCAAGTATATTCGTCTAACAAGTTGAGTCAACTATATCTCAATCCACGTAAAGTAGTGATATGAAGAGCGAACCAAGCGCACTACGGTTGATCAGACCATAATACACCGATTCTGATTTAGACAATATATTAGTGTAGGCCCCCAATAATACATATGTCATGAACAAGCTCAATAAAAGAATAAGCTTGCAAAAGTAGGCTATAATAGCAGCATAAGTCGAGGTAGTAAAAATATAAGTACGCTTGATTATGATGGAGGAAGGTACAGAACAATCTAAGTTCACCAAGAAGATCGGTGTTGTGCCTCTACAGTTGGCATACTAATTTCTTGTCTAAGTCTAAAGTCAACTAAATGGGTGTATGGGCCTCTAAGATCTACAGTTTAGATAAACACTAAAGTTATATAGTCTAGATAAATACTATCTTCTTATGCAAGCCTACAGTTGGTGTCATTCATTAGCTTCATTAATGGGTAAAAAGATTATGTGATACTAGGTTATGAGACATACTATCAAATTTACAAGGATTTGACTAATATTGTTATTGAATACTAGAGTGTATATACCTAGTACAAGGCACCTTCCTAACCCCTATCAAGCACGAAGGAAAGATTGACGTCGAGAATGATTCAAGCAAGATGCAATGCAAGCAATCAAATGAGAATACGAAATAAAATCAAGGACGGTGATTTAAATAAGTGGATGAGATCATACATTCTAATCCTATGCGCAGGCTTGCTCGGTACAGTAACATAGCCGAGACAATATGCTCTCGACCTGCATGGGCCACCACAAAAATATGTCACGCCCCAGTCCCAAAATACGTAGGACTAGGAACACGTAAGCATGCCAGCCGTATGTATATGGCAATTCCAATATATGGATACCATAATACATATGTACGCTGTAATATGAATATTAACTCACATGCGGTATATATATAGTCACAAGTCACAGAAATACTAATCTCATCCACACAATAAGTTATAGAAAAGAAATAACTAAACTAGAATAATAAGTCTGAATAATCCAAAATAATAGTCGGGTGGAGACAAATCCACTACCAATGACTATATCAATACTAAAATAAGGGAGAAGGGTAAATCTCCAATATAAATAAGATGATGATATAAGGGTATCAGCGAAGCGATCCATCGCTAAAGATAATCCAAGATGCTCAGAAGGTAAGACCTCATCGGAAGAGATAAGTAGTAAGTCCTGATTCGTGCTCCTGCGAATAGTCATGAACATCTACACCTGGAAAGGGACCAGGTCCTCAGAGGGACGTAACAAGATACATAGAAGCATGCCAATTTGAATACAGTAAACATGCATAATGTTTAAAAATATATAAGTACGCTATACAAGATAATCTATATGAATGCAAATGAGGACAGCTTTTCGACGTACGGGCAAGGGTAGGCTACTCGATCTACCTCACAACTCATACACCCGTCAGTGGACATCAAAAATCGACATACCGACCAGCACGACACACGCCCGTAGTGCGAACTATATACTACGGTTTACCAGAGTAGTTAAAGCCCGTACGCCTACTGATTGTCCTCTCATGATACTAAGTGCCATGTGTGTGTCAACATATCTAATATATAGTAATGACTGAAAAAAACTATACATGCAAGAAATATACAGAAATACAATGAATATACAGAAATAAAATAAGCATGCAAAATACTGTAAGCAATTTGGCAAGGTATCTTGCCTGGTCTGAAAAAGAATGAAGTCCCAACTCAAGGCGTCGTCCGATCTACACGTCACATAAATTAAACAAGTTAGGTTACAAAAGTAGGTGAATAGGTTCCTCCATTTTAATCTATTTTAATTCTGAATAAAATAATCTAAAATAGTATTTTAATCTTATTATAATCTGATTTTATTACTAAATCCTAATTTTGGTCCCAAAAAAATTAACTTTACGGATTTGTGATCCGTGACACGCAAATCGAGGCAATCCGTTGACCAAAAAGTTAACCAATTCAAATACTAGATTTGCGTATAAAATCCTATAGATTTTAGCGTTACATGAATGCCAGAATCGACAGTTTTATAAAATCACAAGTCGGTAAAGAGTTATGGCCACAAGGGCGCACAGATAAAAGTTTTCGGTGGTCTCCAACTTACGTCTACGTTGCACGAATTTTATAGTAGATTAAACTTATATACTAAATTCTGTAAAAATAATTTTATGAAATTTTATCATGTCATATTTTCGAAACTTCAAACGGCTCATAATTCCGAGTTCGGGATCTCCCGAAATCTCAAAAATACGAAAACGCGTCTGATTTCGGACAACTGACACTTTTATAATTTTTTGGAAAAATAGGTTCATAAATTATTAAAATAATTTATATATTCAGAAAATTAACCTTGATATAGTTCTAATAAAAAAAATTGGAGCACGTTTGGAGTCCGGAGCTAGGAGATGTCGTCTTTTTAAGTCGTCATAACATACTATAAAATGAGGCTGAATTTATGACGAATTTTGACTTTTTTTGGACGAAAAAGAGGTAAATTTGGGGAAAAAAATGAAGGATGAGGTATTTATAATGGTGGAGACTAGTTAATTGAATACAACTAGGATTGGCTAATTTGGATATAAATATGATCAGTTTAAATAAGGATATGATATGCATGAAGTTTCTTTCCTAGTAGGCTCAGGATTTGAATTAATTTAAAATAGAGTTTGAGTTTATCTCAATAATTTATAATCGTAAATAAAATTAAGGATAATTTAAATAATTTATATATAATCTTATTAATATCTATTAACATTAAATTATTATCTATCTAATATTAAGACTATATATATCCAAATAAATTCTAAATAATTTTAAAAATCTAAATAAATTTCTTAAAATTCTAAATAAATTATAGAACAATATAATTAAATATTTTAACCTAAAATAAATATTTGGTAGGAATAATATGCAAGTATGGTCTCATAGTAAATCATGGAAGTCCTAGAAATTTACGTTCCATATGTTTTAATTACCTAAAAACTCTAGAAAAAACTCCAAAAATCTAAAATAGTCTAAAAATATATCTAAATAAATATTTACATAAGTAAATATACTAAAAATTTATTTTCTAATTAACTAAGAGAATACTCTAAAGCAATTCAATATTTAAAATAATCTATAATAAATATAATAATATAAAATACACACAAAATATCTATTTTGGGTGAGGGGGTTTACACCCTCATCCAAATGTTCGAAGTGAATTCCGTCAATTTCTCAAGTTTGTGAAAACTTGTGTCCAGAAGACTTGAACGAATGTTCCACATCTTTCTTCGGATCTTGCTTTGAGAGTGTTAGTCCCGAGGCTTAACCAAAGATGGAAGAACGCGTGGTCGAGTTCAGAGGTTCACACAAAAGTTTTCACTCTGACTATTCTCGATTTTCACGAAGAACTATATAATGATTCTGATAACAACTTGCTCTCAAGATTACAAAGGAATAATTAAAAAACTTTGCGTTCTTCCTTGCACTCGCAGTTGCAGACGGACAGAACGGAATTACAACTAGAAGAGAAGAGAAGAGAAAGAGAAAGAGAAAAGAGGAGAAAAAAATTTGCTTGCTAGGGTGATGGAGATCACCGTTGCTCAAAGCAAGATTCGTCCCACACAATCTGCTCCCAGGAACTGTAAACCCCCCTAAATTATTTGTATAGACTGGTATGGGTTAGAAAATTTTTGGTTTAGCAGCAGATGTTTGAGGTTTAGAGTAAGGTTGCATATGTCTGATTAATTTAATTAAACCCTTGGCGTGCCCTACCGTTGTTGAATTATTTGGAGCCCAACATCAGCCCATAAATCCCAACAGATTGTTGCACTTTTGACTTGACCCACCAATTTAGGCGCTGGACTTTCCCGTCACTAAAAATTAAATCCTTGGTGCTCTAAATTAATTGCACAACTTCCCGTATCCAAATTTCATATTTAAATCCCGTGTCGAACACCTGTGTCGTTGCCATCAATTTTGAGACACCAACTTAACCCATTGAGCGGGACCAACTAAAGGGTCCAAGACTGACACCAAGCCTACACCATTTTTGACCTCTGTGTCACTCTCAAATTGAGACCCCAAGTGCCCCCATTTAATTAAAAGTGCGGGATATTTTATTATAATTAAATTGGGGATACCAACTTAACTAATCCATTTTAAATCCCAATTTAATCCCAATGTCTAGAGAAACCCCCACCCCCCTCTCTCTCCTCCCTCCTCATTATACAACCGAAGGTTATAGTTTCCTTCCTTCCTTCTTCTTCCTTTCTTCCACTTCACATTCCTTCCTCCCCGTGGCCGCTCCTTGTCGACGCCGCCGACAATGCCAAGGAGGAGGAGGAGGAGACGACGATGAAGAAGAAGGTCGTCGTTTCCATCGCCGCTGACGTCGAAGACGAGGAGGTCATCGCTTCAGTCGTGGCGGGGAGCGTCCCTTCCTATTCCCTGGAGTCCAGGCTGGGCGACTGCAGACGCGCCGCAGGTGTTCGACGCGAGGCCCTAAAGAGGATCACCGACCGCAAGATCGAGGGGCTCCCTCTGGACGGCTTCGATAACGACCCCATCCTCGGACAGTGCTGTGAGATGCCCATCGGCTACGTCCAGCTCCCCGTCGGGATCGCGGGCCCGCTCGTGCTCGACGGGAAGGTCCACTACATCCCAATGGCGACCACGGAGGGGTGCCTGGTGGCCAGCACCAACAGGGGGTGCAAGGCCATCGCCGAGTCGGGCGGGGCAGCGAGTGTCGTGCTCAAGGACGGGATGACGAGGGCACCGGCAGTCAGGTTCGCGACCGCAGCCAGGGCCGCACAGCTCAAGTTCTTCCTAGAGGAGCCTGCCAATTTTGACACGCTCATTGTCGTCTTTAACATGTCAAGTAGGTTTGCTAGGCTCCAAGGTATCCGGTGCTCACTTGCAGGAAGGAATCTGTACATGAGATTCACTTGCAGCACATGAGATGCAATGGGAATGAGCATGGCGTCCAAAGGTGTCCAAAATGCCTTGGATTACCTTCTGAATGATTTCTCTGACATGGATGTGGTCAACATTTCTGGTAATTTCTGTTCTGATAAGAAGCCAGCTGCTGTTAATTGGATCGAAGGGAGGGGGAAGTCAGTTGTATGTGAGGCAATTATCAAGGAGGATGTGGTGAAGAAAGTTTTGAAAACCAATGTCGCCTCACTTGTGGAGCTAAACATGATTAAGAACCTTGCTGGGTCAGCTGTGGTTGGAGCTCTTGGGGGTTATAATGCTCACGCCAACAACATAGTTTCTGCTATCTTCGTTGCGACTGGTCAAGATCCTGCTCAAAATATGGAGAGTTCTCACTGCATCACCATGATGGAAGCTGTAAATGATGGGAAGGATCTACATGTCTCCGTAACCATGCCTTCCATTGAGGTACTACGGGACCCGCGGACTTGGACGTCGTACTAGATCCCTGTCATCAGCAGCCGGACGCAGACAAGTGTACCTTGCCACCCTGTATTTCAGTTATAGATATCTTATTATTTCAGTATGTACATTGTGCGCGTATTTGGTTTACGATCGATACTTCGCGTCCGGATCACAACCGGGTGCAGACGTTCGACGTAACGTTTTGTAACGAATGCTAGATATTCGTAACAACCTCAATGTACGTACCTGAGTATATCGTCACCCCAGGACACATTCATACACTGATATCGTGCCAGATTTCTGTATCCTGATACTGACATCATGACCAGAGACTGGGACGACCTTAGGGTCCCGTCTGTTGAGTTATTTCTGTGTGACGAGACTGTTAGATAGAGGTTCAGGTTCAGCGCACCATCGTTGACCGCTTGGGATGGGGAAGACAGTTACTAGACGTTTGGGCTTCTCTGCACGCGCTTATATATGTATATGTATTGTTTCTGTAGTGATCATGTATCTAGTATAGTTGTATCACCCGTGTGACTCTGTGCTCGGAGCTACGGTACGTCCCGTATGTCTCTGTGTTCGGAGCTACGGTTTTATTTTGGATATCCCACGCGTCGAACATTGTCTTCAAATTGTGTCTCACTTAGTTGGTTATGCTAGACTACACCATCGTTGCACTTGTACTTTCTGTTGTACTTTGGCATGCTGTATTTTTGTACCTTGTTACGTCCCTCTGAGGACCTGGTTCCCTGCCAGTTTTGCAGCATAGACGATTGCGGAGCATTTGGAGTCACTGACGGAGTGGCATGTCTTGCGGGCATTGTACCAGGTACTCATATCATTCTACCGGTATTGTGGTTACTTTATTCATATTGATTATTCATCTGCTATTGTATCCAAGTTTTTGTAGACTCATCTCTTCTCGAGTCTATTCGAGTTCGTGTGTTAATGGACGGTCGACTTTAGCACATATAGCTCTTTCTTGTATACTGATGTACATTGTGGATTGAGACATAGAGGTTTACATTCATGGGATATCTAGATAGTGCCCTTTATATTTTACAACTTATACGTATTCGAGTCAGACCAGAGTCTGGTCGATTGCGTAGCTGGCGTGTCACGTATTCCTGGTCCTACGTATTTTGGGACTGGGGCGTGACAGGAACCAACAAGTTCACGTAGAACTTCTGGAGCACTCGATGTCAGCTCCTTGCTTGGACTCGCACAAACTTTCTGGACTTTAATGAAGACTCCAGCAGCAACTCTCTTCCTCTCCTAATTTTTGAAGTAAGTCCTCAAATAGGGTTTGAAAGAGAGTATTTATAGGCATAGGGAGGAATCCCTAACCATAATCCTGGACTTCCATAAATTACAAAAAAAATGGAATAAATTTAATTCATATCCCACAAGATTGGAATGAATTAAATTTAAATCTCATATGATTGATTTGAATTAAATTCAAATCCCACATGATTATATTTAAATCATACATGATTGGAATGAATTAAATTCAAATCCCACATGATTAATTTAAATCCTACATGATTGGGATGAATTAAATTCAAATTCCACAAATATCGAATTTAAATTAATGACTCCATCTTTCCATAACTGATTAAATCTATCCGATAGCAGCGGACCCGCATGCAACCGTTCATGCGGCCCCGCAAGCAACCGCTCATGCCGCAGCGTATACATGTGGCCACGCATGCGGCTCGCGCATATCCGAGCGCATAAGCGCATCAAAAAGTGCAAAGTGCGCCAACAAAGTGCCACTTTGCGTCCGAGTCGCTAAGTCCCTTTGTGGCTTAGCTCCTATGAAAATAATTCCAAGAGCATGACAAAGCATAAATACTTTCATGAGGAGTTAATCATTTTTTCTCCTAGAAAAATACCCCCACATGATACCCATGTGCACACCCCATATGCACACCCCAAACTCATACAAAGTATTATATTGAGATACCCACTTGGTGGTGTAGCCAATGTAGGACTATTTTTTTTAGTCCAAAGGTAAAAACACCAACAAAAGGGAGGGAGCTGTCAGGGGTCATTTGATCGGCGAGAGACTAAAAGAGGGGGAGGGGATGTCGTTTTAAAACCGAGAATGAGGAGATGGCGAGGAGGAGGAGGAAGAGGAGAGACTTAGTAGGAGGAGAAGGAGAAAAAGGAGAGAAAAGAGAAAGATATTTTATGAGGTCATTTAGATAAAATTTATATTTTGTGTACATTTAAATTATAATAATAATTATGATCAAAATTATAAGATATTTTATACTGTCATTTTTTATGTTTTTTTTTCGAACAAATTTATCGTAAAATCTAATGTACTGTCATTTATCTTAACAAATTTGTGAACAAATTTATCGTAAAATTATGAGATAGTTTTGTAATGTCATTTTTTAAAATTTTTTTATAGTATTGTACTGTCATTTTTTTTGTCGATTTATTAATGCAAACTCATAATCTAATATTAATTCGAATCATAAATTTTAATTATCTCTCAAATTCGAGAAAGAATCTCGTCAGATAAGAGAAAGAAAAGTAACAAGTAGGAATTAAAAAATAAATACGATAAAAATGTCCTTACCAAGGAAGCTTTCGAATTTGTTTTTTTTAATTACAAAAGTTTAAAACGTCCTTACCATGGGAGCTTTCGAATTTCCTTTTTTTTCTCTTATCGTCAGTTTTAATAATAATAAAAATTGCAGAAGTTCAAAACGTCTATGGGAAGGACGTTTTCAATTTATTTATTTATTTGACATTTACTTTTTACCGTGGAATAAACATTAGATTTTTTAATCGTTAAATCGAATACGCTCTGAATAAGGATGTTTTCAATAATTTTAATTTTTTTTTAACAAAAATGTCCTTAGTAAGTGCGTTTCTATTCTTTACCGATAATTTTACTAAATATATTTCTCTACAACTAATATACTAATAAATTAATTTTCTACATGAAATTTTTTGTTTTATTAAAATAGTAATTACATGACGCCTTCCTATTATGTATTTGTTATTCTATTTTTTTGTGAACATTCATATTTTTTAGATTGTCAAAAATATCATAACGACTTGACAAGATCCAAGTACGGCTATCCTAAAAATCACGACTCCGCATGAACTCAACTAGTTCCAAGTCACGTGTGATCCATGTTGAAATTAGTTGATGATTTTATTGATTGTCTCATTGGCATTATATAGCCTTACAGTCATTAATACAATGATATCAATCATTATGACAATAATCTCATAATGGAATATCATGTGACATATTCTGGCATCCCAAATATGTCCTCAAGATATTCCCATGTGCTTATACTATACTTAAATATGACACCCAACATACCATATCAACACTCCCCCTCAAGATGGGTGAAAGATATTCACTAAGCCCATCTTGTCACATCCTCTAATCATGCTCACTGAGGCGAGTCCCTTGGTTAGTCCATCTGCTACTTGATCCCTGGTTGGAACATGGCCAAGCTCCAATAATCCACTATCCAACTTCTCTTTGATGAAGAATCTATCAATCTCAATGTGTTTGGTCCTGTCATGCTGTACTGGATTGTTAGCGATACTAATAGCTGACTGATTGTCACACCATAGCTTCATCTTGGCTCCTTGATCCAGCTTCAGCTCCACCAGCATATTCTTCAACCATAGCAGCTCTGCAACTCCCAAGGCCATAGCTCTGTACTCTGCTTTAGCTATCGATCTAGCCACCACAGACTGCTTCTTACTTCTCCAGGAGACCAAATTACCTCCTACAAATATGCAATATCCCGAGGTAGACCTCCTGTCATCAGCACAACTAGCCCAGTCAGAATCACAGTAGCCCTCGATGCTCACGTGATTGTTCTTCCTGTATATTAGTCCCTTCCCGGGAGCACCTTTCAAGTACCTCAGAATCTGGTATACTGCATCCATATGACCCTTCCGTGGGTCATGCATGTAGCGGCTCACCACACTTACTGCAAAGCAGATATCAGGACATGTGTGGCTCAAATAGATCAACTTGCCAACCAGTCTCTGGTATCTGTCCCGATCAACTGGTTCTCCAGCCTCAGCATCAATCTTGAACCTCTGATCTATTGGTGTCGCTGCAGGTTTGCACCCCAACATCCCAGTTTCTGTGAGAAGGTCCAGTGCATACTTTCTTTGAGAGAGAACAATCCTCTCTGCTTCTCGAGCAATCTCAATCCCAAGGAAGTACCGAAGAAGGCCGAGATCCTTCACCTCGAATTCCTTGCCAAGCTTTCCTTTGAGTTGGGCGATCTCCTGCTCATCATCTCCTGTGATAATCATATCGTCCACATACACCGCAAGCATGGTGATGTGGCCTCCACTCCGACGGAAGAACACAGTATGATCAGCATTGATCTGCTGATATCCCATCCCTATCATCGCCCTTCTGAATCTGTCAAACCACGCTCGAGGAGACTGCTTCAGTCCATAGAGGGACTTCTTCAACCTGCAGACCTTGCCTACTGTCTGATTGGTGCCAAATCCTGGTGGTATCTTCATGTACATCTCCTCCACTAGATCTCCGTGAAGAAATGCATTCTTCATATCCAGTTGGTGTAGCTTCCATCCAGCATTCGCTGGCAGAGAAATCAGAGTCCTGACCGTGCTCATTTTTGTAACTGGTGCAAAGGTCTCGTCATAGTCGATGCCGTACGTCTGACTGTATCCTTTGGCTACTAGTCGAGCTTTGTAGCGCTCAACCTGTCCATCTGGGTTCTGCTTCACGGTAAAAACTCACTTGCATCAAACTGCTCTCTTCCCCTCTGGCAGTCTCACAAGCTCCCAAGTGTGGTTCTTCTCCAGAGCTCCCAACTCCTCGTGCATTGCCGCTTTCCACTTTGGATCATTCTTGGCAACCTGCCAATTGTTAGGTACAGTAATACTATCCAAAGATGCTATAAATGCTCCATGAGAAGAAGGAATATGGTCATAAGAAACAAACTGAGTAATATCCCAACCATATCTGTTTGGAGGATTTCCTGTATTGTTGCGAGTGGTCCTCCGTACAGATAGTGGTGTGGGGGGAGTAGAAGTAGGAGGAATGATATCTTGTGAAGGAGGGGGTATCACCTGAAGGGGGTTGGTGTCGGTGCCTCAGGAGTTGGGACGAACGCAGGCAAGGGACTTGGCACTGGCACTGTCGGTACTGGTCCTGCAGTTTGCTTCTCTCTTCTGCTGTAGGTGAGTAACTCTCCCTGAGCCGTAGGCCTAACACCTTCACCTTCTTGTCCCTTCTCCGTGCCTCCATGCCAAACTTCTAAATCGGTTACCACCAAGTTCTCCATCTCCCCCTCTCGCCTAATACTGGCAGTATTAGGCGTGTTGTGTGAAGTTCCGTCCTGGTGGTAGTATGGCTCATGCTCCTGAAAATGGACATCCATACTGACAAACTTCTTCTTCTCTACTGGACTCCAGCACACATACCCCTTCTAGGTCGCCGAGTAGCCTACGAAGATGCATTTGACCGCTCTAGGGTCAAGTTTCCCAACTGATGGCCTGTTGTCCTTCACAAAACACACACATCCAAACACCTTCAGTGGGAGTATCCCACTATTATTGCCTTGCAATACCTCACATGGAAAATTTCATCCGAAGACCTTCGAGGGCATCCTGTAAACCCCCTCACCCAAAATAGATATTTTGTGTATATTTTATATTATTATATTATTATATTTAGATATTGAATTTCTTTAGAGTATTCTCTTAGTTAATTAGCAAATGAATTTCTTGATATATTTACTTATATAAATATTTATTTAGAATTATTTTTAGGTTATTTTAGATTTTTGAAGTTTTTTCTAGAATTTTTAGGTAATTAAAATATAGGAAACGTAAATTTTTAGGACTTCTATGATTTACTTTGAGACCATACTTGCATATTGTTCCTACCAAATATTTATTTCAGGTTAAAATATTTAATTATATTTTCTCTATAATTTATTTAGAATTTTAAGAAATTTATTTAGATTTTTGAAATTAATTAAGATTTATTTGGTTATATATAGTCTTAATATTAGATATATGTTAATTTAGTGTTAATAGATATAAATAAGATTATATATAAATTATTTGTATTATCTTTAATTCTATTTAAGATTATAAATTATTGAGATAAACTTAAACTCTATTTTTAAATTAATTCAAATCCTGAGCCTACTAGGAAAGCAACTTCATGCATATCCTATCCTTATTTAAACTGATCCTATTCATATTCAAATTAGCCAATCCTAGTCGTATTCAATTAAGTAGTCTCCACCATTATAAATACCTCATCCTTCATATTTTTCTTCCCCAAATTCACCTCTTTTTCGTCCAAAAAAGTCAAAATCGTCATAAATTCAGCCTCATTTTCTAGTATGTTATGACGACTTAAAAAGACGATATCTCCTAGCTCCGGACTCCAAACGCGCTCCATTTTTTTTTGTTAGAACCATATAAAGGTTAGTTTTCCGAATATATAAATTATTTTAATAATTTCAGAACCTATTTTTCCAGAAAATTCTAAAAGTGCGAGCTGTCCGAAATCAGACGCGTTTTGGTATTTTTGAGATTTCGGAAGATCCCGAACTCGAAATTACAAACCGTTTGAAGTTTCGGAAAGCTGACATGATGAAATTCCAGAAATTATTTTTATATAATTTAAAATATAAGTTTATTCTACTGTAAAATTTGTGCAACGTAGACGTAAATAAGAAACCACCGAAAACTGTCATTTGTGCGCCCTTGTGGCCATAACTCTTTACTGACTTGTGATTTTATGAAACCGTCTATTCCAGCGTTCATGTAGCATTGCAATATATAGGATTCTATACACAAATCTAGGATTTGAGTCAGTTGACTTTTTGGTCAACGGATTGCCTCGATTTGCGTGCCACGGATCACAAATCCTTAAAATTGACTTTCTTTGAACCAAAATTAGAGCTTAACAATAAAATCAAATTATAATAAGATTAAAAATACTATTTTAGATTATTTTATTCAGAATTAAAATGGAGGAACCTATTCACCCACTTTTGTAACCTAACTTATTTAATTTATGTGACGGGTAGATCGGACGACGCCTTGAGTTGGGACTTCATTCTTTTTCATATCAGGCAAGATACCTTGCCAAATTACTTACAGTATTTTGTATGCTTATTATATTTCTGTATATTTATTGTATTTTTGTTTATTCATTGCATGTGTAGTTTTCTTTCAGTCATTACTATATATTAGATATGTTGACACACACATGGCACTTAGTATCATGAGAGGACAATCATTAGGTGTATAGGCTTTTAACCACTCTGGTAAACCATAGTATATAGCTCGCACTATGAGCGTGTGTCGCGCTGGTCGCTACCCCCGCGGTATGTCAATTTCTGGAGTCTCGCTGGTCGCTACCCCCGCGGTATGTCTATTTCTGATGTCCATTGACGGGTGTGTGAGTTGTGAGGTAGATCGAGTAGCCTACCCTTGCCCATACGTCGAAAAGTTGTCCTCATTTGCATTCATATAGATTGTCTTGTACAGCGTACTTACATATTTTCTACCTATTATGCATGTTTACTGTATTCAAATTGGCTTGCTGTTCTGTATCTTGTTACGTCCCTCTAAGGACCTGGTCCCCTTCCAGGTGTATTTGTTCTTGAGTAATTGCAGGAGCGTAGATTCGGATGGTTACATATGTTTCGAGGATGTCTTCTCTCCGAGCCCCATGATTGTTAGCTGGTATTTCTATATTGTGTTTATTGTGTTGTACTTATCCATTCGAGTTGGTAGTGGATTTGTTTCCATCCAACTATCATCCTTAGATACTTATATTGAGATCTAGTTTCATAGATACTGGTTATTTATTTATATTGATTTTTGTGGATGAGATTTAGATTGTACCCTGTGACTTGTGACATATGTTTATACCACTTGTGGATTGATATTTATATTACAGCGTACGTATGGATTTTGGTTTCCATATATTGGAGTTGCCATATCCATATGGCTGGCATGCTTACGTGTTCCTAGTCCTACGTATTTTGGGACTGGGGCGTGACACATCCTGTTGATGAGTTAAGCTGCTGTCAACACTGCATACCCCCACAGACTCTGTGGGACATTCATGTCGATCATCATACTTCTTGCGACCTCCAGAAGGTGTCTGTTTTTTCTTTCTGCAACTCTATTTTGTGCTGGCGTGTATACACAGGTGGTCTAATGCTGTATTCTATATGCTGACAGGTATTCTGCAAGCGTCCTGTTGGTATACTCCGTTCCATTGTCAGACCTCAGTACCTTCATAACTGCTTTGTACTGAGTCTGGACATGCTTATAAAAATCCCAAAATTAAGCAGGTACATTATTCTTATTTTTTATCAAATATAACCAGGTAACACGAGAGGTACACTCAATGAAAGAAACAAAGTACTTATAACCATTTATAGTGTTAGTAGCACACGGACCCCAGACATCAGAATGTACTACCTCAAAAGCAAAAGTGCTCCTATGACCCGTGCCAACATATGAGCTCCTAGTAAGTTTTCCTAACTCGCACGTATCACATACTAATTTCTCGTTATTTGTTTTTGCATAAATCTCTGGATACAACTTACTTAGAGTATCAAAGGAAGAATGTCCCATCCTCCGATGATGGAGTATCAAGGTATCCTCAGTCCTCTGCTGCAGTCCTTCCATGCCAGCCTTCTCTGCCATAGATACCAATGCTGAGTCCAGTCCTTCTCGATCTAGGTACCACAGTCCCTCATGCCAAGTGCCAGTCCCAAGTCTTCGTCCTGTCCCTTTCTCCTGGAAGGTCACCTTAGGAATATCAAAAGAAATAATGCATTTAAGTTGGAGGATTATAGAACTAATGGATAAGAGACTGACTGGAAAGGATGGAGCATGTAAAACATTGGATAATCTTACTGAACTTGTACAATTAACAGTACCCTTACCGACCACTGGCTGGAAAGTGCCATCAGCTGTCTGAATACTGTCTGCTGATGCTAGGTGAGTGTAGGAAGAAAACTCACTAGCATTCCCCGTCACATGCCGAGATGCTCCCGAGTCGATAATCCAGTCTGATGATTTAAGGGAAGAGATAGACGCAAGGGGAAGTGATTCGTCAGTACCTTCTGATGGAATGGCATACATGGCAGCGTTGTCCCTAACAAAGAATGAGGTGGATGCCTCCTTTGTTCTACTCCTCATGTCTCCCAGTGCCTGGTCCTCCACAGTAAAGGTGCCATCAGCTTCTCCGTTCCCTTCTGATATCAGAAGGTTCACCCGATAACCTCCTCGGCCGCCTCGTCTACCCCCTCGACCACGACCACGTCCTCCATTATATCCTCGTCCGCCGAACGGTCCTCGTCCACCACCTGAATCTCCCTCCTTAGGTGGTTTGGTACAAGCATACCGATGATGACCCATCTTCCCACAGTTGTAGCACTGCCGGTTATGCTGCCAGGGCTCTCCCTTAGATCCTGTGTTACCTGAGTTGGTGATCGCTAGTGCTGACTTTGCTTCGGGGGGACCACTTGTCCCGATTTGTAGCCTGATGCGTGTCTCCTCCTGGATTATGGCTGAGATAGCCTCCTCAAGGCTAGGGATCTTTGGTTGGGCTAGAAGTAGGACCGTCCTCTGTGCGAAAGCTGCAGTCAGCCCTTTGAGAAACTTTATCGTCCTCTCCTGCAGACACACTTGTCTCTCCTTACACTTAGGGTCCCCGCAGCTCGCCCGATCGAAGGAGTGATCATAATCCAACCACAGACGCTCCAACTCCGTGGCATACTCCTGCACCGTCTTCTCTCCCTGTACGGTGTCATCAATCTCCCCCTTTATCTGGAAGACCCGTAAGTTGTTCCCCACACCATCATATGTCCTTCTCAACTTCTCCCACACATCTTTCACCATCTCAATACCGTCTACTGTGGCGGCAATAGACTGGACTAAGGAGTTGAGAAGCCAGGTGTAGATCACCATATGAGTGGACTTTCACTCATCGCGTCCTGTCGCGCCCTCGTCCGGCTCTGTCGTCTCGCCCGTCAGGAACCCTTCCATGTTTTTTCCTGCGAGGGTTCTTCTCACCCGCCGTGACCAACTCAGATAGGTGGCTGGTCCATCTAATTTTAGATCGATGGAGGGAAGCTTCAACTCCGGCGACGTTCGTGTCATGTTCTCACCAGCCGACATCGTCAACAACTTCATCAATGTCGCCACCTCTGCAGAATCTAGCTTCTTGATGATCTCCTCCATCGATGCGTCGTCTATCCAATCACGTCACGTCCGCTCCACGACTCACGCTCGTCATCGTCATCCACTCCTAAATCCGAACATGTCTCCCCTTTTTCAGATCTAGGCATCCCTATTAGGCACTGTCTCGTGCTGGTGCGGAGGAGGCGGCAGCACGCATGTCACAGCCGCCGTCGCAGCAGCAGCAGCAGTCGCAGCAGCCGCAGCAGCAGTAGTAGCCGCAGCAGTAGCGGGACGGGGCAGCAACAGCGAAGGGCGGCCTGCGAAGGACGGAGAAGGGAAGAAGGGGGGGCGTGGAAGAGTTTGGTGGAGGAGATCTAGGAAATCCTCCTGTGGGTTTGTGGAAGCTTGGTGACGGCTAGGGTTTGTAGAAACTTGGCTTTGATACCATGTTGAAATTAGTTGATGATTTTATTGATTGTCTCATTGGCATTATATAGCCTTACAGTCATTAATACAATGATCTCAATCATTATGACAATAATCTCATAATGGAATATCCTGTGACATATTCTGGCATCCCAAATATGTCATCAGGATATTCCCATGTGCTTATACTATACTTAAATATGACACCCAACATACCATATCAACAATCCACCTATAGGCCAACCTACACGTAAACTTGAACTTAAGTGACCTAATATGGACCTCGATTATATACAGTGACCTAATATGGACCTCGATTATATACATGATATGCTTTGTATGACTTGATGTTGACAAAATCTAACACAACGTGATTAAAATCCAGATCCAACACGAAGCCATAATACCATATCTACCCAAGCGGACCACGCCCAAACTCGACACCACAAATCAAACCACCACCACCACCATGGAATCGTAGTCAACTTAATTAAGATTCATTGAGATATTATGTATAGTTCATTGAATCATGTTATCATAAAAAGATTCATTGATTTTTACATTATATGTATGAAACAAGTTAAGATAAATTTTTTAATATTAATTAATTATTGATCATGTTATCATAAAAATTGTGTACAAAGTGTAATATTGTTAATTTGATGTGTTTATTCACAATTGATCGTGTTCACTAAAAACTTTTGGTCCCAAAAAATGTTTATAATTCAACTGTAATGTACAAATTTCAAACTTATTAACCACTATTAGCTTCTTAAAATAAAATAGTTATAATAAATATAACAAAAAGTTTGGTGAAGCCATTAAGGGTAATTAACAAAAATATTATGTAATTTTTCATCTATTTGTCTTTATATTTCATTGATTTTTAATTTACAAAAATCAACCAATAATCTTTATCCTTAATTGAGACTGTCATATTGTTCAATAAAAGCTATCATTTTATTGGGAAAAAAAATCATAAATGAGTAAAACCAAAACCATATCAACGTTCAAGAAATAAATAAAAAAATTATATTTTTTCCATCATTTTTCGTCATGGGCACATTCCTTGCCAACAAGGGGTCATTTTTCGTTGTTGGCACATTCCTCACCGACATTGAATAATTTATCTACGATATTGCTGTGTTACATTTCGATTCTAGGCGTGATGTCATTCGAATCTAAGTCAAACTCATATACAAGATTAGTATTTTAGAGACTTTTAATAATATTTTAATAAAAGTTTTGTAGAGAATAAGAACAAAACATTGAATCATATCCTAGAAACCTAAATGATTACTTTATTGTAGCATAATTGAGCTTCTTTCCAAGTAACATAAAATTCCAAATCGGGTTAAAATCTCCATAGACAAATGAAACAACTTAAAATGACAATTTATCATACATCATGAAATTTATTTTAAAAAAAACACACATTCAAAACTTAATCAAGCGAAGAGCTGGTAAGAGGCTTTAATATCTCATAGCCTCTATAGTGGTTCCCAAATATGTAAGGGAGAGGGTTAGTGTATTTAGGGATGTACTTATGAGTGATAAAACCAATTCCATCTAAAATCAAACACAGTAATAATGTGAAATCAATTATCATAAGTGATGTTTTGTATTAGCATCTAACTTCTACTATTTCTTTCTAAGTAATAGTAATATTAAAATAAGGGACAATATGCATGTAACACATATATTATTCACACAGTTTTGACCTAAGGCCAATGACTTTCCTACAAAAGAATAGATTAGGATACAATACCTACAAAACCATCATTAGTCATGACCCTAATTGTACGTCGGTCATTGGTTTATTTTGTGTCAACGGTATTATGACATCGTTTTTAGTGCAGGTAACTAAGTCCTATTAAATATTTTGGTATACTAGTGCAATCCATCTTACATTAATATAACCATTCCTCTTAGGTCGATATGGATCTAGTACTCCGATCACCGACCGAAGAATAAAACCTTGTGCACAAGCTTTTCATGACCATACGTATACAACTATCCATAAAAGTACAAATGCATAATCATAAGAAAACCAAAATGCATAATGAATCAAAGTACAAAATTTCCATCATTTCCTTATTCCACGTTTCTATAGTCACCGCTGATTCATTACGTTCATTGAGTTTTCATTATCATTGACAACACAACAGTCCCAATAATACCAAAACTATATCCACAAATCAATTACATGCGATTAAAAACCTTCATTTAGGGGATGTTTGGTTCTATGAATTTGAAGTTGGATTTGAGGATTCTATGAATTTGAAGTCATATCCATTGACATCAAAGTTTTTTCTCCGAAGTTGAGCACGAAATTGAGAAAATTTTATTTCCATATTGCGTGTTTTGTTAGAGGACCACTTCCTCTCTATTTTAACAAATAAAATATTTACTATTCATATCATTTAAAAAAAATAACAATTTTTCACTCAATTCAGCAACAAATAAAATATCAAAATTTAGAATTTTTCACATGTAATCTCCACTTGTTCAAAGCACCAAAATTAAAGATTTTCCACGCTTCGCTTTACTACAATGTGTACAAAAATATCGTTTTTAAGATTTTCTACTTCGTTCCAATCATCAACTAAGCAACCTCCTATTACATAACGAGTTCATTTTTGTTCACCACTAAAATTAGGTTGTACGTTCTCCCTTCCACTCAAGTGTTACCACGTGTCAAAATATGGTCAAAACCACTTTGGATGTTCAAAAAACGACTTCCAAAGTGGTTTTAGGCTGTATAAAAATGACATGTGACAAAACCTGGCTGAAAGGGTGAACATACATCCTAAATTTTGGTGGATGAACAAAATTGGACTCATTACATAACTCAACAACACAAACTTAAGAGAAATTTTTGGAGTTAATTGTTCAAATGGTGTCTAAGGAATGTAGTGGTTGCAGTTTTTGTGATCGTTTTTTTATTTTATTTGGTACATAAGCTTTGCATTATTTTTTAAATTGTGCATGAACTAAATTTCGTTGCTACTTTTGGATAAAAATCGATAAAAATAGACATGTGATGGTCACGTGCCTTCTTTTTAAGATTATTTTTATCAAGACGAGTCGATACGTCAGTTATGACTAATTGTAGATCCGTCATTTTGTACTCGATAAAAGCTATTTGTTTATGTAATATTTCTTCAAATATCAGTATTCTTCTGAAAATGATAGTAAAAAAAAACTTGACAAAAGAACCATGAAAAATAAGACACATAATAACCCTCACATGTTCAAACACTCTTTAAAAAAAATACAAAACTTAGGTACCAAATAAAATAAAATAAAATCGATAACAAAATGGCAATCACTACATTCCTTAGTGTAAATCCCAGATTTTTCAGAATTTAAAAATGAATTTTCGGGATTTTTCTGAGAATTTTAACTAATTAAAATAAATGTTTTCGGGAATTAAATTAATTTTGAGATTTTATTAAATATTAAAATATTGTAAAAATAATATTTTTGAGTGTAAAACAAAATATTAGACATAGTGTAATTTTTCTGAATTTTATTGGGCCCAGAACTATTTTTAAAGACTCAAAAACCAAGTTTTTAAATAAACCAAAATAAACCGAACCAAATTCTGAACCAAACCGAACCCATAAAATAAACCGAGCCGAACCCACATTGAACCAGACCCAAACCCTAGCGGGTCGGGTCGGGTCTGAACCCAACCCGAAACCCGCTAACCCGATCCGCTATAACCTATGCACAATAACCCCTAACGACCCCGACCGCCGCGTCCCTGCAATTTTTGACCGGTCCCCAACCGCCCCGGCCGATTCGCCTCCCCGCGCCTCTCCACCTCCCCACAGGCCGGCCGCCCTTCTCCCTCCCCGCAACGGTCGACCGACCATGTCACTACCACATTCCGAAAACAGGAGTATTTTTGACTTTTTATAATATTTAATATTATGGTAGTTACAATTAAGTAATTTCATGATAAGTATTTAATTTAAATAATTATGTGAGATGTGTAATTAAATACAGTATTATATACAGTGTTCAATTATGATTGAGCTGGTAGACTTGACCTAGAAGCCAGTAGACGAACACATGTCCTAATTATGGAAATTTGTATTTAATTGTTTTATTTAGAATTAAATTCTTGGAGGTAGTAATTAATTACCGTATTTTATTTAATTATTGCACATTGCCTTTGCTTCGATATTTGGAGCACTATCCTATCTTTTGTCTTCCAACAAATTTCACAATCTTGCCATAGACATGCCCGCCTTCCATTATGCTATTTTTGCAACTCATAATTATGCTCTCTGTGTATTATTTCTAGCCGCACAAAAATCGTCGCAGACGTTATTTAATAAATCCCTATTTTGTATCGTTGTGCGTTCCAATCGAAATTGGGGACAATCTTGACCTATTTTTCGTGCGGCCCAAATTAGGGTAATATTCTGTTCTGAGTCTTCTTCATTATTGGTATTGATGACCTGACCTGATTTTGGCCCCTGGTACTCCTAATTAATTTTAGAACACAACTTGCATTTATTTCTAATTAAATTGAGGATACTATTTTTACCGATTCTAAAAATCCCAATTTAGTTCCAGTGCCCTGCTATTTGAGCCCGTACCGATCATACATCGCCCCCTGACCCTACAAAATACCGGACACCGAATCGCCCGCCAAATTTTTGTCATTTCATGTGTCTGTGCAAATACCCAAATTTAAGGGGGCTAATTTGCACATTTGCATTTTTGGTGTTAACACCCATTTGTTTAAACCAATGAGGGAGCCCTATTAATTTTTAATTAAACCCCACCCTCATTCCTCCATGAATTATTTTTCTTCATGACCAATCTGGACCACTCATTCTATGGGTGCATCCTCACCCTTGATTTCCCACATACACCCCTATTTAATGTCACATCAAACTCTAATCCCTAGAAAACCTAGGTTTCCCCATCTCCTCACAAAACCCCACATTTCCTCTCCAAACGTATGATCAAATTTTTCTTCTCCTTCTTCCTTTCTTCTTCTCTTCCTTTTCTTCTTCTTTTTCTTCTCCTTCTTCTTCCCTTTGGTTTTTTTCAAAACTAAGAAAAGGGGGGGGGGGGAATCAAAGTTCCATCACCACCACCATCTCTTTTTCCAGCTACCCAACCGACCTTCCCGGCCGAGCCCCGGTCAGCCGACGCTGCTGCACCCGGCCGGCGCTGCCTCGACGCGTCCGGCGGCCAGCTCCCTCCGGCCAGGCGACCTTGTTGGCTGCTCCTCCAACCGCTGATCACCCGAAGCGGCCCGACTACAGCCGACTGCAGCTAGCTCCGGCCGCCAACTTCTCAACCCCCACCTTCCTACACTCCGTTTCCGGCCAGTTTCGTCGAGCCCGATCCGCTGCAGCTCCTCCAGCCGAGCCTAGCCTCGAGCTCCTGACCGGAGCAACTCCCCATCCATTCAACTCCGGCTGTGCTCCTCCCTACTCCGCACCTCCTCCACCAACCCGAACTCCCCTCCCTCTGCCGCTGCTCCTCCCTGCGCTTCTTCCCCCCGGCGGCCATCAGTCCGGCGCTGCTCAACTCCTCCTCCCGCTGGCTTATCCCCGGACCACCTCCACCATCTAGCACCACCACCACCAACAGAGGTCCGGCCATCTTTCCGGCCAGCAAGCCCAACACACTGTGAGTTTCCTCCTCCCCCTCTTTCCTTCTTCACAATGTGTATATATATATATATATATATATATATATATATATATATATATAAAACTAATGTATATGCATTTGTAGGTATTTAATTATTGTGAATGTAATTGTATATATTTAATCATGTATTGGTATATGTATAGTATTATTTTATTTAATGTTTAATACATGTATAAGTATAATACATATATACCTTAGTATAATGTAATGTATGTATTTAAAATATAAATATGTATATTATTTATTTTATTAATATTTAACTGTATAAGTATAGTATGTATCTAAATAAATTGTATAATTAAGTAGGTATAATTAATTGTATAAGTATGTATTTAATTAATGCATAAGTTAATGTATGTATTTTGGTATAATTATATATTGGTAATGTATATATTAAATTAATACATTTTGGTATAAATATGTGCACCTATATATATATACATGTATAAACATATTTTTGGTATGTAAAAATATATAGTATATATATATATAAAACTGTATTGATATATATGTACTTGTAAAACATATTTTGGTATATTTACCTGTGTATAGTATTGTATTATTTTGGTATGTATGCATATATATATATATATATATATATATATATATATATATATATATATATATATATATATATATATATATATATATATATATATATATATATATATATATATATAATATAAGTTAATATGTATTTTGGTACATGTATATTAGTTTATATATATGAGTGATGTATAATTTTCACATAAATAAAATATATTTCCACTTATGTACATACAGTTATACCTATTTTGTATATACTTTGGAATAACAATATATATGTATTATATTTAATTATTGATAATATGGTTAATTGGTGAATCTACTAGGTGATCCTAGGTGATCAGTATCATACCTAGAGAAGTCCCGAATTCAGTGTTTTTAGACTGTGTTAGTGTAGCATCTGATGCAAATGTGGTTTTGCTTGTGATATGTTTATAGGACTGTTGGTTTACCCAGGCGATGCTCTGGAACAGGACATCAGTATTTACCAGCTAAGGACCCAAGGTGAGTACATTCTCTGATTAGTTTCTAATTTATGATATCTCCTATGTTCACTGTATCTAGTGTAGATATACATGCTCTTGACACGCTGGTTACACGGATTGGTGTAGACGGATCTCGTCATGAGATGTTATTCCTTATTCATGGTGTAGCTTGTACAAGTCTTGTTTCATTGATATCTTGTGCATGTACAGACACTGATTTTCGGGGAGATTTGCTATCTCCCTAGGGAATCCCGTGCCATAGCGTACCATGATTTGATCTACTATACCAGTCGGGGGTTTGGGGAGTATTTTAGTGTAGATATGTGATCATACCCAACTTTTCATGCATCATAGCTCACCCCACATCTCACGTTGGGTGCGGCCTGACCATCTCCGTGCTTCATAGCTGTTACGTGTGATTAGCCTGACCTCTACATACACCATAGCTAACCAACGGTTAGCCTGACCTTCCATGAATCATAGCTAATCACATGTAACCAGCCTGATCAAGTTCCCAAGCCGATCACATGTTAAAGCTAGTACTCACACACATAGTCATAGGTTTCTTCCTCATTGACATATTGTTTCTTTTCCTGCATTTACTTACAGTATTTCCAGTATTTCTTTCATTGTACATTTCTCGTACCTATACATGCATCTGGTATATTTCCATCTAGAACTGCTACATAGTTTATGTCATTTATATAGAACTGCTATTTAGAGATGTACTTTGCTCCTTCCTGACTGGAAAAATATTTTTCCAGACTGTGACCTTAGTAGACTGGTTTCCGACACACTTGGGGATTGGTTGTTACTGTTTGCAGGTATGATAATTTTGTCATTAGACTTGTGTCGTATTCTGTTATTTCTTCAAATTCTTATCGTGCTGTAGTGGTGATTGAGTATGTTGTTCATTTTTATAGTGTTATCCGTGTCTCCTTATGGAGTTGGATACTAGTGTGAGATTGTTTAGATAGTACTTGACCTAGACAGCGTTCTACCGCCGATGCTGCGGCGTAGGATGGACGTACCCACGTACTCGTGCCCCTAAACAGGGTGCGGGTCATGACACGTTTTTAGTGGTGGCCCATGCAGGTCAGACTTCGCGAGTTGTGCGATGTCGTAGTAGTGTGGCATCCTTGTTATACTACTACATGCCTGCGATAGGATCTAGGACATAGGATACTAGGACGAGAGCGAATACTCAATCACAAATTCTTGAGAGATTCCTGGGACGACCCCTTGAGAATCTTATTACAATTTCTAATTTTAATTCCTTTCCCCTTGTTTTCGTCCGTTCTTGCTTGTTGATATTGAGCTTGATTCTTGTCGGCCAGTTGTTAAATTTAAATTCTTGGTATCGTTGTTGAGTTGATTTTATATCAAGATGAATTTTACGGGCTAAAATTTATGGTATCATCTGATGACATATATTGATGAGGATAGTGAGAAAGGTAAAACGTCTACTTTGGTTATGGAGCCTAGAGTTTATCGCAGCCATTCTAGCTGTCGTGACGAGAACGTAGGAACCAGACTTGGATGTACATACTGTAGTTATGAAACTTAGAGTCTCTCGCAGCCATACCGGTTGGCGTGGCGAGGATTCTAGATGACATGATTATAGAGTTGCATACCTTAGTTACGGAACCTGTCGTTTATCGCACCTATGCTTACTGGCGTGGCGAGGATTCTGTGTGTCATGACTTCTGACAGACGTGTATGATTATCAGGTTGTATCTTAAATTGGTTCTTAAAGTATCATCTCAAGATTTATATATTTATGTTATTCCAGGACTTTGTTCCATCGCTTCTCTTCTTTACTAGCAGTAAAGATACCTTCCGTCCTTGATCCAGTTCCTTTTGAGCTTCTATTCTTTGAGGGTTCCTTGTTAAGTATGATAATTAGTGACTTGTAATTATGTCTGTGTCTTGAGTATTAGTATTGACTGAGTGTTGCTTGTGAGTTGTAAGTACTTCCTAGTTGGACATGTGAGCAGTAGGCATTAATCTAGAGTTAACCCATAGCGTAGTGCCTTGTAGCAATAGTTCTATGATAGGTGTGTTATAGTTAGTATTGACACTATAGATAGAGGAGAAAGAGTATCAGTGATGATGATCATTTGGAAGTAATAGTGCAAATAATTCGGGCAGTACAATTTTCGTACACAGTTGAGGTTGTAAATAATTGGTGTATTAGTGTGCACCTTGAGTATTAGAGACTGTGAGTATTTATATGTATACTTGTGGATTCAATTTTATTGTTTGAAGAGTGGAATGAATTGCAATTTTTAAGAATTTTAAGGAGTTGAGGTTTTTATGTTATTAAAATGTTTGAGGATTCAAATTGATTCAATGAGCCTAGACAAAGCTGTAAGGATTTTTGGAAGTGATTGAATTTTGTTTCAGCTTCTGAACATCTGACTTTGAGGAAAGTATATGCATTTTACTTTAAATTGTTCAAGGAATTAGTTAGAGGACCTTATTATGAGGATAAAATTTTATAATGGAAGAGATATAAATTAGTATATGAGTGGATGAGGTGCATGTGTAAGGATCTGTTGACTTGGGCATGATTGAGATGGCACCGCAAACAGACTTGGGTGTCCATTTAGAGCTGTATTAGGGAGAACAGTACTTAGTATGGTGTGTTACATTTGATATGCACTTGAGTGATGAGGATAGCTAGTATCAACAATTATAGTAGGCAAGAGAGCTAGCAGTGAGTGTGCTGGTAGTAAAAACTAGAGTACTAAAGAGATAGAGGTATCAAACCTTGGATGCATTTTTGAATCATGGTTATATTAGAGATTCTTGGCATCAGATTTAAGTGTTTATAGACATGTGTGTGCAATATGGATATATTCATGGATCTTGTGGATAAATGACTAGTTGATATGGGTACCAGTGTACAGGAATAGGAATTTGTTAGTGAATATGCTAGAGTTAAGTGTATGTTAGAGATAGGAGATACTGCAGGTAATGTGTTAGCAAGTTCTGTTCTTTCCTTCCTTCCGTCCCTATCTACTTGATTGATTGATTGATTCCTTAGTACAAGTTGTATGCATGATTTTTTTCTTGTTATAATGTAGTTAATAGTACACCCTGATACAGAGACTGCAATACCATGACAAAAGACACCATGACCGTACATATCCCCTTAGGTTGCATGTTGTATGATTGTAGGAAGATCTTTCTTAGACCATGATTATTGGGGTTTAACCATGACGAAGATTCATGAAGGAGTTATGACTTGACAAGAGAGACAAGATGATTAAAATTCGAGGATAACCATTAATTTAAATACAGGGTTAAGAAATTAACATTTGCATAATTGGTGGTTTATTAATTCCAGGAAGATTATGACATGTTTAAATTGGTTATTAAAATTTGGAAATTTTGGGAGATTTATCAATATATTTATTTAATTGCAAGTTAGGAATTTTAGAATTTTATATGGGATGTTGCAATTAGAGAATCTTCAAGTATCGCATTGTTGAGTATTTTGAGGAAAGAGGAAATCGAGAAATAAAATTTAGATGGATAAATGTTTAAATTCAAACTTGTGAGATGAGATTACATTTTATAATTGTGCATTGATAAAAATCAAGTTAGAGGAGTGGATATTAAATTCTGAGTATTGAGTTATTAACTAAAAAATTTGGGAATTTTTTGATAAAATGGACTTTGATTTTATTCCGAAGATTTTTCAGGAATACAATAATTTCAGAATTTTTGAAATTTGTGAAAAGACATTGTGGATTATAAACTGATTTCGTGGTTGATGAATTAAAATTGAGGAAAATAATAATGTGTATGAATAAACACTACTATGAGGATTTTAAATTTTGAGGACGAAATTCTTTTAAGGAGGGTAGACTTGTCACTACCACATTCCGAAAACATTGGTATTTTTGACTTTTTATAATATTTAATATTATGGTAGTTATAATTAAGTAATTTCATGATAAGTATTTAATTTAAATAATTATGTGAGATGTGTAATTAAATACAGTATTATATACAGTGTTCAATTATGATTGAGCTGGTAGACTTGACCTAGAAGCCAGTAGACGAACACCTGTCCGAATTATGGAAATTTGTATTTAATTGTTTTATTTAGAATTAAATTCTTGGAGGTAGTAATTAATTACCGTATTTTATTTAATTATTGCACATTGCCTTTGCTTCGATATTTGGAGCACTACCCTATCTTTTGTCTTCCAACAAATTTCATAATCTTGCCATAGACATGCCCGCCTTCCATTCTGCTATTTTTGCAACTCATAATTATGCTCTCTGTGTATTATTTCTAGCCGCACAAAAATCGTCGCGGACGTTATTTAATAAATCCCTATTTTGTATCGTTGTGCGTTCCAATCGAAATTGGGGACAATCTTGACCTATTTTTTGTGCGGCCCAAATTAGGGTAATATTCTGTTCTGAGTCTTCTTCATTATTGGTATTGATGACCTGACCTAATTTTGGCCTCTGGTACTCCTAATTAATTTTAGAACACAACTTGCATTTATTTCTAATTAAATTGAGGATACTATTTTTACCGATTCTAAAAATCCCAATTTAATTCCAGTGCCCTGCTATTTGAGCCCGTACCGATCATACAGTGCCCCCTGACCCTACAAAATACCGGACACCGAATCGCCCGCCAAATTTTTGTCATTTCATGTGTCTGTGCAAATACCCAAATTTAAGGGGGCTAATTTGCACATTTGCATTTTTGGTGTTAACACCCATTTGTTTAAACCAATGAGGGAGCCCTATTAATTTTTAATTAAACCTCACCCTCATTCCTCCATGAATTATTTTTCTCCATGACCAATCTGGACCACTCATTCTATGGGTGCATCCTCACCCTTGATTTCCCACATACACCCCTATTTAATGTCACATCAAATCCTAATCCCTAGAAAACCTAGGTTTCCCCACCTCCTCACAAACCCCCACATTTCCTCTCCAAACGTATGATCAAATTTTTCTTCTCCTTCTTCCTTTCTTCTTCTCTTCCTTTTCTTCTTCTTTTTCTTCTCCTTCTTCTTCCCTTTGGTTTTTTTCAAAACTAAGAAAGGGGGGAGGGGGGGGGGGGAATCAAAGTTCCATCACCACCACCATCTCTTTTTCCAGCCACCCAACCGACCTTCCCGGCCGAGCCCCGGTCAGCCGATGCTGCTGCACCCGGCCGGCGCTGCCTCGACGCGTCCGGCGGCCAGCTCCCTCCGGCCAGGCGACCTTGCTGGCTGCTCCTCCAACCGCTGATCACCCGAAGCGGCCCGACTACAGCCGACTGCAGCTAGCTCCGGCCGCCAACTTCTCAACCCCCACCTTCCTACACTCCGTTTTCGGCCAGTTTCGTCGAGCCCGATCCGCTGCAGCTCCTCCAGCCGAGCCTAGCCTCGAGCTCCTGACCGGAGCAACTCCCCATCCATTCAACTCCGGCTGTGCTCCTCCCTACTCCGCGCCTCCTCCACCAACCCGAACTCCCCTCCCTCTGCCGCTGCTCCTCCCTGCGCTTCTTCCCTCCGGCGGCCATCAGTCCGGCGCTGCTCAACTCCTCCTCCCGCTGGCTTATCCCCGGACCACCTCCACCATCTAGCACCACCACCACCAACAGAGGTCCGGCCATCTTTCCGGCCAACAAGCCCAACACACTGTGAGTTTCCTCCTCCCCCTCTTTCCTTCTTCACAATGTGTGTATATATATATATATATATATATATATATATATATATATATATATATATATATATATATATATATATATATATAACTAATGTATATGCATTTGTAGGTATTTAATTATTGTGAATGTAATTGTATATATTTAATCATGTGTAGGTATATGTATAGTATTATTTTATTTAATGTTTAATACATGTATAAGTATAATACATATATACCTTAGTATAATGTAATGTATGTATTTAAAATATGAATATGTATATTATTTATTTTATTAATATTTAACTGTATAAGTATAGTATGTATCTAAATAAATTGTATAATTAAGTAGGTATAATTAATTGTATAAGTATGTATTTAATTAATGCATAAGTTAATGTATTTATTTTGGTATAATTATATATTGGTAATGTATATATATTAAATTAATACATTTTGGTATAAATATGTGCACCTATATATATATACATGTATAAACATATTTTTGGTATGTAAAAATATATAGTATATATATATAAAACTGTATTGATATATATGTACTTGTAAAACATATTTTGGTATATTTACCTGTGTATAGTATTGTATTATTTTGGTATGTATGCATATATATATATATAATATAAGTTAATATGTATTTTGGTACATGTATATTAGTTTATATATATGAGTGATGTATAATTTTCACATAAATAAAATATATTTCCACTTATGTACATACAGTTATACCTATTTTGTATATACTTTGGAATAACAATATATATGTATTATATTTAATTATTGATAATATGGTTAATTGGTGAATCTACTAGGTGATCCTAGGTGATCAGTATCATACCTAAAGAAGTCCCGAACTCAGTGTTTTTAGACTGTGTTAGTGTAGCATCTGATGCAAATGTGGTTTTGCTTGTGATATGTTTATAGGACTGTTGGTTTACCCAGGCGATGCTCTGGAACAGGACATCAGTATTTACCAGCTAAGGACCCAAGGTGAGTACATTCTCTGATTAGTTTCTAATTTATGATATCTCCTATGTTCACTGTATCTAGTGTAGATATACATGCTCTTGACACGCTGGTTACACGGATTGGTGTAGACGGATCTCGTCATGAGATGTTATTCCTTATTCATGGTGTAGCTTGTACAAGTCTTGTTTCATTGATATCTTGTGCATGTACAGACACTGATTTTCGGGGAGATTTGCTATCTCCCTAGGGAATCCCGTGCCATAGCGTACCATGATTTGATCTACTATACCAGTCGGGGGTTTGGGGAGTATTTTAGTGTAGATATGTGATCATACCCAACTTTTCATGCATCATAGCTCACCCCACATCTCACGTTGGGTGCGGCCTGACCATCTCCGTGCTTCATAGCTGTTACGTGTGATTAGCCTGACCTCTACATACACCATAGCTAACCAACGGTTAGCCTGACCTTCCATGAATCATAGCTAATCACATGTAACCAGCCTGATCAAGTTCCCAAGCCGATCACATGTTAAAGCTAGTACTCACACACATAGTCATAGGTTTCTTGCTCATTGACATATTGTTTCTTTTCCTGCATTTACTTACAGTATTTCCAGTATTTCTTTCATTGTACATTTCTCGTACCTATACATGCATCTGGTATATTTCCATCTAGAACTGCTACATAGTTTATGTCATTTATATAGAACTGCTATTTAGAGATGTACTTTGCTCCTTCCTGACTGGAAAAATATTTTTCCAGACTGTGACCTTAGTAGACTGGTTTCCGACACACTTGGGGATTGGTTGTTACTGTTTGCAGGTATGATAATTTTGTCATTAGACTTGTGTCGTATTCTGTTATTTCTTCAAATTCTTATCGTGCTGTAGTGGTGATTGAGTATGTTGTTCATTTTTATAGTGTTATCCGTGTCTCCTTATGGAGTTGGATACTAGTGTGAGATTGTTTAGATAGTACTTGACCTAGACAGCGTTCTACCGCCGATGCTGCGGCGTAGGCTGGACGTACCCACGTACTCGTGCCCCTAAATCGGGTGCGGGTCGTGACAGACCATCTCCCTCTCCTCCTATAAAATCGCCTGAGCCCGATCCTCACCACCACGGCCACCATTTCCTCCGTCGCTGACCCGAACTTCACCGACCGAGCTCCCGAGCCTCCGACGATGACTCCTCCGCCGTGACCCCGCCGCCGCCGACCAGTAGCTGCCCCCGAGCCCCTGCCGCCGAACTCCGCCCGTCTTCCACAGCGCCGCCACCGCCGTAGCCGCATCGCGCCACCGCGTATACGCGTAATTTTAGTCGATACCTACCCATGTTCAGGTGAGTGTGTCTCTCTCCTCGCTGCCTCGTTTTCCGTTCTGTCGAATCGTGCGTGTACCCTGTATGACCCTATCGAACCTCGTGCAACTCGTTCGGGGTATTGCGTCCTGTGTCGGTCGTAAACTACGACGCAAAATCAGGAAATTAAACCCCCAATTTCTGAAAATTCAGAAATCGACCCGAACTTCCCGGTTCACGACTGTTTTACGCACAACCTGTTAAATGTTTTCAAAATTGGCCTGAACAGTAATTTAGACCACCTAACCTAGTCTTAAAACCCTATTTTAGTTCAATTTATTGAGCTGTAGATTGCATGTTATTCGAGGGTAAAAATGACCAAAATATTGGTTATTTAAATACCCCAATTTTCTCGGAACTGGGTGCGCCCCGCTAAACGAGGCAACTTGGTCATGTGCGAACTTCATCGAAAGGTGCGCCCTGTCAATACGGACGTGTGAGATTTTGCGAAAGTTGATTTGGATGTGCGTGCACACCGGAATCAACGCGTATCCGTGGACAACACCCCATATCGGCCATGTTCTGAAACTCGTTGTAACTTCGTGTACGCTCGTCATTTCGAAACGAAACTTGCACCATCGGACTCGTAGCGATACGCTAGTCCTGTGACCCAAGTTTAGTTTGATTCTGAGAACATTGACAAAATCCCGTATCGTGGGCCCTACGGCTCCACTTGACGGACGATTTTGTGATCGGCTCATCGGAATCTAGTTCTGGATATTCAGTTGGGTTCATATCGTCGTTCTGGACTTGTAAACACTAAGTTTGACGAATTTAGAGAACATTGTCTCTGGCATATTTTTCGGTGCGAAGTGGGCCACATGTGGACCCCGCTTTGACCATAAACGGTCAATTTTGCCCTTGTGTTCAAATTGGACTTATGGACAGGCAATTCTAGCTATTTGATATCTTCTGAACCTGATGGTAACGTTTACTTTAGCAACCAGAGGAGTACCTGCAGATCCCGCTGATACCAGAGCAGCAGTTGGAAACCAAAACCCAGGCAAGTGTACATTGTCATACTTGCAGCATTTGTTTATACTATTCTCTTGATTTATTACTGTAATATCTCTGTTCAACCTAGGATCGTGTGAAATTGCTTAGCGTCCGAATAACATTCTGGTGCCAACGCCGTACGCGGAGTTGTGTAACGTCACCTAGAGATTGATATCGCGACCCTATACATTTTCGTGCTTGCATTATCAAGTACGTCATACCATAGGACACTTGACACTGTTCATGAGACAGAATCTTTCTGAGATATTCATGGTGATTTTGTATAGGTTACATGATTTGTGACATTGGCTTTATTTATATGCTTAGCTATCATTATGACTCACTGCGTCAGTTAGAGGTCATGATCTCGCGTGTCATGGACATGAGACGTGTGATTACATTGGGTGCGGAGAGACACACAGTCTACAGGCTGATTTTATATATATTTATTATTGTGGGGCTCTAGACTCTACACCAGAGCTAAGCACATTACGTAATATTACTGCTACCGGCTCTCCGACACCGAGCTTGTAGCGGTCTCAGCCTGAGTCTAGTGTTGCTCTCATATTGCATATCACTTAGCTGGTTTTATAGTTTACCCTATTGATTCATTTATTATTGCACTGCATTTATTGTAGCTTGAGTTATTCTTGTACCTTGCTATATCCCCTGAGGACCTGGAATCCGAATTATGTTCCCAGGTTTAGCAGAGGAGATCTACCCCGAGGTATACGGGACATGAGCATACATTTGAGCAGTACCAGTACCAGTGGATGAGGTGGTCGCCGAGGATTTCTCCTGAGTATCTGCTTATCTATACTCAGTTATTTATGTTGTTTCCTGTTTATTGAACTGATGTATCAAACTCAATATCGGGTTGTTCCCCGAGACTTTTTATTGAGATTTGTTGGATATATTTGATCTTGATTATTCTGACATTTATTTTGTGATTATCTGTTGTGGATGAGATTAGTAGCATAGACCCTTATTGTTGTATTACAGCTTAAGTACTCCCTGATGGGTCCATTAAATTGGGTTTGTCCATCGGTGTGTGCTGCTGACCATTGTCACGTGTCTAGTCCCTCGGTATTTTGGGACTGTGGCGTGACATGGTTTTTGTGGTGGCCCATGCAGGTCAACGACTAAATTATTTCGATTTCAACTTAGGGACCGAGCAAGCCTGCGACAAGGATAGGATAAGTTTTAGGATCTCATCCACTTGATTGAATCGTTCTTGATCTCTATCGGATTCGAATCAATTTCTTGACTTGCATCCTGCCTTGATTCCTCTGTGCGCCTCTTATAGTTTATTTTGGATGTAGAGTAATGGATCCACGAGCAAACGATGAGACTCCTGCAGGATCACCACGAGGTGCTGTGGTACCCAACGAAGATGAAGTAACACTAGTGGATGGAGGTCAATCAGCACATCAAAGCAGTCAAGCCAATCAACATACCTCAAGATTTCGAGGAGATGACATTCCACCTTTGCCACAGTTTTCTCCACCAATGCCCGTATTCCCACAAGGGCAGGCTATGGACGGATAACAAATGTTTCAAATGTTCTACGCGATGATGCAAGCCCAGCAGAAGGTTCATCAAGAAGCCCAACAAAGCCAAGCGGAGAAGTTCTTTAACGGACTTAGCTCTGAGCTACAGAAGTTAATCAGCTCCGTTGCAACTACTTTAGACACGGACGTTCTTGTTGCAGCACGACCCATGGAGTGAGTCACTAGGAGAGAGTCCAGCCAGAAGCGGCCGCACGCATTAGCACAAAACCGAGTACAGTAGGAAAAGAGCTGCAAAGCGACCCCAGAGAAATCCACCACCGAGAGCAGCACCAAGAGCCTTATTCCTTCATACTTGTCAATACTGTGGCAAGATAGACTATATTGAGAGGGAGTGCAGACACAAGTTGGGACTGTGCTTGATTTGCGGATCCAGCCAACATTTAGCCAGAGGTTGCACGATGCATCGAGAAGAAGCACCAATGGTAAACCAACAAGCTCTACCAGCACCAGGAGGATATCATCCGAGGCCACCCTTGGTACCCCAGGCAGTACTCTTCCAGCAGGCCCAGCATCAGCAGATGAATCCACCACAAGGACGCGGACAAACTTTTGCGATGAACATGGAGGACGCGCAGACTCGTGGAGTAGCAAATGCGCGTAAGATTTAAGTTATTCATTGATGTCTAATCCTAGTATTGCTTTAACACGTGTTGTTAGTTCATGGCCTTATCCTTATAACCTAGTATTTTAAACTTATTAATAATTGATAACCTAGTTTTTCTAAGCTGTAAGTTTTCTTTCCTCTAACCAGATTTACTTCACTCTTGAATTACCTAAATTTCATTGTCTAGGGAAATACTTTATTCCTTCCCTAGGTGTTTTGCTTAACCCTCATCCTTCGTTTTTTTCTTAATCATGATTCTTTGATTGTGTCGTGCTTCAAACAATTCTTGCAACCGTGTCATCTCTTCTGACCGGCTATGCTTTCTTTGATTGCGAGGACGCAATCCTCTTAAGGGGGGTAGATTGTAAACCCCCAGATTTTCAGAATTTAAAAATGAATTTTCGGAATTTTTTTGAGATTTTTAACTAATTAAAATAAATGTTTTCGGAAATTAAATTAATTTTGAGATTTTATTAAATATTAAAATATTATAAAAATAATATTTTTGAGTGTAAAATAAAATATTAAGTGTAATTTTTCTGGATTTTATTGGGCCCCAGAACTATTTTTAAAGACTCAAAAACCAAGTTTTTAAATAAACCAAAATAAATCGAACCAAATTCTGAACCGAGCCGAACCCATAAAATAAACCGAGCTGAACCCACATCGAACCGGACCCAAACCTTAGCGGGTCGGGTCGGGTCTGAACCCAACCCGAAACCCGCTAACCCGACCCGCTATAACCTATGCACAATAACCCCTAACGACCCCGACCGCCGCGTCCCTCCGATTTTTGACCGGTCCCCAACCGCCCCGGCCGATTCGCCTCCCCGCGCCTCTCCACCTCCCCACCGGCCGGCCGTCCTTCTCCCTTCCCGCAACGGCCGACCGACCACCTCCCTCTCCTCCTATAAAACCCCCTGAGCCCGATCCTCACCACCACGGCCACCATTTCCTCCGCCGCTGACCCGAACTTCGGTCGACCGAACTCCCGAGCCTCCGACGACGACTCCTCCGCCGTGACCCCGCCGCCGACGACCAGTAGCTGCCCCCGAGCCCCTGCCACCGAGCTCCGCCCGTCTTCCACAGCGCCGCCACCGCCGTAGCCGCGTCGCGCCACCGCATATACGCGTAATTTCAGTCGATACCTACCCATGTTCAGGTGAGTGTGTCTCTCTCCTCGCTGCCTCGTTTTCCGTTCTGTCGAATTGTGCGCGTACCCTGCGTGATCCTCTCGAACCCCGTGCAACTCGTTCGGGGTATCGCATCATGTGTCAGTCGTAAACTGCGACGCAAAATCAGGAAAATAAACCCCTGATTTCTGAAAATTCAGAAATCGACCCGAACTTCCCGGTTCACGACTGTTTTACGCACAACCTGTTAAATGTTTTCAAAATTGGCCTGAACAGTAATTTAGACCACCTAACCTAGTCTTAAAACCCTATTTTAGTTCAATTTATTGAGCTGTAGATTGCATGTTATTCGAGGGTGAAAATGACCAAAATATTGGTTATTTAAATACCCTGATTTTCTCAGAACTGGGTGTGCCCCGCTAAATGAGGCAACTTGGTCGTATGCGAACTTCATCGAAAGGTGCGCGCCGTCAATACGGACATATAAGATTTTACGAAAGTTGATTTGGATGTGCGTGCACACCGGAATCAACGCGTATCCGTCGACAACATCCCGTATCGGCCATGTTCTGAAACTCGTTGTAACTTCGTGTACGCTCGTCGTTTATGAGAACTTCATCGAAAGGTGCGCGCCGTCAATATGGACATATAAGATTTTGCGAAAGTCGATTATGAGAACGTTGACAAAATCCCGTATCGTGGGCCCTACGGCTCCACTTGACGGACGATTTTGTGATCGGCTCATCGGAATCTAGTTCTGGACATTCAGTTGGGTTCATATCGTCGTTCTGGACTTGTAAACACTAAGTTTGACGAATTTAGAGAATATTGTCTCTGGCATATTTTTCGGTGCGAAGTGGGCCACATGTGGACCCCGCTTTGACCATAAACGGTCAATTTTGCCCTTGTGTTCAAATTGGACTTATGGATAGGCAATTCTAGCTATTTGATATCTTCTGAACCTGATGGTAACGTTTACTTTAGCAACCGGAGGAGTACCTGCAGATCCCGCTGATACCAGAGCAGCAGTTGGAAACCAAATCCCAGACAAGTGTACATTGTCATACTTGCAGCATTTGTTTATACTATTCTCTTGATTTATTACTGTAATATCTCTGTTCAACCTAGGATCGTGTGAAATTGCTTAGCGTCCGAATAACATTCTGGTGCCAACGCCGTACGCGGAGTTGTGTAACGTCACCTAGAGATTGATATCGCGACCCTATACATTTTTGTGCTTGCATTATCAAGTACGTCATACCATAGGACACTTGACACTGTTCATGAGACAGAATCTTTCTAAGATATTCATGGTGATTTTGTATAGGTTACATGATTTGTGACATTGACTTTATTCATATGCTTAGCTATCATTATGACTCACTGCATCAGTTAGAGGTCATGATCTCGCGTGTCATGGACATGAGACGTGTGATTACATTGGGTGCAGAGAGACACACAGTCTACAGGCTAATTTTATATATATTTATTATTGTGGGGCTCTAGACTCTACACCAGAGCTAGGCACATTACGTAATATTACTGCTACCGGCTCCCCGACACCGAGCTTGTAGCGGTCTCAGCCTGAGTCTAGTGTTGCTCTCATATTGCATATCACTTAGCTGGTTTTATAGTTTACCCTATTGATTCATTTATTATTGCACTGCATTTATTGTGGCTTGAGTTATTCTTGTACCTTGCTATATCCCCTGAGGACCTGGAATCCGAATTATGTTCCCAGGTTTAGCAGAGGAGATCTACCCCGAGGTATACGGGACATGAGCATACATTTGAGCAGTACCAGTACCAGTGGATGAGGTGGTCGCCGAGGATTTCTCCTGAGTATCTGCTTATCTATACTCAGTTATTTATGTTGTTTCCTGTTTATTGAACTGATGTATCAAACTCAATATCGGGTTGTTCCCCGAGACTTTTTATTGAGATTTGTTGGATATATTTGATCTTGATTATTCTGACATTTATTTTGTGATTATCTGTTGTGGATGAGATTAGTAGCATAGACCCTTATTGTTGTATTACAGCTTAAGTACTCCCTGATGGGTCCATTAAATTGGGTTTGTCCATCGGTGTGTGCTACTGACCATTGCCACGTGTCTAGTCCCTCGGTATTTTGGGACTGAGGCGTGACACTTAGGCACAATTATAATAATAAACTCAATATAAAATGCTAATTTTATAGGCACTCACAAAATTGTTTAGGATAACCCATTACTTCATGACAGTCTAGAATTTTGTAACTTTTACTTAGAACAGCCAAAAAATTACACAGGACATCCCAACCCCCATCTCTTTCACCCCAAACCCTAACCTTAATCCCAACCGCCGGAGGAGGAGAAGGCGGAGGAGGAGGAGGAGGAGGGAGGAGGCAGAGGCGGATGCCGCTCGCCCTCGCTGCTGCTGCTGCCGCCCCTCGTCCGTCGCCGGTCCGCCCTCGTCGTTGCCTGCCCTCGCCTCCGTTCGCTCCAACACTCCGTCGTCGCCTGCCGTCCGTCGCCCGCCCCCGCATCCCGTCCATGCTAGCCCAATTTTTTTCATGACTGTCACCTAAAAATTTATGACTGTCAATTTTTTTGACAGTCCTTCCAATAGGCGGGACTGTCAAATTTTTGACAGTCCTCGAGGACGATAAATTGAGATCCGCATCCTCCCTCCTCTTCCTCCAGCCTCAGCCTCAGCCTCCTCCTCCCGCCGCCGCCGCCGCCGCCTCCTCCTCCTCCTCCTCCCTCTGCCTCCTCCTCCTGCCGTTTCTTTGGACCAGTGTGGAATATCTATTCTACTATATAATGCCAAAACTAGGCTTCACCGTGAAAAAATTTTGTTCCAAAAATACCCTTCATTACATTTCAATATGTATTAACGTTGATAAGGATATCTAAGTAATTAAAAACAGTAATTAAATATGTATTAAATGTATGTATGCATGCACGAGGCAACTTGGAAAATGATAGTTAATAAAACAAAGATATGCATGTATGCAAAGTAGGTAGTTTGGAAAATAAAACAAAAGTTAATAAAGAATACATGCAAAGTAGGCACATGAACCCAAGAGATAAGAAAAACCTTTCATATTCCCGTCATTTAATTTCTCCCAACTTTCATGCTCCTGCCTATTATATTTCCACCTATAATAAAATTAAGAAATTATCGTTTGCTCTTTTAATAAACTATTATTTTTTTAAGTAATATAAAATGCGTGCAACGCACGTGCGTATATACTAGTATATATATATATATATATATATATATATATATATATATATATTTTAATTTAGACTGTCCCAAGTAATTTTTGGAGTGACTATAGAAATAACCAATAAAAAAGTTGAGAAAAAAAAACAAAAGAAAGAAAGAAAGAAAGAGGCAAGTGTTTGCTTCTTCTTCCCTCTCCTCCAATTCCCAAAGTCCCAAACCTCCCCCTTCCGATTCCTTCTATACTCTCGCCATGTCTTCTTCTTCTTCTTCTTCCCACACTCCACAGAGGCCCTACAACCAAAGAAACCCCTCCCGCAACCAAAAGATCTACGTCCCCAAGAACACCGCCACCGCCACCGCCACCGCCACCGCCTCCTCTACCACCGCCACCACCACCACCACCACCAACAACAACAACCCTTCTTCTTCATCATCATCATCGTCACCATCACCATCATCATGTAAACCTCGTCAAAACTCTAACATCAATCTCAAGCCCACTCCCACTCTCACAACTTCTCTGAGAGGACCCTCCTCCTCCAACAAACCGCGAGACCGATCCGCCGGTGCCAGCTTCGTAAAGTACCTCCCCCACGACGAGGCCGTCGCATCCGGCCTCGGCGCCGACGCCGGCGGCCTCGACGCCGTCGAGTCCCAGTCGGTCGTCGACTCCCTCAACGACGAGCTCTCCAAGCTGCTCCGGATGCCCCCTAGGGATTTCTGGAGAGAAGGTCTATAATCCCTAAACCCTAACCCTAGCCTCTCTTCCTCTTTTCTTAAATCATCGTATTGATTTCTTCCACAGTGGCGAGGAACGATTCGCTGCGCGAGTTCCTGGACAGCTACTTGCAGTTCAGGCACAGGTGGTACGATTTCCCCCACCGCGGCGCCACCGGGACAGTCGCGGGGGTCATCGTCGGCGAGGCCGATCTCTGTCGTCGTGTCTTCATGGTCCTCTATCGAATGTAATGTCCATTGTTGAAATAGTTCTTAAATATTTTTTTTTCCGGAAGTCCGATTATGAAATTTTGCGGAGTTCTTTGTTTGCAGCTCTTCCAATAGGGATCCTGGAGCTGGTGGCCGCGATTGCCTTAGCATGAAGGACCACACAGGTGCATTTTATTTATTAGGCATTGGGCTTAAGGATGGAAGCCTATAGACACATGGCCACATTGAGTATTTTGGAATGTCAGTGACACGACGTGACACGGACACAACGCTGTTCTTGGAGCGTGCCTGCTTACGCTTCCTAGATGGAAGGTGATTAATATGTGAGTTGAATGTTCTTATGTTTCCGATGTGTAGCTCTCTTGCAGGGAAAGTTGTTGGATCTTCCGAAATTGTTCGATATATGTGCCATTTACGGGCATGATAATGGAGAGCTTACTAGGTCATTGGTAAGTCCATCTGTTCTAGACTGTCAGTAGTTTAACATATAGCCGTGCTTTTCGTTGATGGTAGAATTTAGTACTGGTTCATTTTCAGTTTTTTCGCATGAGTATGTATCATCATGTACTAGCATAATGATAATAGGAACCATAGCCAAAGGTCATCAATGTGCTGATGGAGTCCAGCATAAGGATAATAAGAACCGTACCCTAAGGTCATTGATGTGGACCATGTGGTGATTAAGTCCATCTTTTGTGTTATTTAAACTTGAGGTACTGCTTAATTTATTTAAATAGCTAAGAATTATGTCTGACTCTGTGAGTCACAAAAAATACCTAACTGTTTATCTCTGCGAGTTTAAACCCTAGTTTGCATCGATATGCCTCTAGTTCTTGCAGCTATTTAACTAATATCCTATTGCTTATCCCAATCGTTGTGTCTGTTGGTATTATCCTCGGTTCACATATTTCACATCACTTCCAACTTGCCAATAATTTTTTTTATTCTTATCTATCAACATGTTGCCACTCATCTTAGCATTCTTATTTCAGTTATGATATGTTGTTTTGGGTCTTTTGACATATTTCTTAATTTTCTGACTCCCATATAGCTTATCTGGTAGGAAATTTCGTTCGACTTCAAGGGTATCATGTGATTAGAAAGCACACCATAAGCAGTCATCCATTTAAACAGTATTGCTTAAAATTTATTAAGAACAGTTTTGTCAATCTCTCAATCTCGATGACCGATTGAAACTAAACATTGAAAACTATCGTTGTTAAAATATCTTTTTGTTTTTGTTTTTGTTTTTGTTTTTGTGGACTACTACTTCACTTCTTTCTGAATTTTCGTTACATTTCATATATCTCTGTTTGTCATACTAGTGTCTGTTTTTTCTGCGAGACAATTGACTTTCCATATATACAACCACACAATAAATTGCGATAAGTATCTTTGATCCTTGTCCAGAATAAATTGCCGTAACATCTTATGCCTTTTCTGTGTGCTGAAATCATAGTTGCTAGTGCCTTAAGCGCAATTATACACATCAATAATTTTTATGCAAAAGCATGATACAAGAACGTCAACGACTTAGCATTTATCCCAATTGTTGGGGTTGGCTATTTGGCTTATTTTCTTCCATCCTGCTCAGTTAAGGTCAATAACTCTCTAACATTACCAAATATCATAACCATAATACCTCATTGGAAACTCATTTAGCCTACTCCTATGTCTACTGGCTTCTTTAACTTATATCCTATCACTCCTAGCCGTTGTGTTTATTATTTGCAGTTTAGTCCATTTTGATGATTTTTTCTATCTTATCCTCCTTTGACACTACCTTCAACTTTCTAGGATACACATTATATTTTTGTCTTTCAAAAATCAATGTCTTAGCATTGTTGCCTCAGCTATGTTATTTTTTTAACATGTTTTCAGGCTCTCAAAACTCCAATTGATAAAAGTACAGCCTTTTTCATAACAGCCTTGTTACTTTTCTTTCAACTTTAAGGGTACCAACGATCACAAAGAAATTCAGAATCACTCCACTTCACCATTGTGCTTTACTTCTGTGAACGATGCCATTCTTAATCTCTCTGTATGATGGGTGATTTTGATTATAAATAGCAAAAAATATCACTCAGGTACATCTAGGCCATCAACATGTACTAATCCTTGTTTGTGCTAAGTATTTTCTAAAGTTACATTTGATTTACTTTGTCTGAATCCTACTATATATTGAATATAAAGATTCCAAAATTTTATCTTTACAATTCTACTAGTATATATGCACGTGTGTTGCACGTATTTTATAGATATTATTAGGAAGACTAAAAGACAACCACTGTAATTATTTTATTAAGACTACTTAGGAAGACTAAAAGACAACATGTCTTAATTTTTCTAAGTTTATTATTATATTAGTATTAAAATTTTGTTTTGATTTGTGTGGAAGAGGACAAAAGAAATTAACATACATTTATAGTTGGGTCTAGTGAATAAATGGATAGAACCTCTCGGTTCCAATTCTGGTAAAAAAAAAGCAACGAGCTAATATTCTTAATATATTATTTTATACTTGCATGCAAGACTACTTAGGAAGACCAAAGGACAACTTCCGTAATTACCAAGTTGTCCCTATTAACTTTAATGAATAATTTTAATTAGTAAACATATCTAGGACTAGGATGATTTTTCATGGTGTATAATGTTAACTTGTGATATTGTTCTAAAATCTATGCTACTATATAATGAGAAAAGTGTGGAAAGAAAAGTTTCACTGTGAAGCCGTACTTTTCTCATTATAATATAGCATAGATTTTAGAACAATATCACGAGTAAACATTATACACCATGAAAAATCATCCTAGTCCTAGATATGTTTAGTATTTCATTTATAACTCATGCTAAAAGTTAAAAGACTTTGTGCTGATCTTTGATGAAAGCCATGCAAGTAATATTTCATTTAAAACTACTTGCAAGTAACGGTCTGTGCTAACGACCAGTTATAGAAGATATGAACAATTTGCAATAGATTTCCTTTATCCTTGGGACTTGGGTACCTTCATACATACTCTGACATAGTGGTAGTTATTGGTAATAGAACTGACAAAATTACTCGTTATTTACTGTCTGCAATTTGTCTACTCCCTCTAGTTAGTCAATGGTCAATAACTGTTATTTCTTTTCGCTATTTTTCAGGTTGCTAATGCCATGAAAGCTCAGCCACAGCTTGTAGACAACTTAAGTGCAGCAGTATCTCATTTTCTAAGCATAGTTCATACAATGCATCAACGCTGTAGCTCATCATTGGAGGTGCTATACTGAATCCTATAAATTTATGGCTACTTTTCTTATCTAACATAAGGATTCTTTCTTGATGTAATTTACATGTATTTCTAATTTTAACACAAGGGTTCGTTCACTGTCTTTAAAGTCCCTACTTGACACACTGCGTTATTGCCACTTGTTATTGGAGATGCCATACTTGGTCCTAGAAAGTATTGGTCAATTTTCTATTTATATTTGGAATTCTGTTATGTTTTTAATCAAACCTCCATACTGTTATCCTTTTGACTATCAGCCCCTTACCGTCAAGATTCCGGACAAAAGTTAAAACAAACTAAAATAGGACCAACTTTAAAAGCAACCCTTCTTTCTCTTCCATCTTCCCCTGTTTCCCTCAATTATCTTCTCAAGTGGTCACTAACAGAGTAATACCCACCATACCTTCCACGAGATTGTCATCTTCTTCCACTCCAACATCGGTATCAGGGAAACCACCCTTTTCTTTGTTAATGTTGTCCATGCTTGAACACCAAGTTTTGGTTTGGTTTAGTTCGAATTTCTCTTATGACGGAAAATGATGGAGTCCCAAAGATTTAGGTGGGAATGGACGAGATTGAGGGCTAGCTTTGTTGCATGGACATGGATTCGACACGTCACGTTTCAGACATGTCAACATTGATTCAACATCTAATTAGGTGTGTTCTAGTGTATTTCGGAGTGTCGGTGGTGTGTCCTACAGGACAAGGCATGAATTTTAGAGTGTCCGTGCTACTTAGAGGGCAAGCTTCTTGTAGGCATTGAGGAGGGTAGGTGATAATTTCGTCATTACTGGATCCAAACGGTGGAGGTGTTGCGACTTGCAACAGATTGTTGGGGGCTTATAATAGGGTGTGAGACTGCAAGATTGCCATTGCCATTGTTGTCGAGGTTGCAGATCTGTATAGATGACAAGGCCAATTGTGTCCCTTGCCCACACGTACATGGCATTTGTGATCGTCCTAGCGTATAGTAGGGGGTGTTAATGAGCCGAGCTTTGAGTGAGCAGTCCCCTGCTCTTGCTCGTCTCTCTAATTAAAAATAGAGTTCGAGCTTACCTTGAGCTTTAGGACGAGCCTAAAATTGAGCTCTAGCTTGGCTCTCTATAATATATGCAAGCTCAGCTCGCGGGCGGCTCATTAAAATGGGAAAGCTGGCTGAGATCGATTATGTAGACAAAGTTAATCCAAAAAATGGCTTTGTTTATGAGCTCATGAACTTTTTCCAAACGAAAAATGTAGCTCAATGAGCTTAATATCAAATACAAAATGTTGATAAGAACTACATAACAGATTGCAGAAGTATATAATTGAAAAATCTTTCTTATATATATATATATATCGCGAGCCGAATACCTCTAACCTCGTGTTTGGATTCATTTGTCTAACGAGCCTATTCTTAGGCTCGAGCTCAAGGCGGCTCAGCAATAGCTTGGGTTGTTAACGCCCTTAGCAGACTGGAGAGGAGATGACTTACGGAGGGATATCATAGACCATGGAACTGGCATCACCTTGATGGCTGAGCTGCTTGCAAAGAGTCATTTGAGAAGCTCTAAATCTTGTAGTTGATTGTTGCATGGAAAACAATTGTAAGCTGGCTTCCGAAGCACTATAGCCATGTCATCCAAGCCTACAACGTACTGAAGTAGACTCAACTGTACTGAAGTAGACTGGACTGCTGAAGTAGACTGTACTGTACTGTACTGTACTGAAGTAGACTGGACAGACAACGTTGAAAAAAATGCAAGCATATGGGTAGTAAGAAACATCTCAGTCAATCAAGTCAGTCACAATAATTATTGTGAATAGTTGATTGATGTACTATGTTGCTCAAATAAAGACATATACAGATGAGGACACGGTAAAGATACGAGATACATTTTCAGATAGTTGTAATTTTTACACGTTGGATAGATACATTTAAGTAGTCATCTATGTTGCAGGAGTGCAAACACAAATACAAATACCATTTTGTTATTTCCGTGACGTTTATCTAGACTCTAGAGTCAATCAACTATCCATATGCATGATCCGTGCTAGTCAAGGTGATGCATATGTCTCAGTGAAACATCCAGCTGTTTGAATATTTTTAAGTCATCCATCTACAGGCAGAGTAAACACTTTTGCCATTATCTAAAAACTTTGATTTAACCACTCAATGAGCGCATTATAATTTTTGAATCCAAAAGATCTTTCACTTATCGATCTTTTGTTGATGTATGTAAAATTATGTAGTTGCTTACTTTGAAACAAGGTTCACAATATCAACCGATACCAATACGAATTGACTGTATTATATCAGTTTTGGTCTTGTGCCTATTCAAATATTGACTCCATTGTTACCGGCCAAGATCGGATATCGAAATTGTGGCTTTCTTTCCAGTCAATTCTCAAAAAATTGAAGACATAAAGAGTATGAGATAAAATAGTGTCAACATAATAATTTCGTTGGAGAACAACACTTTATATGGAGTAAATAAGTTTCTTTGGTTTAGTGACACATTGTAAAAATTACCATTTGTCAAAGTGTATATCTATAAATTCACATCACCATGTTAATATTATTCCATCCGGAACTCTATATTGGGTTTCTGTATTTTGTCTAAAAGCAAGTAAATAAACAACATTATTGGTTGTTGGTGAACGATTCATTAACATTGAGTATTGATCCATTCAAAGCTAGCAAATAACAATAAATAGTGCATAAAATTATGTTAAATGTATCAAATACTATGTTCTAGTTTTTAAATAGTTTTTTTTTTTTGCTTAGAAGCCAGAAGCGGGGGCGGGGGAGTGCGACTACTTTGAAGAGTCTAAAGTTGGGAGCGTGATGGAAGCATGCACTAATAAGTTTTTTATGTTTATTAATTATTGTTATAAAAATTTATAGATATATTAATATTTATTCAAGGTTGTCAAAGGCGCAAGGCGCACTCGAGACGCAAAGTGTCCATATCGTCCGAGGCGCATTGCGCACTTAAGGCGCACGTCCGAGCGATGCTATGCGCAAATATATATATATATATATATATATATATATATATATATATATATACACCCTTTGAATTGAAGTTTTAAGATATACTTCAAGTGCTTTGTAAGGATAATTCAAATTAATAGGACTTTGATTTCATCAAAAGATGGAAATGATATTAAAAAACAGTAAATACAAAATAAACATTATACAAAACAGTAAAAAAGTAAATAAAAAACAGTATAAAAATAACATTATACAAAACAATATAAGAAAACAGAGAAAAGAAAAAGAAAACAGAGTATAAAAATACCATTATACAAAACAGTATAAGAAATTAGAAAAATAGTATACAAAATAAAATATTAAAGAAACAGTAAAAAAAGAGTATATAAGTTTTTTTTTTGAATATTCTCCAGGCGTGCGTTAACCATCCTGCGCCTCAAGAAAAGGCACACTAAGGCACGCCTTACGAAACACGCCTTACCTTGACTACAATGAGGCGTTGTCCCTGCGCCTAGGAGCAAGGCTCGCCTTTGACTACACTGTATTTATTAGAATTTATAAAGTCCAGTTCAAATTTATAGAAAGTTTATTCATATGATTTTTATGATGTCAAGGTAAGTAATCCTTAGTTTCTTGTTACTTTGATGGACGTGTATTAATTTTTTTTAACTTTTTTTCCAAAATTTCTGTCATCTTTTAAAATTTTGGTCATGTTATAGGGAGCGCTTCCATCGCAGGGGAAACTCGCTCTCGTTGTATGAGAAACGTGCTCCCGTCAACGGAAAAAACGAGCTCCCAAGTAAGAACCGCCGAATCTAGGTTCTTACTGTGATTTGTTGGCCTCCTAGGAGATTCTGGCTTCTAAAGTTTTTTTGCCTTCCGAAGTAGAGAACTCTGAATCTCTAATCGAAAAAAACTGTCGATACTGATACTCATAAGAAGGGTTTGAAACATATTTGTATACTAGGATCCTTGTTATGAAGGATGTGGAAAATTCTGTGCGCTTACATAATGCTACATGTGCACGAGTATAATATGTAGCACACACAAGAGTTCTGCTCTAGTGTAGCCTATCTTATGTAGCGTTCTCTACGGAATAGTTACGAGACTTCTAAAAAATATACGTAGTCTTTTTCTTGAAAGCTAAATATCTATTTAAAGATAAAATATTTTTTAGATTTGTTTTTAAAGATAGATTATTTTTAAAGATATATTTGTTTTTAAAGATAGATTATTTTAAAAGATAGATTATTTTTAAAATATAGATTATATTTTTACCATTAATATTTAAATTAATATTAAAATAAATATTAGCAATAATATTAAAGTTAATATTAACATTAAAATTTAATTTAATATTAAATTAATACTAAAATTAACATTAACACTAAAATTAATATTAATATTAACATTAATGTTAACAATAACATTAATATTGAAATTAACATTAAAATTAATGTTAATGTTAATTTTAATTTAAGTTTAATTTTAGTTCTAGTTCTATTTCTAGTTCTAGTTTCTAGTTTCTAGTTTCTAGTTTCTAGTTTTAATTTTAATTTTAATTTTAATTTTAATTTTAATTTTCAAATAATAATATATATTTAAAAAATAATGTATCTTTAAAAAAATAATCTACTTTTTAAAAATATTCTATCTTTAAAAACAATCTATTTTTAAAAACAATCTATTTCTAAAAAAAAGCTATCTTTAAAAATACTTCCAACTAAAGATTTTGATTCCACTGGGGACAGCTATGATCATGGTAGCTGCGGTGAAGTAAGCACGCGTATCAACGTCTAAGTCCACAGTAAACATATGATGAGCCCGAACAAGAGATCCAGGAACACCTTTACTGATCATGGCATAAACCATTCCTAGATACCTGAAGGGCGAAGACTGGTTTTTCCGAAAAGGTCGATACGATATGACTAATAATACCAAATTCAGGCAGAATGAGAATATAAACCTCTGGATGACCGAAGAACCAAAAGAGATGCTGGTATAATATTGGGTCTCCCCCTCCCGCATGATCAAAAAAGGTATTAAAGTTTCGATCGGTTAATAACATTGTAATTGCCCCTGCCAGTACCGGAAGTGATTATAAAAGTAGGAATGCTGTCACTAGAACGGACCACACAAAAAGGGGTAATCTATGCATAGTCATTCCAGGTCCACGCATGTTGAAGATAGTTGTTATAAAATTTATAGAACCTAAAATTGATGAAACACCTGACAAATGAAGACTAAAAATGGCGAAATCAACTGCTCCTCCAGAATGGCTGGTAATACCACTTAAGGGCGGATAGACCGTCCACCCAGTGCCGCTACCCACTTCTACTAAGGCTGAGCTTAATAGGAGCAAGAGACTTGGTGGCAACAACCAGAATGATATATTAAAAACAATGTAAAAAACAATCTATCTATAAAGAGATTTTTAGATTTTTTTTCAAGAGAAAGATTACGTATGTGTTTTAGAAGTCCCGTAACTATCGCATAGATAGTCTACAACGCTCACTATATATATATATATATATATATACATGCGGACGAAATTTCCACCAATGACTGAGATGTTTAGTCGACTCCCCCCTTAGTGGGGTCCGGACAACGGACGCGTGTGCCTGCGGTTATAGATCATGTGCTCTCCTAGATGGTGCACACGTATCGTGAACATACCCACGTATGCGGGCGGGTCTGGAATGGGTGCACGCCTAGCGCAACTCATTTATATATTGACAAGATGAATGTAAACATGGACCATTGGATTATAATGGATGGTGTAGATCTTTAACAAGTTTAACTTCTTTTATTGTTTAGGAATTTCCATTTTTGTTTAATTGTTTCCCCTCATATCAGGCCACATATGCCACCGCTCAAGGACTTGACACCACCTTCCTCGACTGCTCGTGGTCTCTTGCGAGCTCGGTGGTGTCTCCCTCTCCATGGCCAAGGCTTCCCTCCTATAATCGCCCGACAACCACTTTGTGTGGCTTCCTTTTTTCGCTTATGCCCGTGCGTCGCTATGGACATCACCTATCTCCTTTATCGTGTGCCAACTGCATGTATGCCTTCCCTTTTGGCGATTGTCTCAAACTTCCTCTTCCCATGAGTGTCGTCTTCCAAGCGTTTTCAGTGTTAATATTGCTGTCTCACAACTATTGCAACCTTCCTCTCATGTGCCACTGAATGCCGAAATCCTGCCAATAGCTTGCCATTGTCTATATCATACGGTTGTCATCTTCCACAATGACCAACTTGAGACAACTACTTCATTGATGCATTATATATGCGCTTCTCTACTACGAAGTTGAGTGCTGACCCCATACAACCTTGAAGTGACATGTAACACTCTGAACAACGTTTGTCATTGATGTCATTTCCCTCATCAACGAGAACATTGGCTTCAAGATGAGGACTGGTCTGCCAAACTTTTCAGCCTCCGAACATGAGGACACAAATACAGCACTGTTGATTCTGTCTCTCTTGGACCCAACACAACGGCCGTCGAGGATGCTACGTCAAGTTTAAGCATGGAACATATGATGGTTGCTCGCAGTGAGTTTGTGGAGGCTGCGTGTGTCTGGGTTTTCATTGTTCATGAGAAAAGAAAACTACAATTTGGGATGAAAAATATTGTTACAGACATGAAGTCAGAAAATAGAAATACATGCATGGAACAAGATATAAAGTGGTAGAGAGGTGAGCTTATAACAGAATACAAAAATACAAGGGTTATGTTTCGAAGTGGAGGAAACTACCAAGTTTTCGGTGGAGGACGGGAGGTTTTGGTTCGTAAGAAAGAATCTCCATTCTAAAGATCATTCTAAAGATCACGAGCGTACATTCTTATGGAGTGCCCTAACCTATTCTCTCATCCTCTTATATATCTTCTCACTTGATCAGTATATGTGTTTCGAAGCGGAGGAAACTACAAGTTTTCGGTGGAGGACGGGAGGTTTTGGTTCGTAAGAAAGAATCTCCATTCTAAAGATCACGAGCGTACATTCTTATGGAGTGCCCTAACCTATTCTCTCATCTTCTTATATATCTTCTCACTTGATCAGTATATATGTGTGTACGAAATGAGTGAGGGAAAATAAAATGGAGGACAATTTTTTTTGGTTGTATGTCTGCAGAAAATGGGAGTAAGGTATGAGGTGACACCGGGGAAAGAGCCACAGTAGGCCAAGTGTGGGTGTCCGCTCCCCTTGAGTTCCTTCTATTTAGTCTTTGTTTTACTATTTACTTCATTTTTTTCCTTTTACAATTTAGCAACCAACTGGTGCCTAGTTGGTAAATTAATGAGGTTATAAGCAGGTCTTGAGTTCAGTACTTGCTAGCTAGACTATCATTGCTATATAATATTTTTTTTAATAAAATTCTATAATATTTCCTTAAATTTTAAATTAATGTTCCCCTCCCCCTGGGAAATTTTCTGCGTCCACCATTGGGTGACACTATATCTACGCTTGGTGTGCTCTTACTTATATTGATTCGGCAAGTTACCTCATGGACGACCCACACCATTCATCCCTATCCCTGAGGAATTTTTTACCCTCATCTGATCCCCTAATCGCTTATTAATTGTGTTGTCCTTTTTTCTCTCATCACCCATTCAGAGCAACCTGAAGAGTGAGCATGAAATCAGCAATGATTATAGTATCAAAATATCACAAAGTAGAGGAACATTTCAAATTTGACAACTTAACTTGCTATAACTTCGGTAAATGAAAGAAAGCCACCTTAAAGTTTCTTGTATTTGCAATATCATCAATTCTGGGATAAAAAGCATTTGGTATGCATATAAAATAATTAAATTGATTTTTTGTATTTTAAAAGGAGAATTCCATCATCATTTTTTTTCTCACCACTCATGGTCACTAGTCTCTCCTCTCCCCCTTGCCCCACCCCTTTTCTTGCCCTCCTCCCCCCCCTTTTCTCTCTCTCTCTCTCCCGCTCCAGTACTTTTAATGGGACATGATCCAAACTTGATTGGCTTCGGTGTCTTGATTGGGATCTGATTTGAACCAAACTCTGTCCGAACACAAAGGTGATGTGGTTGACTAGGATTTGATTTGAATTATCCCCTGGCTAGCTAGTTTAACTTTACTTCTGGTGGTTGACGGAGAGGAATTTTTTTAATTTTTTTGGTGGGTGGGGTGTGGCATAGAAAGGATAAAGAGGAGGCGGGCTGTGAGGCTGGACCCGGACGTTCGTTGAGGGTAGCGAATTTTATTTTTTCTAAAGAATGTTAAGAATGGAGGTAAGTTAGTTACTTCTAGATTTGTTCTTTAACGGTGTATTCCCAAAGAGTCAGAGTGTTTTGTTTTTAATGGATTACTTCGGAATGGCTTATATTTGCAAAAAAGAAGAAAGAGGTTTCATGCCACTTACCTTGTATCTTTCATACTCTTGCAGGTTATACTCATATCTGACCTAGTTAATATGTGCGTTGACTAATGCCTGATCTGCACACAATGACAATGAAATATGCTTACAGAACCTGCATTTTAGTGGGGGCCTCTGCAGACTGGATTTAGGGGGCTTGGCCGAAAGCTGCTGGCCTATTAATATGTATAGTTTTGAATGTGGTCGTCTATATTCCATGTTTCACCTTCTTGTTTTTGGCGATGACATTTGTAAGAAGATTGTAGAAGTATATTGACTTGACGTGAGAAAGAAAAGAGAGAAAATAACAAATCTAGATAGCACCAGCTGTATACATATTACAAATTGGTAGACGGAACTTGCTTCCCTTTAAGATACATAGTTATTGCCGCTTTCTTAATGATCCATTCCTTTCACTTGTTGTTGTAGCCACCTAATCATATATTTATAGCAACAAGCGTCATAGCCATTTTGATCTGTGAACCTGGTATTGTTGTTTAATGTAGCTAACAAATAGAAAGGAAGTACTAAGGCACTTCATCAATACCTTCTTCCCGCACTAACTCTTTCCTTTCCTTCCTCTATTTTTCGAATTTGACACCTTTACTTTTCTGCTATCTTCTATTCCAGTTGTACTGTGTTAAAACAGCATAATGGTTTGACTTGCAATAGAGTACTGGAAGGACATGCTATCATAATGTCAATAATTATAGCTAGATTGCAGTACATCACCCTTTATAGAGATTTGATTGAGACATATGTACGTAAACTTTGTAGAATTCATGTGTCATCCAGTATATGGGCCTACGTCTGCGTACATCTCAACCCTCTCCAGACCCTGCATAAGTGGGAGCCTCGTGGCACTCTGACGCCATATTTTGTGTCATCCAGTATTTGTGAATGTAGTGTTTTTATACTTATAAACACAACTGACGGAAACAACTGATTTTACTAGTGAGATTCAATTTATTAGCTTTTGCTTATAATTAGATCCAAATATATGTTATATCTGGCATGGCTTTCTTTGGTATCTTTCTTCAAGAATTTTCATTAAAAGTTTCTTATTTTCAAATTCCAACTAATAGTGTTGACTGCCAGTTTTCTATTTGAATAGTTAACTTTGTTGGATAAGGCTTTTTTGGGAGCCTTCCGATCCTCAAAATATTTGTTGAATATTTTTATTTGAATAGATTTATTTAACTAAATTCGCTAGTATCTGCATGGTAAACATATGGATATCCAGAACCTATATATAAGGTAGATGGAAATTATAGATAGATCACCTATAATCCTATAACGTGGGTCCAAAGTGGTATGAATATGTTTGGAAATGCATAAATATCCATTAGGACCTCCCATCTCTATTTTTGACTCTAGAGATTATTGTTTTACACATAATTAACTGCAAGAATGAATCAAACATGTATCAAACTAAACTTGCTCGAAGCTAAATCACATTATTTTAGTTTTTTTTCTTTCTTTCTATAGCATGGATTATGAAAAACTCTAAAACTAAGACCTGAAAGAGCAGAAGCAGCTTTTGAAAGCACCCCCTCCTGCTTTCAGAAACTGCCCACAAAGTGTACCAGCTTATCGAAAAAGAAGCAGAAGTAGCTGTTACCAAAAAGCTTTTCCGGTTGCTTTCCAAAAAAAGACAGCAGGCCAAATAAGCTGTACCAAACCCACCATAACTGTAGGTTTTGTGCATAGGAATAGTTACCTTTGGCTTTTACATGAGTATGCTACTATTGAATTGCTTATTGTCATTATTAGAAGAAATTAGCACTTATTTCACCACACATAGTTATTGTCTTCGATTTTTCTGTTTTATGAACCATATTTTCTAAGATTTTTTTTGGCATTCACAGGCAAACGATAATTTCTATATCTGCATTATCGATGTTCAGAAACAGTCTACTAGCTTTATTCATGTTATAATTTTCGATCATGTCAAGAATTTGAGGGTCCGGCCCAGACTAAAACCATTTTCTCGAGTAGGTCGTTTATACAATGAACCTGGTTTCAACTATTCCTACACTTTTTATGAGTGGTATATGATCAGCCCCTACTTATCAAAAATTTGACAACTAGGCTTTTGAACCTTCTCTTACATATGAGGGCATCTAATGAATTAAACTATCAAATTATCTATACTCTAGAAGTACTACATAGTTGATTATTCATCAGTAGTTCGACATGCCATGATGCCAACTAGTATCCTCAACAAAGAATTAATGGCAGAAATTACGTACTTTGAATTTACAACTTTATATTTTGTAATGCTTTCTATCGGAAGGATTACTTTAAGAAGATGAAAAATCATCTAGTAAAAAATGTTATGCAGTTACTTATATCCTCTGGAGGTCATGGAGATCATGAACATGGGCATCTACTCAAAGATTATTTGGAGGCAAGTCATGCTTATTTTGGACAGTGAAGACTGGATTTTCTCTCTCTTAAGAATCTGATTAGCTTAACAAAAAATGTATATTTTTCCGTCAGGTAATGGACTTCATAAATGATGCAGTTGTGACACTTGATGCTTTTTCTGATGCTTTCAATCATGCACCTCTATTTTTATCTTTGTCATTTGAAATGAGGTAAATATCTTTCTGAAGTACCAATTTATGATTTCTACATGTTTTTTGAACTTCCATTGTAAACCTACATTAGTGATAATATTTTGAAAGCATACATAATGTGTTTGGCTTGCAGTTATGGAAACGAGGAGTTATTGAGCACATTGGCAAGATTGCATGATTCCTTTCTACCATCTTTATACCAAGGGTTTATGGTTATTTCTAATAGTGGAGTGGATGCAACAAGTAATATATCTGGTGGTTCACTTCCTAATGTGACTCTCAGTTTACGAACGTTGTCTATGAGAATCGTGAGCTTAGGATGGAAACTACTGGACTTCTGTTATTTACGTAATGATTCGATTGAGGATGTCCTTCAAACTACAACGAAAATGTTTCCTGCCAAAGTTGACGATCCTGCCATAAGGGGGGACATTATCGTTCAAACATTTAGAGATATTAATGGGGAAGTTCTTCATAATCTTCCAAGGATTAGTGGCGGTACCTTCCTTCAGAATCTTGAATTTAGCTACAATATATTGAGGCAGATTGATGTCCTTCGCAGTTCTGGTAATACATAACTTTTAGAACCTCTCTCTCTCCCTTTTTCTTTTGAAAATTTAGTGTAGTATGACTAGATGATTGCCATATTGACATGTGCATGGCGTGTTCGACTTGGGTAAATTTCTCAAATCAAGACACGGCAATTGCACAAATTTGTGTATTACTATTGTTTTAAATGTCGAGCGGCATTTGCGAAATGTTGCTTGGCACCTATGTTACCTGGACTCGGGTACGAGTACCCGAGTACGGGTACATATCCAAGAGTCGGATCTTTTAAACTCATAATTAAAGGACACGCAGACTTAGCTAAAAAGGATCCAAATTTTGGGTACGAATACTGGAATATGACTATTAAAATAAATATATTTAAACGTTGTTTCATAAAAAGACAGCATATAATTAAATTTGTATGGTTTCATAAAAAGACATTATGTAATTAAATTTGCATGGCTTCATAAAAGACATGTAATTAAATTTACACGGTTTCATAAAAATACGGTCTCTAATTAAATTTGCATTATTTCATAAAAAGACAGCTGTAATTAAGTTTGCATGGTTTTATATATTTAAGTTTATAATTAAATTTGTATGGTTTCATAAAAAGACATCATGTAATTAAATTTGCAAGATTTCATAAAAAGACATGTATAAACTACTAGTAAATTTTACTAAACTAGTTGAATAAGTCCCTAATGGACCGTCCTTTCAGCTCCCCTATTGCTTTACTACTAATCTAAATCTATCATATTAAATTAAACTATCTACTTTACTATCCCATTAAAGTAAATTATCTACTTCACTACCAGTCTCCCGATTGTCACCATGAAGGATCGGATACGGATCCCATACCCATACCAATGTCCTATCGGATCGACACGAATACTTCTCCTTAACGTGGAGAGTCCGGGTAACATATGAGCTAAATGACCCTACAATGCATCTTTTATTTCTTGTCACTATCTCGACCCAATTCAGTAAATGTCACGTCTTAATGGGTTTGGTAACCATAATGGGTTGGCACGAACATAGCCTGTATGTTGTTAACCTGTTAAGAACACCCTAAATCGAGAATGTTAGAAGATCATAAGTCCTACCCTCCCAATTTCTCTCACCTTCTACAGAAAATGACCCTGGCGATTGCAAGGGCACCAACAATACAATCATGTCATCTCGTTTCTCAATACTCTCTTCTCTCTATCATCATTCATGATAATCATCGTTCTGTCTCATCAGTAGTTATTATCTTAATATATAGATAAATAGTTTGTTATTATTCTATTGCCCCAGTGCCTTCGTGTGTGTGTGTGTGTGTGTGTGTGTGTGTAGGGACGAGATATTGCACCAAGGCTTATTGCATCATTATTGTACAAAGCAATCTCAGTCACACATTTTTTTGAAATGTGTGGTTATAAAGTATGCTGACGTGGCAGCAACTTTATGGATGATTTTATTCCACATGTCAAATCCCAATCTGACATGAACTAGATATCCAATTTTTACTACCTTGGTATTTGTTAGTGTACCTATATTTATGTTAAACATTATATAGAAATTTCAATTTGTCCTTATATATGAAAAATTATCAACTTGTAAATAATTGATGATAAAAAACTGGAGGGAACCTCCCATAGAGTACTTGTGTCTTTAAGTAAACAAAGAGGAATACCTTAAATGTGGGTATATAGCAATGCAGTCATTTAACATATGGTGAAACTCAGTACACAATGCATTCATGCATTACTTTGATTTAATAATTCAGTTAGACGACAATCAGTTTGGGTATTGTGTGAATGTATTTAGTACGGGTTCCTTATTATATGTCTGTATACAAGTTTCAGAATCATATATGAAGGTTCAGAACATTAAAAACTATATAGGAAATGATAGCAAATTATGAGTATTGGAGAAGAGTACATGGTTCAAAGTTGAAAATGACTGGTTTATATGGCAGATATTTTGAATTTTGTAAATATGTGGACGGACATATTAAAAGTAGACTAAGAAAATCGGGCTAAGCTGATAGGTCACACAATATTATGATTAACAGCTAATTACTAATACTGAAATGATTGCTGTCATGGTATCCTATTTTTGCAGTATCACAACTACGAGCAAAACATTTATTGATTTGTCCAATTACTATATAATGTGTTTTGGCCCATGATGTTAATTTGATTAGCTCGAGTTTATCTGATTCTTAGGAGAATAAAGAGAGGCAATTTTGAGAGGGTATATTTTACATGCTTTTTCCAATATATATATATATATAATTATATATATATGCTTGTCTACTATTTTTTGCTAGTATTTCCTCTTCTAGCTGAAGGTGTAGAACTTGTTGCTTTTTCTTTTGGAATGTTCGTTTGCTATGAATTTTTATGGTCAGTATACAGGGCTTCTGCACTAGGGAAACCTTTGTTTGGTGTCAAAAGTAAATGTTACTACTTGCAAAAATGTTTTGTTGGAAGAGTTCTTCAGTGATGTGATATTTTAAATTAGAAAATATATAGAGAATATTACAACAGTATACATTGCTCCAATCTTCTTCAGCATTCATTTTATTTATATTGCAAGTCTTGTCACCTCTTTTTATGGATTTTTCTTGTCACTGAATAGAAATGGTCATGCTAAATTTCCACAGATTACTTTTGGCACTCAATAGGAAAAAAAGGTTTCTAGTGATATATTTTTAGTTAGGAAATCATCAGATTGTTCCTCATGTAACTCTTCTTATGCTTCTATCAACAGGATGGATTTCTATAGATGAGGATCAGTCCCAATATTTATATCAGATTGCAACCCCACCTCATTTAATGTCCTGGGAAAAGGAGCAGAAGGTGCCAATCAATTCACAGAACGATAAGTTACCAATTGATGAAGATTCTATAATTATTGAGTCCAAAATTAGCCAAATAAAAGACCTTTTCCCTGAGTATGGGAAAGGCTTTCTTTCAGCTTGTCTTCAAGTCTATAACCAGAATCCTGAAGAGGTTATCCAGAGGATATTAGAAGGAACACTTCACAATGATCTTTTGTCTCTAGACACTTCACTAGAGCAGGTTCCACCACCCAAATCGGTATCTCAGAATCAGAGTGACAAAGGGAAAGGGAAGTTAGTAGAACCTATATCTCTGAATCCGAGTGACAAAGGGAAAGGAAAATTGGTAGAACCTACATCTCACAGTAGTAATATCTTGCCTTCTAACGTTGATCTTGCAGCTGCAAGGAAAGCTCAAGAAAGTGTTTACTCTTCATCTTCACATGGGCGATTCATGAGGAAGTCGAAGGGTAATGTTGATGAGCCTGATTCCAAGATTCTAGACTCAATGGCTGCTAAAAATTCAATACGATCTGCAGTCCTTGCTGCAGAGTATGATGACGAGTATGATGATTCTTTTGATGATCTAGGTCTAAGTGTTGTTGGATCAGGTTTCGAGGAAACTGAAAATTCGAGTGATGTGATCAGCTCCTCAGGGGGTTCTAGTTCAAGATGGTCGAAGAAGAAAACACAATTTTACGTTAAGGATGGTAAGAACTACAGTTATAAAGTTGCTGGTTCTGTTGCCGTATCAAGTTCTCAAGAAGCAGCTCTTGTTAATCAAGCACAAAAAGAGACTATACATGGCCTTGGTCAAGGAGGAAATATTCCTCTTGGGGCTGTTAAAAGGGTTATGGATGCTGAGGGGCAGGATCACCAGAACTTAGATGCTCAAGAAAACTCGGACAGCGGAGGCTCTAATTTTAGAGGAAGGGGAGGAAGAAGAGGTGGTGGTGGCGGCCGCGGAAGCCATTTCAGGAAAGATAGAGCAATGAAGAAGCACTTCCAGAGTTTGGGTGGTCATTAATTGTTTAATTTCTTAAGTTGATGTTCATATTTTTGCTCATGGAAATTTGTAAATGGTTCAATTAGGAATGCATATACATCATGCTCAGATGGGGGAACTGGGTGATCCATTTCGTGGTCTTCCTTTTATCTTAATTCAGTGTATTTTATTAAGTAGTAATGAAAAATCATGTCCTGAGAAATATATGGATATACAGTTGTCTGGTTGCAAGCTCACTGAGCTTTCTGTGACTTCGGTCACGAACTTGAAGTGGCCAATAAGGAAACTCTAGATAAATTTTATTATGCATCAGAATGTTCTATGCTTCTTTACAACCAGTAAGTGATCTGTGGACGATAAATCCAAAATGGATGGGTGAGATTGAGTTCTCTTTTATGTCACATTACATGAGAGCATTACTCTATGCTTCTTGTAGTAGAACACACTCATGGCAAGTAGCTTGGAAAATTGCATGACCATTCATTGCAGCTGGAACATATATATGTATAGCTGATTTTATTGGTTTTGTTGTTTCTTGCAAAATTGCTATTGCAGTGAGGAGCACATCTGAAACACGCAATTCCGGCACTAGTCTGACAACAAATCTACTCAATAGAATAATACATGTACATGGCTGTTTTTGACATTCTAAGGACACTGCACAAATATTAAAAAGGTTTTTTTTAACCATGGGTATTTTTCTTTTTCTGAGGAATAAGGAGGCCTAGATATAAAAGTAGAGATTTTACATCAAGTAATATATAAGGAGGTTAAAATTTTTGGGGCCTTCTGGGTTTGGGTCCTGCACAACTTGATCTTGCACATGCTCAGAAACGGATATGTACATGTATACTTGCACGTGTGTATCACCTCACGTAATGCACAATTTGAGTACTCCTGAAGATGGTTGAGGGAGATGATGCTTCTTGCAGCTACTTTCATTTCTGGGGGTGTTGTTGCCTGGTTTCTCCAAGAAACTAGTCTCTTTCTCTGTCTCTACATTTTTTCTCTGTATGTAGCCTATTCCTCCTGCTTACGTTGAACATGCTAGCATGAAAGAAAAAAAAATTCAGGCCTGGAGTTGCTAAACTAGTCGGTGTTGATGGAAAGTCTTGGTGTTAATTTCCACAAGGAGCATAGGCAAGGAGGAGACATTATACTTTGGTGGTGAAGGTCCGCGACAATTCGTGCTTAATTGCCAATGGTCTTGTCATAGGATACTTCTTGGTGTTTCAGTGTTAGAATTTTACACATCTGCTGCTTTTATGGATGATTATCAGAAAGAGGTCACGAACAAGAAGAAACTGAAGAAGAGGAAATTAAGGCTGAAAATAGCCTCATCTTCTACTGACCACAAAGGGGATGTAGAGATGAGAAAAATAAAGAGAAAGAAGGAGAAGGAGAAGGAGAAGGTGAAGGTAGTCTCTTAATCTGATGACAAAGAGTATGTAAATGTGAAGAATATGAAAAAAAAAAGGTCCTACTAGAAGCCTAACTCGAATAACCCTTGTGGTTAACGGGAAAAGACAAGAGAGCTTTGGATGGGTGGAAGTGAATCGAGTCAAGGGGACCCATTATTCTTCTATTTATAAAAAATGGCGGAAGTTGAAAACAGTGGGACCAAAAGACATGTAATGCGGCATGTACAAAGTTCCGAACGTTACGTCGGAATTGTATATTTGAGTTATTTCTTCTTCAGGCTCTTTTTTATCACTTCCATCCCTATAATTCTTTTGTTAAGTTTCTTTTCAAATCTATTATATGCCCTTATATGTAAGGTACTTCCTTCCCAGTTAATCTTTTTGAATCCCTGGAATGCAATTGGGACACAGCTGAAGGAGGTGCATCTTGAAGCCAACATTCTAATGCTCTAACTTGGTGAGGGTATTATTAATTTCTTTTTATGTTGCACTAGCAGTCGTGTATGTGCTTGACTTTTGCACGTGTATTTTATGCTAATTTGTTCTGGCCACTCCCTCCCAGTAATATTTCTCCGTCAAAGGTCTATAGGCGGTTGCTTGTTGCCGATTGATCACCAGTGCCGGTGCACACACCCATCCTTTCCTCCGTGCACCATTGAGTTCGCTTGAATACTCAGATGGCGATGTGTGCCGTTAACTTCCACACAAACTAGCCATACTAGATGCGGAACGGTTGATGACCCCGCTACTGCTTCCACCATTGCCTCCGCCACGCTTGGCGATGGCGCGCTCCTTGTGAGCGTTCTGGTGTCCCCCCAGTGAGTGTCCGCCAGTTGTAAAATTTGTGCAGGGTATATTGTAAGTTATTGTTGTTATTTTATGTATGATTATATTTAGGGTCTGCTTGATAACTGTATTTTTATCGGTTTTGTGATATTTTTGAACCGTCCGTTTATGAAAATCTCTGCTTGGTAATTTTTATCGTGTACTGGTTTTGGTTAGTTAAAAAATTCCTCCAAAATCGATGTAATGTAATTTTGGGTGGCTTTATAAACACCAAAAATCGATGGGTGTTGAGGGATTTTTTTTTTTTTTTTTTTTTTAAATCGTTCGTTACCAAGTATAATTGGATTGGTTTAAAAGCCGCTACTTAAAACCATCAAAAACCTGACCACCAAAAGCTTTTATTAAAATTTTATTTTATTTATTCTTGTAAAAAACTTTTAAAATCGTTCGTTACCAAGCATAATTGGATTGGTTTAAAAGCCGCTACTTAAAACCACCAAAAATCGGACCCCTCATATCCGTTCATAATCGATACTCTAAAAACACCACATAACCGTTACTCCCACAATTGCAAGCAGACGCTTAGGATTAGATTTAAGTATATCTTTACGTATCTTCTTAAAGAGAAAGAATATGTATCCACACATACACATATATATATATATATATATATATATATATATATATATATATATATATATATATATATATATATGGATTTTTCATCTAATTATTATTATTTTCAAAAATTAAATCTCTTCTTTTAAAAACAAACATATCTCTATCTTAAGATATAAGGCTTATCTATCTATTTATTTGTTTCCAAAATAAATCTACGAAATAATTTATCTTTCAATACAAATCTAAATTTTTTTTTATCTTTTGAAATAAATATTTCTTTAAAAATATTAATATTAATAGTAATAGTAATAGTAATAGTAATATTAATATTAATATTAATATTATTTTTATTTTTATTTTTAAAGTTAATGTTTTAGTGTTAATATGAATATGAATATTAATATTAAAACAATAAAATTTTAATTTTAATTTTAATGCTAAATTTAAATTTAAATTTAAATTTTAATGTTAATGTTAATGTTAATTTTTAATTTTTAGTGTTAATTTAAAACTAATGTTAATTTTAACTTTAGTGTTAATTTTAGTTTTAATGTTAATTTTTTTTTATTGTTAATGTTAATTTTTAATTTTAGTGTTCATGCTAAAACTAAAATTAATATGAAAATTAAAAATTAAGATTAAAATAAAATTTAAAGTAAAGTTAAAATTAATGCTAAAATTAAAATTAACAATTAAATTTATATTAATACTAGCAATAAAAATTTAACATTAAAAATAATATTTTAATATTGATAGTTTTAAATATAATTTTTAAACATATATTTATTTCTCATGAAAGATTATTTTTTAGAATTGTTTTAAAAAACAAATAAATCTACCTCCATAACAAAAAATAAATGTGTCTATCTCTATTTTTTTTAAATAAATAGATAGATAGATAAGACTTATTTTTTTAAGATAGAGATATGTTTTTTTTTTAAAAGAAAAGATTTAAATTTTGAAAAAAAAAATTAGAAGAAATAATATGTATATTTTATTATCCCGTAAGTTTGTCCCTTAAGTTATTTCCGTAGAAAAAGTTGTAAACACCCAGATTTTTCAGAAATTTAAAATGAATTCTCGGAAATTTTCTGTAATTTTTAACTAATTAAAATAAATATTATCTAGTATTAAATAATTATTATGATTTTATTAAATATTAAAATATTATAAAATAATATTTTTGGGTGTAAGATAAAATATTAGACTTACTGCAATTTTTCTGGAATTTATTGGACCCCAGAACTATTTTTAAAGACCCAAAAATTTAGTTTTTAAATAAACCAACTTAAACCAAACCAAACCGGATTAAACCACCCTAAATAAACCCGTTTGAACCCAAACCCAACTAAACCTAAACCAACCATAGCGGGTCGGATTCAGACCCGACCCGCTGACCTGACCCGCAGCCCGCACCCGAACCCATTACCCTATCGGATCGGGTCGGATCCGAATCCAACGTCCGACCCGACCCGAACCCGCCTACCCGCCCGCTACAGTAACCCAATCCCTAACCCCGACTCTCAGCCTTCCTCCGCCGTTTCTTCCCCGGCGCCGCTTCTCCTCCCCGCTGCCGGCGCGCTCTGCCTCCCCGGCCGTTTCCCCGCTTCGCCTCCCAGCCGCTCCTCTTCCCCGCCTCCCCGACCTCTCACCTCCCCTAACCGACCGCCACCACCACCACCACCACCACTATAAAACCTTCGACTCCGGCACCCCACACCATCGCCACTGCCACCACCACTCCACTGCCCTCCGGCCGCCGACTTTCCCTCCGCCGAGCTTTCCTCACGGCCACCGATCATCCCCACCAGCACCTCCAACCCCAACCACCAGCAAACCGCTCCACCCGACGCCTCCGCCCCGGTCACCGCCACCCGAACAGCCACCCGACTCCGTCGAAGACCGACGACCCGCTGCCTCTCCACCCGCCGCTCCGACTATACCCCGCCGCCGACCAACGAGCATAGCAGCCGCAGACACCCTCCCCCAGAAGACGCACATCGCCGCCACCGCCGGCCGAGCGTCACCGCGCCACCTCGCGAACGCATTTTTCAGTCGTCTCCGACACCCAGTTCAGGTAGAAATTTCTCTCCTCGCTGCCTCATTTTTCGAACAGTCTATTGCAACACTTTCCCGGGTGACCCTCCCGAAACCCGTGCAATTAGTTCGGGTATTGCGTCCCGTGTCGGTCGCAAACCGCGACGCAAAATCAGGAAAATAAATCTCAATTTCTGAAAATTCAGAATTTGTCCCGAACTTTCCAGTTCACGACCATTTTGCGTGCAACCTGTTAATTATTTCTAAAATCTACCTCAACAGTCATTTAGACCACATAACCGAGATTAAAACCCTGTTTTTAGTTTATTTTATTGAGCTGTAGTTTGTAATATTTTCGAGGGTGAAAATGACCAAAATATTGGTTATTTAAAACCCCGATTTTCTCGGAACTGGGTGTGCCCCGCTAAACGAGACGACTTGGTCGTGTGCGAACTTCACCGAAAGGTGCGCACCGTCAATACGGACATGTGAAATTTTGCGGAAGTGAATTTAGATGTGCGTGCACACCGGAACCAACGCGTATCCGTCGACAACGTCCCGTATCGGCCCTGTTCTGAAACACATTGTAACTTTGTGTGTGCTCGTCGTTTCGAAACAAAACTTGCGCCATCGGACTCGTAGCAATACGCTGGTCCTGTGACCCAAGTTTGGTTCGATTCTGAGAACGTTGACAAAATCCCGTATCGTGGGCCCTACGGCTCCACTTGACGGGCAATTTTGTGATCGGCTCATCGGAATCCAGTTCTGGACATTCCGTTGGGTTCGTATCGTCGTTCTGGACTTGTAGACACTAAGTTTGACGAATTTGGAGAACTTTGTCTCTGGCAGGTTTCTCGGTGCGAAGTGGGCCACATGTGGACCCCGCTTTGACCAGAAACTGTCACTTTTGCCCCTGTGTCCAAATTGGACTTATGGACAGGCGATTCTAGCTATTTGATATCTTCTGAACATGATGGTAATAATTATTTCAGCAACCGGAGGAGTACATACATATCCCGCGGATACTGGAGCAACAGTTGGAAATCAAATCCCAGGCAAGTGTACCTTGCCAATCTTGCAGTTCTCGTTACATAATATTCCTTTGATTTATTTATATGTTGTATCTGTTCAACCTAGGACCGTGTGACATTACTTAACGTCCGAACAAGATTCGGGTGTCAACGCCGTACGCGGAGTTGTGTAACGTCACCTAGAGATGGATATCGAGACCCTATACATTTTCGTGCTTGCATTATCAAGTACGTCATACCACAGGATACCTGACACTATTCATGAGACAGAATCTTCTTGAGATATTCATGGTGATTCTATATAGGTTACAGGATTCGTGACATAGATATTGCGTATGCTTAGCTATCATTATGAGTCGCTGCATCAGTTAGAGGTCATGATCTTGCGTGACATGGACATGAGACGTCGTGGACATGAGATGTGTGATTACATTGGGTGGAAAGAGACACATATGCTACAGGTTGATTATATTATTACGGTGCCGTAGCCACTCCGAGCTAGGCTCCTACATGATATCACTGCTACCGGCTCCCCGACATTGAGCTTGTAGTAGTCTCAGCCTGAGTTCTAGTGATGCTCTCATTTTGCATATCACTTAGCTGGTTATATAGTTTGTCATATTGATTCATTTCATATACTCATTTTTTGGCTTGAGTTATTCTTGTACCTTGCTATGTCCCCCGAGGACCTGGAATCCGGATTATGTTCCCAGGTTTAGCAGAGGAGATCTACCCCGAGGTGTACGGGACAGGAGCAGTCATTGGAGTAGTACCAGAACCCGAAGACGAGGTGATCGCTGAAGATTTCTCCTGAGTATCTGCTTTATCTATACTCAGTCTTTGTTGTTGTTATACTCTTTATTTCTTGTCTATTGACTGCTGTATCAGACTTATTATCGGGTTGTTCTCCGAGATATGTTTTATTGAGACTTGATGTTACTTATTATTTCATATTGACTGTATTTATTTCTAGGGATGAGATTAGTAGCATAGATCTTTATTGTTGTTTTACAGCTTAAGTACACCCTGATGGGTCCATTAAATTGGGTTTGTCCATCGGTGTGTGCTGCTGGCCATTGCCACGTGTCTAGTCCCTCAGTATTTTGGGACTGGGACGTGACAAAAGTTCTCTCTCTCTCTCTCTCTCTCTTTCTCTCTCTCTGAAGTATATTTTAAGATGCTAAACTAGGCAAAGTGATATTTTAGAAATTTAATTATTATTATTATTATTATTATTATTGCAATCTAACCTTATTTTCAAAACAAGCTTACATTCATACAATTTGATGCATACATAAAATCAGGTAAAATAACTATTTTTAATTCTTGAAAATATACTCTAAATATATTTCAAAAAGATTCACATTCAAGTTAAGGCGAGTCATGGCGGTTGTAAGTGAACCAAAAGACATACTTTCATTTCATGTCCTACAAATTTAGCACACCACTATTGCCAGGCCGTGAACACGCTTACCATCTCCACCTCTATCGGTCATCTTCATGTAACTCCATGAGCCTCCACCGAATTCTCCGTCCTCACCACACCAAGATGCTCGTGTGCAAAAAATATCCTCTAGTACCAGAACCCATCCCTGCACTCCCTGCGAGCCATGCAACAACACCAACAACGCCATCACCATCATCATGGCATTATAAGGAGCATGCAGTAACTGCAACAATATCGAAACAGAGCTCGGGGCTCTGTTCCTCGATGACGCCCTACGGTCATCCCTCCTTACAGGTCGACTCCACCATTGAGGCCCAGACGAGTCCTAAAAATGAGGTCCTCATTTTTCTATATTATTTTATTTTATTTTATTTATAAATTCAAAATCTAGAAAAACCCAAATATAATTAATTTTTGAAAACACATAAATCATCACCAAGATACAATAAATTAAACAACTCTAACCTCTAAAATAAAAGAAGATAACGATTCTATATCGAAAGAATACGAAAATAGCAATGATTAGTAGTCGACGGTTTCTTACTGTTTCAGGTGGACGACATCCAACGACGGGTCGAGATGACAAAGGACGGCGGCCGGTTGCGATCGTTGATCGTAAGCGAAACGTCAACTACTTTGCGGAAGAAAGAGCCAACAAAATAATGATCTTTTCTTAGAACTGCAATTTTGATAGGACCTGAATTTCTATTTTCTAACAATTAAAAATTCAAAAAATTGAGACCCCTTGGAGGAGAAGGCCCTAGGCAACTACCTAGCCCGCCTCCTCCTTGAGCCGGCTCTGCCTCCTTATGTGACAGCTGACGTGACATGTTAAATAGCATTATGCGTCATCTAACGTGACAACTGACATGACAAATTTTAACCCAAAAATTTAATTACCAATTTTTTTAATAGTTTAGAGAAACACTTTGAAAGAATACATAACATTATCCTTACAATATATACATAAATTCATTTCATATTACAACCGGATATCAAGAATATATATATATATATATATATATATATATATATATATATATATATATATATATATATATTGGATGCAAATGATAGAAAGTTGCTACTAAATTGAGCACATTCATCTACAACTAGTTACAAAATTAACTGCAACAAAAACATAGTTATTGTTCTCACAACTCGATCAAAGGAAATGAAAAAGTTTGCATGGACCCACTATTTTGTTCTCTTTCGTTTTTTTTTTCCCCTTTGCTTTATCACTAGAAAATAGAAACTAGAGACGAATCTCTATATGGAATCCACTATAAAAGCTAGCTTTTCCTAGTTCCTTAGAATTTCAGCAACCACAATGACTATAAAACGTTCCTCCTCAAATTCCGCCAATCGGTCCAAGAACTAATCCACAAAATTCCAGACCTCAAGGTTGAATCAAGATTGTGGGTCAGATGGTGCAATCACACCTTTTTCCCAACATGACAATGATATGAGCCCCTATGCGAAAAGAACATTTTCCTTTTTCCCATTTCCCACCGACAGTACATTTTAACACGACCAAGCACTGATTTATATACTCATGTCTAGTCTATTTTTACACGTGATAATTTTTAAATAAAATGATAAATATCATCTAAGTTTTGGTGGGGGAACAAAAATATACTTAAAATTTAGAAGTAAGCCGAAAATCCAACCGAAAACGGTATAAATAATTTGGTTTAGTTTAAAAATAATTTGGTTCGGATTTGATTTTAGAAAACCTACAATTCGGTTATCGATTTCGGATCCGGATCCGGATCCGAATTCGGATTCGGATTCGATTTTAAAACGCGTTCCAGCATACTTTATTTGTGACTTCGACAATGACATGACATGCAATATCTGGTTGAACACTTCTTTCAGAAAACTTTGCTTCTCGAGCGATGGAAGAAGAATAATGAAATGGAGATGTTTGACGACGAAATTTATAATCGAAAAGGTGATGTAAAAGAAATAGATTTTCCACTTGTGATTGGTTAAGGTGCAATAATGAAAAAAAAAAAATTCAACACAAATATTAGTCTATGTGTAGCATACTTTGCACATGTTATAATTTAATTAGAATATGACACGACCATCCATCGTCCTTTACGGTGACTATTTTTTTGTGTAATTTTTTTCCCAGTATAAAGTGATTCGAAGTATGCATCTTGATTTTTATTTTTTGTTTTATTTTTATTGAAAATAATAATCATGGAAAAGGTAAAAGAAAATTTATTGTTATTGGGATATAAAATTGTATAAAAATATGAGACTTTATACTGGGGTTATTGCTTCTACTCTTTGAAACATAAATAACATTCAATTTGACATAATATAACAACATATTTTTCTTAATACTCAATATATTGTCATCCTCTTATTCTAAATTTTCGATCCGTCGCTTTTAACTTTATTGATTATTTTAATTCGTAGATGTTGAACAAGAATATATTAAAAAAAATTACGGTGAAGTCAATAGTATAGATTAGTAACTCATAAAAGCTAAAGAACACAGTTGACCCAGGGCCAATGGCCCAATTGATCATAGCAAATTAGCAATAGCATAATATCTTTATTAGACCCTTTTTCATTTCTTTAACACTCCTATACCAAAGGTACAAACCGCTTAACTATTCGATTGAATGCAGAACCTTCTTTCCAAATCATTGTTCAATATTAAAACTCTTAATTCGAGGTGTGCACTAGTACATCCATTTTTATTGGTTCACATATACATTGATTTATGTATGAATATTAGCCTATGGTTTATATCTCTTTTCTCACACACACACACACACACACACACACACACACACACACATATATATATATATATATATATATATATATATATATATAAAGATTTTCACTATTAAGTATCTCTGAATGTCTCCGAAATAATATCAGTTGGATTATCTTTTTGGACGCACATATTAGTTTCTTAACTATCAAATTTCTTGCAAGATTTGAACTGATCTATACGGCCAAAAAGATACTTCCAACGACTACTATTTCGGGAACATTTGAAAATGCTTTCCGATCCCCCCCTCTCTCTTTTGACGTGAGATCGTCTTCAGCGGTTTGGCTTGAACACTCCGTGCACACAATGCGTCCTCTACTTACAATGTGTCGAATCGATAAAGCATATGTTTTTCGAATGTGAGACAGCTTGGACTATCATGCAGGCACAATGGAGAAAATTTAATCTGGATAATATCGACACAAGAGAAGTCACAGTGATCATGGAGGAGATTAACAGAAAACGATCACGGGAAGACAGTTGGTTTGCTGAAGCAAATGCTTGTCTAGCTGCTGGCATATGGCACATATGGAAGAAACGCAATAATCGAATTTTTGAGGGACGAAGTTCCTCAATAGTTGGAATTATTCATAATATAGATGCTGATATCTTTTGTATGATTGATGGTAGGGGTACTATAACGCTCCCCTCTTTCCGCCCCCCGCTCTCCCGCAACAACAGCAGCAATAACAGCAGCGACGAACATCAGCCGTGATGTGCGAGCATCTGCAGCGACACGCGAGCAGCGACGAGCTGCGGTGGCAAACAACGGCTGTTGCTGCTGCTTGGGTGTTGGCTTGTCACGTCCCAGTCCCAAAATACCGAGGGATCGGACACGTGGCAATGGCCAGCAGCACACACCGATGGACAAACCCAATTTAATGGATCCATCAGGGCGTACTTAAGCTGTAGTACAACAATAAATAGGTCCAATGATACAAGTCACAATCTATTCTAATCTCATCCACAACAGATAATCACAGATCAAAAGCCAGAATAAATGCAAATAGATGTAATATAACATATCTCAATAAAAGTGTCTCGGGGAACAACCCGAGAATAAGTCTGATACATCAATGCAATAGACATGAAATAAAGTGACTAAAAACAGAAATAACTGAGTATATGAAGCCAATACTCAGGAGAAGTCCTCTGGCACGATCTCGTCCTCGGGTTCTGGTACTGCTCCGAGAAGTGCTCATGTTCCGTACACCTCAGGATAGATATCCTCCGCTAACCCTGGGGACATAATCCAGATCCAGGTCCTCAGGGGACATAGCAAGGTACAAAATAACTCATGCCAAAATAAATGCAGTGCAGCAGTAAATAAATAATAGGGTAAACTATGTAACCAACTATGTGATATGCAGTTTGAGAACATCACTAGAACTCAGGCTGAGACCACTACAAGCTCTGTGTCGGGGAGCCGGTAGCAGTTATACTATGTAGTTATACTATGTAGTTTACTATGTAGTGGGCCTATGGCACCATATATAAAATCAGCCTGTAGCCTGTGTGTTTCTCTTCACCCAATGTAATCACATGTCTCATGTCCACGATGTCTCATGTCCATGTCACGCAAGATCATTACTAATGCAGCAAGTCATATAATAACTATGAATATAAAGTCTATGTCATAAATCCTGCAACCTACACAGAATCACCTTAAATATTTCAGAAAGATTCTGTTACATGAATAGTGTCAGGTGTCCTGAGTATGACGTACTTGATAATGCAAGCACGGGAAGTATAGGGTCTCGGTATCCATGTCTAGATGACGTTACTCAACTCCGCGTACGGTGTTGGCACCCGACTATTAATCGGACGCTAAGTAAAGTCACACGGTCCTAGGTTAAGCATTTATATCAAGATTATATATGTATGTACAAAGAACTCAAGCAAAGTACTATAACAGGAACCACTGCGAGTTGGCAAGGTACACTTGCCTGGTGTTTGGTTTCCAACTGCTGCTCTGATATTCGTAAAATCTCCAGGAATGTCTCCGGATGCTAAAACAAATATTACCATCATGCTCAGAAGATATCAAATAGCTAGAAATGCCTGTCCTTTAGTCCAATTTGGACACAAGGGCAAAAATGATAATTTCGGGTCAAAGCGGGGTCCACATGTGGCCCGCTTCGCACCGAAAAACGTGTTAGGGACAAAGTTCTCCAAATTCATCAAACTTAGTGTCAATAAGTCCAGAACGATGATACGAACCCAAAGGAACTTCCAGAATTGGATTCCGATGAGCCGATCACAAAATCGTCCGTCAAGTGGAGCCGATACCCGATTTTGTCAACGTTCTCAGGATCGAACCAAACTTGGGTCACAGGACCAGCGTATTGCTACGAGTCCGATGACGCAAGTTTCGTTTTGATCCGACGTGTGTACACAAAATTACAACGAGTTTCAGAATGGGCAGATACGGGGCGTTGTCGGCGGATACGCGTTGATTCCGGTGTGCACGCACATCCAAATCAACTTCTGCGAAATCCCACACGTCCGTATCAATGGCACACACCTTTCGGTGAAGACCGCACGCGACCAAGTGGTCCCGTTTGGCGGGGCGCACTCAGTTTCGGGAAAAAATAGGGCATTTATTTTCCTTTTTTGGACCGCAGTTTGCGATCACCACAGGACGCGACGCACCGAGCGGGTTGCACGAGCATCGAGAGGGTCACGCAGGGTTCGCGTCACAACAGACGGAACAGAAAACGGGACAGCGAGGAGAGAGAAAAAGCTACCTAAACAGGATTCTGTGAAAACCAAATTCTCGTGTCCGCGAGGCGACACAAGGGGACACGACACAGTGCACTGTAGCTAGGGTTAGGGTTAGGGTTCCGGTGATGGGGCTTCGCCGGAGGAGCCGGAGCCGGCCGGAGCTGGCCGGAGCGGCTGCGGGGTGGCGTCGTCGGAGGCGGCGGAGCGCGGGATGGCGTCGTCGAGGCTCGTGCGGCCTGATGGCGGCAGCTGCTGCCGCTGCTGCTGCTGATGGTGAAGGCTGCCTGAGGAGGCGGGGGCTGGTGGAGCGAGGGCGAGGGCGGCGTCGGCGGCGGAGCGCAGCGAGGGTGGCGGAGCTCGAGGAGGGTGGCGGCGGAGGGGATTATCGGGGGGGGGGGGGATTTATAGGGCGGAGAGGTCGAGGGGAGCGGGGCGTCGTGGCGGGGAAGGCGGGGACGTGCGGCGAGGGACGCGGGCTGAGGGGGATCGTGGCCGGACGGAGCGGGCGGAGCGCCGAAAAATGCGGGCGGCTAGGGTTCGTAGGGATGAGGGGTTCGGGTCGGGTCGGATTTGGGTAGGACCCGACCCGTTAGGGTGGGCGGTCCGGTCCGGTTAGGTTGGACCGGGTTCAGGCCGGTTCAACCCGGTTTGAGCCCGGTTCAACCCAGTTCAGTTTTGGTTTAATTAAAATAGGGTTTTTAGGGTTTTAAAAATATTTTCGGGGTCCAATAAATTTCAGAAAAATTATCCTATGTCCAATATTTTATTTTACACCCAAAAATATTATTTTCATAATATTTTAATATTGTTTAAAAATATTTAATTTTATTTAATTCCAAAAATATCTTGATTTTAATTAGTAAAAATTACCGAAAAATTTCAGAAAATTTCTGAAAAATCTATTTTAAAAATCCTGAAAAATCAGGGGGTTTACATGGCTAAGGGGAACCGGGGCAGGGAAGGGGGGCGGTGGAGTGGAGGGGAGTGTCACTACCCAATTCTAGAAAATAGGGTTATATTTTTTTTTTTTATTTGATAAATGGTGTATTGTATTTAATTATTTATATTTATAATTAATTAGTGCTTGTCTTATTTTTATTTTGATTGTTTTAGGGTTTTGGCTAGCCTGGACCCATGTCAGACCCTAGTGGACCCATGTCCGACCCAGCCCACACCCTTGTGAGAATTATTTTGGGGCTTAGAATTATTATTTTATTTTTAGGAGGTTAGTTGGTGAGATTTGGAACTAGTTTGAGTGCATTTGGAGACCCGGAACCCAAAACCGAGTGAATAGGGGCGTTTTGGGAATTTGGAAAGTTGTAAATCTCCTTTTAATTCCCATGGCCGGCCCCTACCTACCCCCACACCCGACAGTGAGCAGCAGCCCCCCTTCTTTCTTCATTCCTCTTCATTTTCCACTTCTTCTTCTTCATTCCTTCTTCTTCTCCACTTCTCCTTTCTTCTTCCTTCCTTCTCCAAGTGAGTTTTCTTCCATTTTTCTTCTTTCTTCTTCATTTCTTCTTCCTTAAGCTAACCCTCACCTTGCATTTTCTCTAACCTAGGTGTGAGAAGCCTAGATCTAGTGTGGGAGATAGATTTGGAAGCTTGGAGCTTGAGGGAGTTGATTTGGAGGGAATTTGGGACTTTGGCCTTGGGATTCCAACTCCCAAGAGGTAAAACCTAACTTTTCCCTTCCTAATTATTTTTGTGTAGTGTAATTAGTGTTGTAGAACCCTCCTAGACCCTAACCCTACCCGTAGGAGGAAGTTGGAACTAGTTTGGGTGAGTTTAGAGACTTTGACATTAGGTTTTGTGTCGAATTCGGGTGGAATCCGAATTTGGCCCAATTTTGGGTGATGCCCTAGGTTAGATGGACCTAGGTAGACGTTGTCGGGTGTCTAGAGGGTGAGTGCGTGTCTCCGTTTGGACACGGGAAGCCGCGTCGCGGAGAAACGGGCGTTTCGGGCGAAATTGGGGCTTTTCGTCGTCGCCGATTCTAAGTTTGTGTGCGTTTCCGCCACGGGCCTAGAATCGACGTGGGAGCGCATTTTCTAGGATCTAGACATCGTGTAGAGCGCGTGGGTAAATTTTGGGCCGATTCCGAGTTCGTTTGGTGTGCGTTTCAGGAGGTTTTCCGAGCCGCGCACCACGTGTTCGTCGAAATGACCGAACGGCCATTTCGACTTGGTTTCCTCGTTTCGGCTTTGTGCGCGCGTTGGGTTAGTATCGGAGAGTGTGTGCTAGAGTTTTCGGGCTATATTTTATATATTTTAGGGTATTGGTGAGTGTCGGGGTCGTTGGGCGTGAGTAGGGCGTGTGGTTTGAGTGTTGTGTGGTGGATTGTGTATATGTGTCTATATATATATATAAATATATGTATATATTTATATGTATGTTTGTTTACGTATATATAGTTATATATATATGAGTGTATTTATATTTATGTACTTGTATATGTATATGTCTATGTGTATATATATATATGTATATGTGTAAGTGTGCTCGTGTGTATATGTATATATATATTTGAATATGTGTGTGTGTGTGTATATATCTTAGAGTGTGTGTGTATTGATATATATATATATATATTTGTATGTGTGTATATATATATATTAATATGTGTGTTTATATATATATTTGTAGCTATGTATATATATATTTATGTGTGTGTGTGTTTTAGTGTGTGAGTGTGCTAGTGTGTGTGTTAGAATGTGTAGTTAAGTGTGTGTATATATATATGTATCTAGTTATATATATATAGATATATATGTATGTATATATATATATATATAGATAGTGATATATATATGTATATATATGGGTGTGTGTGTGTGTGTATGTGTGAGGGGGGGGGGGGGAGGACAGCACAGTGGCTGCAGCTGCTGCTGCACTGCAGCAGCAGCACAGCAGCAGCAGAATCAGCAGCAGCAGTAGCATAGAGGAGCAGCAGCAGTAGCATAGAGGAGCAGCAGCTCCAGCAGCAACAAGAGCAGCAGTAACAGCAGCCAAGAGCAGTAGCAGCAGCATATAGAGCCAGCACAGCAGCAGCGATGCGAAGTATGGAGCAGCAGCAGCAGGAATAAGGAGCTCCAGCAGTAGCAGCGGGTAGTAGCTAGCGAGGGAGGAAGAGAGTTTGATATATAGATATATATATATGTTAGATAGATAAGTTATGGATAATTATATTGATAGATAGATATTGATAGATAGATAGCTAGGTATTTAGATAGATAGATAGATACTAGATAGGTAGATAGGTAGATAGGTAGTTTTATCTATCTAGGAGATAGATATCTATATATCTATAGTTAGTTATATATATATAGATATCTTGATAGGTAATATATATATATATGTTATGATTAGGTAAGGTAATGGGTATCGGGTAAATGTGTGTGGATATCTATATACATAGGTATATACCTACTTAGATATATATAAATATGGTAGATATATATATTACCTAGCCTAGATTAATAACTAGGTATATAATTAATAGCTAGATAGCTAGTTAGAGGGCCTTAGGGCGAAACTTCAATACCTTGAGATACCGAGGTATCTCGATACCTTGAGATATTCAAGGTATTGAGTTTCGAGCGGGGTATTTGAGCATTAGCCTAGGAAATGCTTTGGAGTGATTTTTGTATGTTTATATATATATAATTACGCGTGCTAGCATAGGTTTTAGCGGGTTTAGGCGGGGTGCGTGGCCTAGGGCGAGGTATCGGATACCGAGGGTATCCCGGTATCTCGATTAGGCGAGTTTGTGAGTTTAGTAGCTTAATGAGCTCGGTTTGACCTAGAATTTCAGGGGCACCCTAGTTTGACCTAGCTTTGACCATAATTGTCCCCGTTGACTGCAAAAGTCAACGTTTGACCTAGTTTTGACCTAGAGTTGACTTTTTGGACCCCGGGTTGACTTTTTGACCCGATTTTCACCGGTTTGACCCGTTCGACCTAGAATAGCCCTAGAAGCCTGTTTTTAATTATTTTATATCAGTTTAAATGCTTAGAACCCTGTTTAATCCTTGCTTTTCGCTTTAGGTCCTTGCGACACCGGTCCGGACCTCGATCCTCATCAGTTGCTCAGGACATCAGGCGAGTACCTACCTCTGATAGTTTCCATTTCATGATAGCGTTTATATCACTTGTTCTAGAACTGTAATACTTGATTCTGACACATTATTACACGAGCTGGTACTAGTGGATCCCGTCATGAGGTGCTATCCCCCTTACCGTGTTCAGCGGGTACTCTATCACGTGTATTTCATCATGTGCTTCGGGTATTGATTATCATGTGCTATCATGTGCTTCTTGTGCTCTCGCCTTCGTGTGCGCGAGCTATTATCATGTACGTAGCGTGTTGTGGTTGGATCCAATGGTATTAGTGGGGGAGGGGAGTAGTGAGTTGGTTATATGATCAAAGCCAAACTGTATTCATGTGTATGTCGGTTATGCAACTCACGCATAACGGAGTTATCGTAGTGACTTTCATGTGCAACCTAAGCCGATCATATAACGAACTTGTGCTCAAGGCACTTAGCTAGTATTCATGTTTCTCACCTGCAGTTACTTTTCCACTACTTGTATTGTTCTCCAGTTTATATTACAGCTATTTATTGTGCTCCAGCATATATTTATTTCCTGTGCATCTTGATTACTTTTCTATTGCTCGTCATATACACCTTACCATGCATTTGGAGTTGCTTTCAGAGTTATGTACTTCGCTCCAGTCCTGACTGGGCATATTTTTTCCAGAGGATCCTGAGGACTATTGCCCTACGTTCTACGGGCCTGGTGTTGACGACTGTTGTGACCCCGAGGAGGAGTGCGCCGAGGAGACGCCGATAGCACCCTAGTTAGCTAGGTGGGTTTCCTGGGTTTTTCCAGTGGTTGTATTTTGGATGACTGTACTTATTCTTTTGATGCTGTGATGTTGTAGCTTTTAGACCTGGACTGTATTATTTTTGGATTGCCTTGCTCTCTTGGTTCTGGTTTTCTTTGTTTATATCATATCGTGCTTATATTCTTCCTCTAGTTTTGTGATTGAGATTATTGTCATATATATATTGCGTGGTTGCCCTCCTGTTGGAGAGGATTTTATTCACATATATATATTGCGTGGTTTTGCCCTCCTTTTGGAGAGGTCATGCCGGATTTTTCTGTGAGTTATCTAGATAGTTGGTTGACCTAGAACGGACCTTTACAGCGTTCTACCGCCGATTCTGCGGCGTAGGCTGGACGTACCCACGGCTCATGCCCGATTTTCGGGTGCGGGTCGTGACACGTTTTTGGTGGTGGCCCATGCAGGTCAGCTTTTTAGTTTACCTGCAGTAGGATATAGGATATAGGCTGAGAGAGAGTGTGCTCAATCACAACTAGGACCCCTCCTGATTTTTCTTGCTATCTTAATTTTCCTGAAATTGTTTCTTTTGCAATATTACTGTCCTTCATTGATGTTATCGTTTCTTGCACTGTATTGACTTCTTTTGATCTGTGTTCAGGATGCCTCCGAAGACCAGATCTCAGCGCACCGCCCCAGCAGCTGCCACCGAGAGGTCTGCCACCTCTCGACCTGCTCGACTTCCGGCAGCCGCTACCGCTCCACTCGCCACTCCTGCGGTTGAGGGAGCTTCAGTTTCTCTCGGAGATCCCCTTACTCCCATTGATCCGAGAGCCACCCCAGTTGTCCCGGTGGTACCTCCTCCACCACCGCCTGCGCCAGTAGATGCTACGCAGTTGTTCGCATTCTTCCGAGAGATGATGGATGCGCAGTACCGCCAGGCAGATATTATGAGGATGGGCATTGAGAATGCTCATCAGGTGGCTTTGACAGCTGTCGACAGAGTGGCTCAGATCCAGCCAGAGCAGGCTCAGTATCCTAGGCCGGGTACTATCATCGATTTTCAGAGGATGCGGCCTAAGGAGTTCCGCGGCACAGAGGGGATCCTGTACGCCGACGACTGGATCGAGCATATAGAGGGCATCTTCAGGCTGGCGATGATCCCAGCCAGCATGCAGATAGAGGCAGCGGGCAGCCAGATGTTCGACCTTGCCCTCACTTGGTTCCGCACGGATACGCGGATAGCAGCTCCGGGATTGACTTGGGAGGCTTTTAAGAAGCTTTTCAAGGAGAAGTTCTTCCCGGACGTGGCTCTCAGTGCCTTAGAGAGTCAGTTCGAGGCGCTCGTCCAGGGGAGTATGCTAGTGGATGAGTATGCAGCGGAGTTCTGCCGTCTGGGCAGATTTGTTGAGGGGTTGTCAGAGGCAGCGAAGGCGCGGAAGTTCCGCAAGGGCTTAGTCATGGCGGTCAAGTCCTTGACTAGGAGCGACCGCGAGGCGACCTTCGAGCAGATTGTCAGCGATGCTCAGAGGGCTGAGGATGATTTGGAGCTGAAGACGAAGAGGGGCAGAGACACTTCCGGAGCAGGCAGCAGTGCAGGCCCGGCCAAGAGGCCATTCCAGCAGACCCAGCAGCACCAGGGTCAGGGTCGGGCGCCCTTCCGGCAGGCGCCCCAGCAGCAGAGGCAGGGTCAGCAGCAGGGCCAGAGGCAGCCCATCGTTTGCCCTTTCTGTAAGAAGCCAGGGCACGGATGGGACATATGCAGAAAGAGGCTGGGCAGATGTTTATTGTGTGGCGCCGCAGACCACCAGCTGAAGGATTGTCCTTCAGCGCTTGCCCGTACAGCTCAGGGCGGAGGAGCCGCTCAGAGGGCACCAGCCAGAGCACCTGCAGCGCAGCAGAGAGGACCGCCTTTGCAGACTCAGCAGCAGAGGTTCGCCCAGCACCAGCAGCAGCACCGAGGAGGACAGCAGGGGCGAGATTTTGCCCTGACAGTGGACGAGGCCGAGCCAGTTGGTGATGTTATCTCAGGTTCTGTTCTCCTTGATTCCATTCCAGCACTTGCTTTATTTGATTCCGGTGCTTCCCATAGCTTTGTGTCTGTATCTTTTGCTGTTAGACACCATCTTGTTGCTGAACCTTTAGCTAGACTCTGCAAGATCACGACCGGGGGTGGTATCATCCTAGTCCGTGATGTTTGCAGAGACCGGAGAGTTACCTTGGGAGGCCGGGAGTTGAGTGTGTGCCTACTCGTAATGCCACTTCCGAGCTACGATATTGTACTCGGGATGGATTGGTTGAGTACGCATTGTGCTAGTATAGATTGTCGTGGAGGCAGAGTTTTGTTCAGTCCGCCGGGTGAGCCAGAGTTTCAGTTTGCCAGAGGAGCAGCGGAGCAGACCGAGGGAGTCTTCTGCGGAGCCCTGGTGGTAGAGCCGAGGTCGCTACATCCACTGATAGAGGAGTATATGGATGTCTTTCCGGAGGAGTTGCCAGGGTTACCTCCGGACAGAGATGTGGAGTTCTCTATAGACTTGGTGCCAGGCGCGGAGCCGATATCCCAGCACGTCTATAGAGTCAGCAACAGTGAGCTGATAGAGTTGAAGAAGCAGGTGGATGAGCTTCAGGACAAGGGATTTATCAGATCTAGTTCTTCTCCGTGGGGTGCTCCGGTACTTTTTGTGCCGAAGAAGGATGGGTCGATACGGATGTGTATCGACTACAGGGCTCTGAACAGCCTCACAATCAAGAACAAGTATCCGCTGCCGCGTATTGATGATCTATTTGACCAGTTGAGCGGAGCGAGGGTGTTTTCCAGGATTGATCTGAGGACCGGCTACCACCAGGTGAAGGTCAGGAAGGAGGATATTCCGAAGACAGCTTTTCGGACCAGATATGGACAGTATGAGTTCTTGGTGATGCCGTTTGGGTTGACTAATGCTCCGGCAGTGTTCATGAATCTGATGAACAAGGTGTTCCATCAGCATCTGGACAGGTTTGTGGTGGTGTTTATAGATGACATCTTGGTGTATTCGAAGACCCCAGAGGAGCACGAGGAGCATCTGAGGATAGTGCTGGAGACTCTCAGGAAGGAGGAGCTTTATGGAAAGCTCTCGAAGTGTGAGTTCTTCCTTGACAAGGTGGAATTCCTTGGTCATGTGGTGACTGGAGAGGGTATCTCGGTGGATCCGAGAAAGATCGTGGCAGTTGAGGCATGGAGTGCTCCGAGTTCAGTAGCCGAGGTCAGGAGTTTCTTGGGACTGGCAGGCTACTACAGGAGATTTGTTCAGGATTTTTCCCGGATTGTAGAGCCGTTGTCCAGGCTGACTCGGAAGGACGTGGAGTTTGTTTGGTCAGAGGAGTGCCAGATCGCCTTTGATGAGCTGAAGAGGAGGTTGACGACAGCTCCAGTGTTGACGTTGCCATCAGGTTCTGGAGGATTCACTATCTATAGTGATGCATCGGGGAAGGGACTGGGATGTGTGTTGCAGCAGAATGGGAGGGTGATTGCCTATGCTTCCAGGCAATTACGTCCTCATGAGAAGAATTACCCTACCCACGATTTGGAGTTGGCAGCGGTCATTTTTGCTCTGAAGTTGTGGAAACACTATTTATACGGAGAGCGTGTGGAGATCTTCACAGACCACAAGAGCTTGAAGTATGTGTTTACCCAAAAAGAGCTGAACATGAGGCAGAGGAGATGGTTGGAGTTGATGAAAGACTTCGACATATCATTGCAGTACCATCCAGGGAAGGCGAACGTAGTTGCGAATGCATTGAGCAGGTATCCGGTAGCTATGTGCCTGACTACAGATCGTTATCTTCTGGCAGATCTAGAGAGCTTGGGCATTGAGGTGATAGTGCCTGGAGTTGAGATGCAGATGTGGGGACTGCAGATTCAGTCAGAGTTGGTAGACCGGATCAGGGCTACACAGTTTGAGGATGAGTCCCTGAGGAGCATCAGGGAGCAGGTTCAGATGGGATTAGCAGATGACTTCACCATTGCTGATGATGGTTCCTTGCGGCACGGTACCAGGTTGTGTGTGCCGAGTGGGTCGTTGCGCGAGGAGGTTCTCCAGGAGGCGCATCGATCCCAGTACTCTATGCATCCAGGTGCCAACAAGATGTATAGAGATCTGAGACAGCATGTATGGTGGTACGGGATGAAGCGGGAGGTAGCATGCTTCGTATCCCGATGCTTAGTGTGCCAGCAGGTGAAGGCGGAGAGGCAGAGGCCAGGAGGTTTACTCCAGCCGTTACCCATTCCGGAGTGGAAATGGGAGCATGTGACCATGGATTTTGTTTCTGGACTTCCCCGTTCTCCAGGCGGGAAGGATGCGATTTGGGTCATCGTGGACAGGTTGACCAAATCGGCCCACTTCCTACCATTCAAAGTGGGTACGTCTACAGAGAGACTCGCAGAGATGTATGTGCGCCAGATAGTCAGACTGCATGGAGTTCCAGTGAGCATAGTATCAGATCGGGACAGTCGCTTCACTTCGCATTTCTGGAGGAGTCTGCAGGCTAGCTTGGGCACCCAGCTCAAGTTTAGTAGTGCGTATCACCCACAGACAGATGGTCAGTCAGAGAGGACCATTCAGACACTTGAGGACATGCTTCGGACCTGTGTTTTGGATTTCAGAGGCTCTTGGGAGGATCACTTGCACTTGGTAGAGTTTGCTTACAACAACAGCTACCAAGCCAGTATCGAGATGTCACCTTTTGAGGCGTTGTATGGACGGAGGTGTCGCACTCCGTTGTCATGGGATGATGTAGGTGAGAGAGCTTTGCTTGGCCCGGAGATGGTGGTTGATGCAGCGGAGAAGGTCAAGCTCATTAGAGATAGACTTCGGGTGGCGCAGGACAGGCAGCGGCATTGGGCCGATAGCCACCGGAGACCTTTGGAGTTCGAGGTATAGCTTAGAATCTAGATTTTGTTCTTGTGTTTGCTTGTGATTGCTTGTTTTAGACTAAGTGCAGAGACCTTGTTTGTGCTAGGTTGGAGATCTGGTGTTCCTGAGGATTTCTCCGACGCGGGGCACTATTCGCTTCGGTGGAGGCGGGAAGCTTAGCCCACGTTTCGTCGGACCCTTCCGTGTTCTTGAGAGGGTCGGCGCTGTGGCGTATAGGCTTGAGTTGCCGCCTACGCTGGAGGGAGTTCATGATGTGTTCCACGTGTCGCAGTTGAGACGGTACGTGGCGGATCCCAGTCACGTATTGGATCACTCGGAGATCGCAGTGGGCCCTACTCTTAGCTATCCAGAGCAGCCGGTGGAGATTCTGGATCGGCGGGAGAAGGTGTTGAGGAACCAGACTATTCCCTTGGTTCGCGTCGCGTGGAGGCATCACTCTCCAGGAGAGTCGACCTGGGAGAGGGAGGATGAAATGCGCGAGCGATACCCCTATCTCTTCGAGCCCTGAGGTATGGTTCTTTCTTTGCATTCCTGTCCTAGTTTCGTCTTTTAATTTCGAGGACGAAATTATTTTAAGGAGGGTAGACTTGTCACTACCCAATTCTAGAAAATAGGGTTATATATTTTTTTTTATTTGATAAATGGTGTATTGTATTTAATTATTTATATTTATAATTAATTAGTGCTTGTCTTATTTTTATTTTGATTGTTTTAGGGTTTTGGCTAGCCTGGACCCATGTCAGACCCTAGTGGACCCATGTCCGACCCAGCCCACACCCTTGTGAGAATTATTTTGGGGCTTAGAATTATTATTTTATTTTTAGGAGGTTAGTTGGTGAGATTTGGAACTAGTTTGAGTGCATTTGGAGACCCGGAACCCAAAACCGAGTGAATAGGGGCGTTTTGGGAATTTGGAAAGTTGTAAATCTCCTTTTAATTCCCATGGCCGGCCCCTACCTACCCCCACACCCGACAGTGAGCAGCAGCCCCCCTTCTTTCTTCATTCCTCTTCATTTTCCACTTCTTCTTCTTCATTCCTTCTTCTTCTCCACTTCTCCTTTCTTCTTCCTTCCTTCTCCAAGTGAGTTTTCTTCCATTTTTCTTCTTTCTTCTTCATTTCTTCTTCCTTAAGCTAACCCTCACCTTGCATTTTCTCTAACCTAGGTGTGAGAAGCCTAGATCTAGTGTGGGAGATAGATTTGGAAGCTTGGAGCTTGAGGGAGTTGATTTGGAGGGAATTTGGGACTTTGGCCTTGGGATTCCAACTCCCAAGAGGTAAAACCTAACTTTTCCCTTCCTAATTATTTTTGTGTAGTGTAATTAGTGTTGTAGAACCCTCCTAGACCCTAACCCTACCCGTAGGAGGAAGTTGGAACTAGTTTGGGTGAGTTTAGAGACTTTGACATTAGGTTTTGTGTCGAATTCGGGTGGAATCCGAATTTGGCCCAATTTTGGGTGATGCCCTAGGTTAGATGGACCTAGGTAGACGTTGTCGGGTGTCTAGAGGGTGAGTGCGTGTCTCCGTTTGGACACGGGAAGCCGCGTCGCGGAGAAACGGGCGTTTCGGGCGAAATTGGGGCTTTTCGTCGTCGCCGATTCTAAGTTTGTGTGCGTTTCCGCCACGGGCCTAGAATCGACGTGGGAGCGCATTTTCTAGGATCTAGACATCGTGTAGAGCGCGTGGGTAAATTTTGGGCCGATTCCGAGTTCGTTTGGTGTGCGTTTCAGGAGGTTTTCTGAGCCGCGCACCACGTGTTCGTCGAAATGACCGAACGGCCATTTCGACTTGGTTTCCTCGTTTCGGCTTTGTGCGCGCGTTGGGTTAGTATCGGGGAGTGTGTGCTAGAGTTTTCGGGCTATATTTTATATATTTTAGGGTATTGGTGAGTGTCGGGGTCGTTGGGCGTGAGTAGGGCGTGTGGTTTGAGTGTTGTGTGGTGGATTGTGTATATGTGTCTATATATATATATAAATATATGTATATATTTATATGTATGTTTGTTTACGTATATATAGTTATATATATATGAGTGTATTTATATTTATGTACTTGTATATGTATATGTCTATGTGTATATATATATATGTATATGTGTAAGTGTGCTCGTGTGTATATGTATATATATATTTGAATATGTGTGTGTGTGTATATATCTTAGAGTGTGTGTGTATTGATATATATATATATATTTGTATGTGTGTATATATATATATTAATATGTGTGTTTATATATATATTTGTAGCTATGTATATATATATTTATGTGTGTGTGTGTTTTAGTGTGTGAGTGTGCTAGTGTGTGTGTTAGAATGTGTAGTTAAGTGTGTGTATATATATATGTATCTAGTTATATATATATAGATATATATGTATGTATATATATATATATATAGATAGTGATATATATATGTATATATATGGGTGTGTGTGTGTGTGTATGTGTGAGGGGGGGGGGGAGGACAGCACAGTGGCTGCAGCTGCTGCTGCACTGCAGCAGCAGCACAGCAGCAGCAGAATCAGCAGCAGCAGTAGCATAGAGGAGCAGCAGCAGTAGCATAGAGGAGCAGCAGCTCCAGCAGCAACAAGAGCAGCAGTAACAGCAGCCAAGAGCAGTAGCAGCAGCATATAGAGCCAGCACAGCAGCAGCGATGCGAAGTATGGAGCAGCAGCAGCAGGAATAAGGAGCTCCAGCAGTAGCAGCGGGTAGTAGCTAGCGAGGGAGGAAGAGAGTTTGATATATAGATATATATATATGTTAGATAGATAAGTTATGGATAATTATATTGATAGATAGATATTGATAGATAGATAGCTAGGTATTTAGATAGATAGATAGATACTAGATAGGTAGATAGGTAGATAGGTAGTTTTATCTATCTAGGAGATAGATATCTATATATCTATAGTTAGTTATATATATATAGATATCTTGATAGGTAATATATATATATATGTTATGATTAGGTAAGGTAATGGGTATCGGGTAAATGTGTGTGGATATCTATATACATAGGTATATACCTACTTAGATATATATAAATATGGTAGATATATATATTACCTAGCCTAGATTAATAACTAGGTATATAATTAATAGCTAGATAGCTAGTTAGAGGGCCTTAGGGCGAAACTTCAATACCTTGAGATACCGAGGTATCTCGATACCTTGAGATATTCAAGGTATTGAGTTTCGAGCGGGGTATTTGAGCATTAGCCTAGGAAATGCTTTGGAGTGATTTTTGTATGTTTATATATATATAATTACGCGTGCTAGCATAGGTTTTAGCGGGTTTAGGCGGGGTGCGTGGCCTAGGGCGAGGTATCGGATACCGAGGGTATCCCGGTATCTCGATTAGGCGAGTTTGTGAGTTTAGTAGCTTAATGAGCTCGGTTTGACCTAGAATTTCAGGGGCACCCTAGTTTGACCTAGCTTTGACCATAATTGTCCCCGTTGACTGCAAAAGTCAACGTTTGACCTAGTTTTGACCTAGAGTTGACTTTTTGGACCCCGGGTTGACTTTTTGACCCGATTTTCACCGGTTTGACCCGTTCGACCTAGAATAGCCCTAGAAGCCTGTTTTTAATTATTTTATATCAGTTTAAATGCTTAGAACCCTGTTTAATCCTTGCTTTTCGCTTTAGGTCCTTGCGACACCGGTCCGGACCTCGATCCTCATCAGTTGCTCAGGACATCAGGCGAGTACCTACCTCTGATAGTTTCCATTTCATGATAGCGTTTATATCACTTGTTCTAGAACTGTAATACTTGATTCTGACACATTATTACACGAGCTGGTACTAGTGGATCCCGTCATGAGGTGCTATCCCCCTTACCGTGTTCAGCGGGTACTCTATCACGTGTATTTCATCATGTGCTTCGGGTATTGATTATCATGTGCTATCATGTGCTTCTTGTGCTCTCGCCTTCGTGTGCGCGAGCTATTATCATGTACGTAGCGTGTTGTGGTTGGATCCAATGGTATTAGTGGGGGAGGGGAGTAGTGAGTTGGTTATATGATCAAAGCCAAACTGTATTCATGTGTATGTCGGTTATGCAACTCACGCATAACGGAGTTATCGTAGTGACTTTCATGTGCAACCTAAGCCGATCATATAACGAACTTGTGCTCAAGGCACTTAGCTAGTATTCATGTTTCTCACCTGCAGTTACTTTTCCACTACTTGTATTGTTCTCCAGTTTATATTACAGCTATTTATTGTGCTCCAGCATATATTTATTTCCTGTGCATCTTGATTACTTTTCTATTGCTCGTCATATACACCTTACCATGCATTTGGAGTTGCTTTCAGAGTTATGTACTTCGCTCCAGTCCTGACTGGGCATATTTTTTCCAGAGGATCCTGAGGACTATTGCCCTACGTTCTACGGGCCTGGTGTTGACGACTGTTGTGACCCCGAGGAGGAGTGCGCCGAGGAGACGCCGATAGCACCCTAGTTAGCTAGGTGGGTTTCCTGGGTTTTTCCAGTGGTTGTATTTTGGATGACTGTACTTATTCTTTTGATGCTGTGATGTTGTAGCTTTTAGACCTGGACTGTATTATTTTTGGATTGCCTTGCTCTCTTGGTTCTGGTTTTCTTTGTTTATATCATATCGTGCTTATATTCTTCCTCTAGTTTTGTGATTGAGATTATTGTCATATATATATTGCGTGGTTGCCCTCCTGTTGGAGAGGATTTTATTCACATATATATATTGCGTGGTTTTGCCCTCCTTTTGGAGAGGTCATGCCGGATTTTTCTGTGAGTTATCTAGATAGTTGGTTGACCTAGAACGGACCTTTACAGCGTTCTACCGCCGATTCTGCGGCGTAGGCTAGACGTACCCACGGCTCATGCCCGATTTTCGGGTGCGGGTCGTGACACGTTTTTGGTGGTGGCCCATGCAGGTCAGCTTTTTAGTTTACCTGCAGTAGGATATAGGATATAGGCTGAGAGAGAGTGTGCTCAATCACAACTAGGACCCCTCCTGATTTTTCTTGCTATCTTAATTTTCCTGAAATTGTTTCTTTTGCAATATTACTGTCCTTCATTGATGTTATCGTTTCTTGCACTGTATTGACTTCTTTTGATCTGTGTTCAGGATGCCTCCGAAGACCAGATCTCAGCGCACCGCCCCAGCAGCTGCCACCGAGAGGTCTGCCACCTCTCGACCTGCTCGACTTCCGGCAGCCGCTACCGCTCCACTCGCCACTCCTGCGGTTGAGGGAGCTTCAGTTTCTCTCGGAGATCCCCTTACTCCCATTGATCCGAGAGCCACCCCAGTTGTCCCGGTGGTACCTCCTCCACCACCGCCTGCGCCAGTAGATGCTACGCAGTTGTTCGCATTCTTCCGAGAGATGATGGATGCGCAGTACCGCCAGGCAGATATTATGAGGATGGGCATTGAGAATGCTCATCAGGTGGCTTTGACAGCTGTCGACAGAGTGGCTCAGATCCAGCCAGAGCAGGCTCAGTATCCTAGGCCGGGTACTATCATCGATTTTCAGAGGATGCGGCCTAAGGAGTTCCGCGGCACAGAGGGGATCCTGTACGCCGACGACTGGATCGAGCATATAGAGGGCATCTTCAGGCTGGCGATGATCCCAGCCAGCATGCAGATAGAGGCAGCGGGCAGCCAGATGTTCGACCTTGCCCTCACTTGGTTCCGCACGGATACGCGGATAGCAGCTCCGGGATTGACTTGGGAGGCTTTTAAGAAGCTTTTCAAGGAGAAGTTCTTCCCGGACGTGGCTCTCAGTGCCTTAGAGAGTCAGTTCGAGGCGCTCGTCCAGGGGAGTATGCTAGTGGATGAGTATGCAGCGGAGTTCTGCCGTCTGGGCAGATTTGTTGAGGGGTTGTCAGAGGCAGCGAAGGCGCGGAAGTTCCGCAAGGGCTTAGTCATGGCGGTCAAGTCCTTGACTAGGAGCGACCGCGAGGCGACCTTCGAGCAGATTGTCAGCGATGCTCAGAGGGCTGAGGATGATTTGGAGCTGAAGACGAAGAGGGGCAGAGACACTTCCGGAGCAGGCAGCAGTGCAGGCCCGGCCAAGAGGCCATTCCAGCAGACCCAGCAGCACCAGGGTCAGGGTCGGGCGCCCTTCCGGCAGGCGCCCCAGCAGCAGAGGCAGGGTCAGCAGCAGGGCCAGAGGCAGCCCATCGTTTGCCCTTTCTGTAAGAAGCCAGGGCACGGATGGGACATATGCAGAAAGAGGCTGGGCAGATGTTTATTGTGTGGCGCCGCAGACCACCAGCTGAAGGATTGTCCTTCAGCGCTTGCCCGTACAGCTCAGGGCGGAGGAGCCGCTCAGAGGGCACCAGCCAGAGCACCTGCAACGCAGCAGAGAGGACCGCCTTTGCAGACTCAGCAGCAGAGGTTCGCCCAGCACCAGCAGCAGCACCGAGGAGGACAGCAGGGGCGAGATTTTGCCCTGACAGTGGACGAGGCCGAGCCAGTTGGTGATGTTATCTCAGGTTCTGTTCTCCTTGATTCCATTCCAGCACTTGCTTTATTTGATTCCGGTGCTTCCCATAGCTTTGTGTCTGTATCTTTTGCTGTTAGACACCATCTTGTTGCTGAACCTTTAGCTAGACTCTGCAAGATCACGACCGGGGGTGGTATCATCCTAGTCCGTGATGTTTGCAGAGACCGGAGAGTTACCTTGGGAGGCCGGGAGTTGAGTGTGTGCCTACTCGTAATGCCACTTCCGAGCTACGATATTGTACTCGGGATGGATTGGTTGAGTACGCATTGTGCTAGTATAGATTGTCGTGGAGGCAGAGTTTTGTTCAGTCCGCCGGGTGAGCCAGAGTTTCAGTTTGCCAGAGGAGCAGCGGAGCAGACCGAGGGAGTCTTCTGCGGAGCCCTGGTGGTAGAGCCGAGGTCGCTACATCCACTGATAGAGGAGTATATGGATGTCTTTCCGGAGGAGTTGCCAGGGTTACCTCCGGACAGAGATGTGGAGTTCTCTATAGACTTGGTGCCAGGCGCGGAGCCGATATCCCAGCACGTCTATAGAGTCAGCAACAGTGAGCTGATAGAGTTGAAGAAGCAGGTGGATGAGCTTCAGGACAAGGGATTTATCAGATCTAGTTCTTCTCCGTGGGGTGCTCCGGTACTTTTTGTGCCGAAGAAGGATGGGTCGATACGGATGTGTATCGACTACAGGGCTCTGAACAGCCTCACAATCAAGAACAAGTATCCGCTGCCGCGTATTGATGATCTATTTGACCAGTTGAGCGGAGCGAGGGTGTTTTCCAGGATTGATCTGAGGACCGGCTACCACCAGGTGAAGGTCAGGAAGGAGGATATTCCGAAGACAGCTTTTCGGACCAGATATGGACAGTATGAGTTCTTGGTGATGCCGTTTGGGTTGACTAATGCTCCGGCAGTGTTCATGAATCTGATGAACAAGGTGTTCCATCAGCATCTGGACAGGTTTGTGGTGGTGTTTATAGATGACATCTTGGTGTATTCGAAGACCCCAGAGGAGCACGAGGAGCATCTGAGGATAGTGCTGGAGACTCTCAGGAAGGAGGAGCTTTATGGAAAGCTCTCGAAGTGTGAGTTCTTCCTTGACAAGGTGGAATTCCTTGGTCATGTGGTGACTGGAGAGGGTATCTCGGTGGATCCGAGAAAGATCGTGGCAGTTGAGGCATGGAGTGCTCCGAGTTCAGTAGCCGAGGTCAGGAGTTTCTTGGGACTGGCAGGCTACTACAGGAGATTTGTTCAGGATTTTTCCCGGATTGTAGAGCCGTTGTCCAGGCTGACTCGGAAGGACGTGGAGTTTGTTTGGTCAGAGGAGTGCCAGATCGCCTTTGATGAGCTGAAGAGGAGGTTGACGACAGCTCCAGTGTTGACGTTGCCATCAGGTTCTGGAGGATTCACTATCTATAGTGATGCATCGGGGAAGGGACTGGGATGTGTGTTGCAGCAGAATGGGAGGGTGATTGCCTATGCTTCCAGGCAATTACGTCCTCATGAGAAGAATTACCCTACCCACGATTTGGAGTTGGCAGCGGTCATTTTTGCTCTGAAGTTGTGGAAACACTATTTATACGGAGAGCGTGTGGAGATCTTCACAGACCACAAGAGCTTGAAGTATGTGTTTACCCAAAAAGAGCTGAACATGAGGCAGAGGAGATGGTTGGAGTTGATGAAAGACTTCGACATATCATTGCAGTACCATCCAGGGAAGGCGAACGTAGTTGCGGATGCATTGAGCAGGTATCCGGTAGCTATGTGCCTGACTACAGATCGTTATCTTCTGGCAGATCTAGAGAGCTTGGGCATTGAGGTGATAGTGCCTGGAGTTGAGATGCAGATGTGGGGACTGCAGATTCAGTCAGAGTTGGTAGACCGGATCAGGGCTACACAGTTTGAGGATGAGTCCCTGAGGAGCATCAGGGAGCAGGTTCAGATGGGATTAGCAGATGACTTCACCATTGCTGATGATGGTTCCTTGCGGCACGGTACCAGGTTGTGTGTGCCGAGTGGGTCGTTGCGCGAGGAGGTTCTCCAGGAGGCGCATCGATCCCAGTACTCTATGCATCCAGGTGCCAACAAGATGTATAGAGATCTGAGACAGCATGTATGGTGGTACGGGATGAAGCGGGAGGTAGCATGCTTCGTATCCCGATGCTTAGTGTGCCAGCAGGTGAAGGCGGAGAGGCAGAGGCCAGGAGGTTTACTCCAGCCGTTACCCATTCCGGAGTGGAAATGGGAGCATGTGACCATGGATTTTGTTTCTGGACTTCCCCGTTCTCCAGGCGGGAAGGATGCGATTTGGGTCATCGTGGACAGGTTGACCAAATCGGCCCACTTCCTACCATTCAAAGTGGGTACGTCTACAGAGAGACTCGCAGAGATGTATGTGCGCCAGATAGTCAGACTGCATGGAGTTCCAGTGAGCATAGTATCAGATCGGGACAGTCGCTTCACTTCGCATTTCTGGAGGAGTCTGCAGGCTAGCTTGGGCACCCAGCTCAAGTTTAGTAGTGCGTATCACCCACAGACAGATGGTCAGTCAGAGAGGACCATTCAGACACTTGAGGACATGCTTCGGACCTGTGTTTTGGATTTCAGAGGCTCTTGGGAGGATCACTTGCACTTGGTAGAGTTTGCTTACAACAACAGCTACCAAGCCAGTATCGAGATGTCACCTTTTGAGGCGTTGTATGGACGGAGGTGTCGCACTCCGTTGTCATGGGATGATGTAGGTGAGAGAGCTTTGCTTGGCCCGGAGATGGTGGTTGATGCAGCGGAGAAGGTCAAGCTCATTAGAGATAGACTTCGGGTGGCGCAGGACAGGCAGCGGCATTGGGCCGATAGCCACCGGAGACCTTTGGAGTTCGAGGTATAGCTTAGAATCTAGATTTTGTTCTTGTGTTTGCTTGTGATTGCTTGTTTTAGACTAAGTGCAGAGACCTTGTTTGTGCTAGGTTGGAGATCTGGTGTTCCTGAGGATTTCTCCGACGCGGGGCACTATTCGCTTCGGTGGAGGCGGGAAGCTTAGCCCACGTTTCGTCGGACCCTTCCGTGTTCTTGAGAGGGTCGGCGCTGTGGCGTATAGGCTTGAGTTGCCGCCTACGCTGGAGGGAGTTCATGATGTGTTCCACGTGTCGCAGTTGAGACGGTACGTGGCGGATCCCAGTCACGTATTGGATCACTCGGAGATCGCAGTGGGCCCTACTCTTAGCTATCCAGAGCAGCCGGTGGAGATTCTGGATCGGCGGGAGAAGGTGTTGAGGAACCAGACTATTCCCTTGGTTCGCGTCGCGTGGAGGCATCACTCTCCAGGAGAGTCGACCTGGGAGAGGGAGGATGAAATGCGCGAGCGATACCCCTATCTCTTCGAGCCCTGAGGTATGGTTCTTTCTTTGCATTCCTGTCCTAGTTTCGTCTTTTAATTTCGAGGACGAAATTATTTTAAGGAGGGTAGACTTGTCACTACCCAATTCTAGAAAATAGGGTTATATTTTTTTTTTTATTTGATAAATGGTGTATTGTATTTAATTATTTATATTTATAATTAATTAGTGCTTGTCTTATTTTTATTTTGATTGTTTTAGGGTTTTGGCTAGCCTGGACCCATGTCAGACCCTAGTGGACCCATGTCCGACCCAGCCCACACCCTTGTGAGAATTATTTTGGGGCTTAGAATTATTATTTTATTTTTAGGAGGTTAGTTGGTGAGATTTGGAACTAGTTTGAGTGCATTTGGAGACCCGGAACCCAAAACCGAGTGAATAGGGGCGTTTTGGGAATTTGGAAAGTTGTAAATCTCCTTTTAATTCCCATGGCCGGCCCCTACCTACCCCCACACCCGACAGTGAGCAGCAGCCCCCCTTCTTTCTTCATTCCTCTTCATTTTCCACTTCTTCTTCTTCATTCCTTCTTCTTCTCCACTTCTCCTTTCTTCTTCCTTCCTTCTCCAAGTGAGTTTTCTTCCATTTTTCTTCTTTCTTCTTCATTTCTTCTTCCTTAAGCTAACCCTCACCTTGCATTTTCTCTAACCTAGGTGTGAGAAGCCTAGATCTAGTGTGGGAGATAGATTTGGAAGCTTAGAGCTTGAGGGAGTTGATTTGGAGGGAATTTGGGACTTTGGCCTTGGGATTCCAACTCCCAAGAGGTAAAACCTAACTTTTCCCTTCCTAATTATTTTTGTGTAGTGTAATTAGTGTTGTAGAACCCTCCTAGACCCTAACCCTACCCGTAGGAGGAAGTTGGAACTAGTTTGGGTGAGTTTAGAGACTTTGACATTAGGTTTTGTGTCGAATTCGGGTGGAATCCGAATTTGGCCCAATTTTGGGTGATGCCCTAGGTTAGATGGACCTAGGTAGACGTTGTCGGGTGTCTAGAGGGTGAGTGCGTGTCTCCGTTTGGACACGGGAAGCCGCGTCGCGGAGAAACGGGCGTTTCGGGCGAAATTGGGGCTTTTCGTCGTCGCCGATTCTAAGTTTGTGTGCGTTTCCGCCACGGGCCTAGAATCGACGTGGGAGCGCATTTTCTAGGATCTAGACATCGTGTAGAGCGCGTGGGTAAATTTTGGGCCGATTCCGAGTTCGTTTGGTGTGCGTTTCAGGAGGTTTTCTGAGCCGCGCACCACGTGTTCGTCGAAATGACCGAACGGCCATTTCGACTTGGTTTCCTCGTTTCGGCTTTGTGCGCGCGTTGGGTTAGTATCGGGGAGTGTGTGCTAGAGTTTTCGGGCTATATTTTATATATTTTAGGGTATTGGTGAGTGTCGGGGTCGTTGGGCGTGAGTAGGGCGTGTGGTTTGAGTGTTGTGTGGTGGATTGTGTATATGTGTCTATATATATATATAAATATATGTATATATTTATATGTATGTTTGTTTACGTATATATAGTTATATATATATGAGTGTATTTATATTTATGTACTTGTATATGTATATGTCTATGTGTATATATATATATGTATATGTGTAAGTGTGCTCGTGTGTATATGTATATATATATTTGAATATGTGTGTGTGTGTATATATCTTAGAGTGTGTGTGTATTGATATATATATATATATTTGTATGTGTGTATATATATATATTAATATGTGTGTTTATATATATATTTGTAGCTATGTATATATATATTTATGTGTGTGTGTGTTTTAGTGTGTGAGTGTGCTAGTGTGTGTGTTAGAATGTGTAGTTAAGTGTGTGTATATATATATGTATCTAGTTATATATATATAGATATATATGTATGTATATATATATATATATAGATAGTGATATATATATGTATATATATGGGTGTGTGTGTGTGTGTATGTGTGAGGGGGGGGGGGAGGACAGCACAGTGGCTGCAGCTGCTGCTGCACTGCAGCAGCAGCACAGCAGCAGCAGAATCAGCAGCAGCAGTAGCATAGAGGAGCAGCAGCAGTAGCATAGAGGAGCAGCAGCTCCAGCAGCAACAAGAGCAGCAGTAACAGCAGCCAAGAGCAGTAGCAGCAGCATATAGAGCCAGCACAGCAGCAGCGATGCGAAGTATGGAGCAGCAGCAGCAGGAATAAGGAGCTCCAGCAGTAGCAGCGGGTAGTAGCTAGCGAGGGAGGAAGAGAGTTTGATATATAGATATATATATATGTTAGATAGATAAGTTATGGATAATTATATTGATAGATAGATATTGATAGATAGATAGCTAGGTATTTAGATAGATAGATAGATACTAGATAGGTAGATAGGTAGATAGGTAGTTTTATCTATCTAGGAGATAGATATCTATATATCTATAGTTAGTTATATATATATAGATATCTTGATAGGTAATATATATATATATGTTATGATTAGGTAAGGTAATGGGTATCGGGTAAATGTGTGTGGATATCTATATACATAGGTATATACCTACTTAGATATATATAAATATGGTAGATATATATATTACCTAGCCTAGATTAATAACTAGGTATATAATTAATAGCTAGATAGCTAGTTAGAGGGCCTTAGGGCGAAACTTCAATACCTTGAGATACCGAGGTATCTCGATACCTTGAGATATTCAAGGTATTGAGTTTCGAGCGGGGTATTTGAGCATTAGCCTAGGAAATGCTTTGGAGTGATTTTTGTATGTTTATATATATATAATTACGCGTGCTAGCATAGGTTTTAGCGGGTTTAGGCGGGGTGCGTGGCCTAGGGCGAGGTATCGGATACCGAGGGTATCCCGGTATCTCGATTAGGCGAGTTTGTGAGTTTAGTAGCTTAATGAGCTCGGTTTGACCTAGAATTTCAGGGGCACCCTAGTTTGACCTAGCTTTGACCATAATTGTCCCCGTTGACTGCAAAAGTCAACGTTTGACCTAGTTTTGACCTAGAGTTGACTTTTTGGACCCCGGGTTGACTTTTTGACCCGATTTTCACCGGTTTGACCCGTTCGACCTAGAATAGCCCTAGAAGCCTGTTTTTAATTATTTTATATCAGTTTAAATGCTTAGAACCCTGTTTAATCCTTGCTTTTCGCTTTAGGTCCTTGCGACACCGGTCCGGACCTCGATCCTCATCAGTTGCTCAGGACATCAGGCGAGTACCTACCTCTGATAGTTTCCATTTCATGATAGCGTTTATATCACTTGTTCTAGAACTGTAATACTTGATTCTGACACATTATTACACGAGCTGGTACTAGTGGATCCCGTCATGAGGTGCTATCCCCCTTACCGTGTTCAGCGGGTACTCTATCACGTGTATTTCATCATGTGCTTCGGGTATTGATTATCATGTGCTATCATGTGCTTCTTGTGCTCTCGCCTTCGTGTGCGCGAGCTATTATCATGTACGTAGCGTCTTGTGGTTGGATCCAATGGTATTAGTGGGGGAGGGGAGTAGTGAGTTGGTTATATGATCAAAGCCAAACTGTATTCATGTGTATGTCGGTTATGCAACTCACGCATAACGGAGTTATCGTAGTGACTTTCATGTGCAACCTAAGCCGATCATATAACGAACTTGTGCTCAAGGCACTTAGCTAGTATTCATGTTTCTCACCTGCAGTTACTTTTCCACTACTTGTATTGTTCTCCAGTTTATATTACAGCTATTTATTGTGCTCCAGCATATATTTATTTCCTGTGCATCTTGATTACTTTTCTATTGCTCGTCATATACACCTTACCATGCATTTGGAGTTGCTTTCAGAGTTATGTACTTCGCTCCAGTCCTGACTGGGCATATTTTTTCCAGAGGATCCTGAGGACTATTGCCCTACGTTCTACGGGCCTGGTGTTGACGACTGTTGTGACCCCGAGGAGGAGTGCGCCGAGGAGACGCCGATAGCACCCTAGTTAGCTAGGTGGGTTTCCTGGGTTTTTCCAGTGGTTGTATTTTGGATGACTGTACTTATTCTTTTGATGCTGTGATGTTGTAGCTTTTAGACCTGGACTGTATTATTTTTGGATTGCCTTGCTCTCTTGGTTCTGGTTTTCTTTGTTTATATCATATCGTGCTTATATTCTTCCTCTAGTTTTGTGATTGAGATTATTGTCATATATATATTGCGTGGTTGCCCTCCTGTTGGAGAGGATTTTATTCACATATATATATTGCGTGGTTTTGCCCTCCTTTTGGAGAGGTCATGCCGGATTTTTCTGTGAGTTATCTAGATAGTTGGTTGACCTAGAACGGACCTTTACAGCGTTCTACCGCCGATTCTGCGGCGTAGGCTGGACGTACCCACGGCTCATGCCCGATTTTCGGGTGCGGGTCGTGACAGGGAGCGGGAGCGACGACGGGGACGTGGGGGAGGGAGGGGGAGCTAGCGGCAGCCTGCCCGCAGGAGGGGGGGGGGGGTTGGAGGAGAGTGGGGTGAGAGAAAAAATGAAGAAGACAATATGAGGGACATTTTGGTCAATTTTTTTGGTCAAGTAGTTGACCGTCAATTCCAGACGGATTCCGTCTAAAGTGGAAGGTCTTGTACATTATAAAAAACTGTGTGGTGTACCTTTAAATATGATAATTAAAGTGGGAGTTAAGTCAATTTTTTTCAAAAAATTTTATGTCGCAATTCTGTCTAATAAGATATATATATATATATATATATATATATATATATATATATATATATATATATATATATATATATATATATATATTTTAGTACAGTGGATAAAAATTTAATTTTAGAAATTTTTATGAGTCTATTTTTGTTTATCTATCAAAACTGCAATGTTTGTTCATCCTCAACTAAAAAATAAATATGCGACAATTCAACTAACACAAATTATTTTGGAAGTAATTTTTTTCATCCATCAAAATAATTTAAATTTTAGTTTAACAAGTAGCAATTTTTTTTTTAGTGAATGATGAATAAATATTATGATTTTAATGGGTGAAAAAAATAGACTCAATTTCCATCGAAGATGTACCTTCTAACCTGAATAAAGCTTGTGGCTCAAGAAAAAAAGAAAAAAGAAAAGAAAAGAAAGAGAGGTGGAAATTAAAGGCATTAATAATGCAGATTCTCCCTGCCACGTGTCTCCTCATGTCTGCAGAAATGGCGGCTACTCTGTCCATCTGACTGACTGACGTCCCACTGCCGGAGCTCAACACCAGAGAATCTCAATCCATCCATCTCTTACAAGCTTCCTTTAATATCCCCCTCTCTCTCTCTCTATCTATATATACATATACTCTTACTTTCACTCATCAGAGAGAGAGAGAGAGAGAGATGAGAGTGAGGAGTTGGGAGTGAAACAAACATCAACAATGACCAAAACTCCCTTTCTCTCTCTCTCCACTTTCTCTCTCCTCCTCCTCCTCCTCATCCTCTTCTCCTCTTCCGCCGGCGTCCACCACCGGAGATTCCTCCACGAGCCGCTCTTCCCGATCGACTCTTCCCCACCTCCACCATCATCCCCATCTACCAACACAGTTCCCGCGTCCCCCTTCTTCCCCGACTCCCCGGTCCAGTCCGGCTCCTTCAGTCCCCCTCCCCCTCCCCCTCCCGCCTCCGCTCTCCCCCCTCCCCCCCGCTCCGCCGCCTCCAAGATCGTCGTCGCCCTCACCGCCTCCCTCCTCCTCCTCGCCCTCCTCTCCCTCTCCGCATGCTTCCTCTACCACCGCCGCCTCCGCCGCACCGCCACCGCCACCGCAGACGACTCCACAAAGCCCTCCGGAGCCACGGCGGTCCCCGCCGCGGAGTCCAACGCGTCCCCAAGCCGGAAGCTCAGCTCGGACACGGACACGGACCTGTCTCCGGCTCCTCTACGCCACCCGAGCCCTCAGCTCCAGCCGCTGCCCCCGCTCGTCGGGCAGGCTTCAGCAAGGTCCGGCCCGATCTCCGCCCCCGCCGCTGCCGCCGCCTCGTCGGAAGACGACGCATTATTCTACACGCCGAACCGGTCGCTTTCGGTCGCCTCGTCGATGAACAGTGGCAGCCCGGCGACTAGTCCGGTGGCGAGGAAAAGCCTTCCGGCGATGGCGGCGGCGAAGGACGCGATGGTCACTGCCGCCGCTGCTGCAGACAACGCCGCGCCTCGGTCGCGGAGGACTTCTCCGAGAATGCTGCTAGACGATGCCTCGTCCGTTCCGTCGGCCGCGCCGCCGCCGCCACCGCCACCGCCACCTCCTCCTCCTCCCCCTCCGCTGCCGAACAGAATGGGGAGATCCGGCAGGCCGCCTCCTCCGAATTATCAAGCAGCAATCCCTGCCCCACCACCGTCGTCTAGACGACAACTTTTGAGGCCTCTTCCGCCGGAGGCCCCGCGGTTCGATCTGCCAATCCCTGCTCCGGGCTTCCGCACTGCAATGCCAGCGGAGAATAGAGAGAATTTGGACGGGGATGACGGGAAGCCGAGGCTGAAGCCGTTGCATTGGGATAAAGTCAGTGCTAGCTCAGACCGGACAATGGTTTGGGACCAAATGAAATCGAGCTCGTTCCAGTAAGGAATTCTGTTCTTTGGAATCGGCTCACTGTCACGGGGAAATTTTAACGAATTAGTATTTTACGAATTGATTCACTCTTTTTCAGATTGAATGAGGATATGATCGAGACTCTGTTTGTCAGCGATTCGACTAACCCTGTTCCCAGAGAAACAAATAGACGGCAGCTCTTCCCGCCATCCAAGCAAGAGAACCGAGTCTTGGACCCGAAGAAGTCGCAGAACATAGCCATACTTCTACGGGCATTGAATGTTACTCGGGAGGAGGTCTCCGAAGCTCTTTTAGACGGTGAGCACATTTGATATGTTGAATTCATTCCTCATTACCAATTCAGAATCAATTGGGTCACATTATCTAAAACCCTTATTTTTTGATATGGAAATTACGATTACTGTTTAGACCCAATGTTATACTTTTAGATCATGATGTTGCATTCAAATATTAGAAAAATCATTGAAAAGAAAGAAAGATCAGGGAGGTATCGGCCATTGGTGGAAAGAGTTGATGGGGAGGTCCTCATGTCATTCCCTCCTCTCTCTGTTGTTTCTACATTTAGTTATTGTATACAAATATTTGTTATAGAAGGATTTGGTTTTGCAATGCAACAATTAGTTAAAATCCAGATATTTTGTGAATAAATGAGTATGCTCACATTTAATTAGGCACATACAAATGCCAGAGATTCTATAGAAGTATGCCATATGGATCTGGTATTGTTTTATGCTGATTGTCGGCTTCCTAATGCAACCGCTTACTTTGTTGGATCCTGGACCAGCAGCATAAGACATTAAATTTAGTATTTCTATTCAATAGAAGTTACAGGACCTATTCTCATCTTGTGGATTTTCTTATCAGAGTGGATCATGTGCTTGGCAGTCTCAAAATTTCCATTTTGACAATGAACTCTAAATTGCCTGTTTCACTCCATATAGAATCTTTGTGGGTCATTATGTTCTTTCTCATCTTCTCATTGATTCACTTGTCTACTCCTTATCCATTCTAATTGATATAGTTTATTATGTCCATTTTACCATCTTCCATTTATATTCAGCATGGTCCCAACTCTTAGTTTCTTACTAACCATCTGATTTCTAGTAAGAAATGAAGTTGGCACACAATTTCTGTATCGAGTGTTTATTTGAGTTGTAGGGGAGTATATTTGTCTATTCTTTTGAAATTTAATCACAAGTTAACTCCATCTATCCTTTATGTTATTTTAAATACATCTTCTCAAATTATATAATTATGTATCAAGCCATAATTTCCCTTTCTTGCTTTGCACAAGTATCGCACAATGACACTGTTACCAACAACAGATTTTTGTGTTACCTCAACTTGCTAATGCCAACAATTGATTTGTGTGTTCTGTTCTCAAATCACACCCATCTTATAGGATGCTGATGTGACAGTAGTTTTGTTGGGTGAAATATAATGGAAGCTAATTTGACATTTTCCATTGCCCCAATCCGATGGATGAAAATCTTGCTTGTCATCTTTTTTGTGATTTTATGTATTTTGATATTATTATTACTTTCCGGAAGTGTTTTCGCCTCTTCTTTTGATCCTGAGAGGCTAATTAAGAACTTTCTTTGAGCTTGTTGACAAAATCCCTGCTATCCGATTTGGCAATCTAATGTTCACTTCTTACCTTTATCTTCTGCTTTGGTTAATCTAATGTTCACTTCTTCTTACCTTTTACCTTCTAAAGATACTAATATTGCTTCTCGCAGCTCTTTTGATTCTAGAACTGGCAAAAAATTTCTGAATGTTTGTACCATCCTCTGAAGCCTTTTCTAACCGCTTGAAGGAGTAGGTTCACACTCCAAGGTCTTGAACCTTATTGTCTTTTCCTATAGATCGATTGTTGTATTTATCTTATATCCTCTCTAATGCCTCACTGAGATTACAATATTGGATCTCTGCGACCATTTTCCTATTATCATTTAGCAAGAAAACTGTGTTAATTTCTGATATTCGTCTCAAAAGGATGGTTAAATGTGTACTGCAGCCATACAGTCGAAGGTATTAACTATATATACTCTTTACAGAAACAGCTAAATAGCCTCAAAAGTTTTCCAGAAAATTACTGGTTTATATACAGTTATTAATTAATGTCTTAAGCTCTGTTTTCTGGACTGAGATCATTCTCAGTCAACTGGGCCATACACCTTTTGTTAGAAAAATTGTCGTTTTCTTATTGAAAACTTTGTGAATAAAAATTAAAATAAACTGATGTTACCGGCCTCTGGGGAAGTCGTGCACGAAGCACTGCCCTAAGAGTTGATTCGAGATCTGTGTGCAGACGTTTCCCAAAGCTCCTAGTGGTAAAATCCCCGCACTACCGGTATCTCGTAGCCGCACACGACTCGGAGAGAACGACCAGGACTTAGCTCTGCCCAGAGCTTGTAGATGAGCGTAACGACGAAGATTGGACAGAATAGAATGTTGGCAGCAATTGTTTGAAGAAATTATTCTGATCGTGTTTACAAAGAGAACCACGTATATATATATATAAGAATCCATACACTATGTAACGGTCTGAATTAATTTTCTATTAATTCAACCGTTACACAGTCACAGAGGAATGAATCTGAACACAGAAGAATTAACGGTTCAAAATTAATTTTGTAACGTTCAGAAAATTAAATGAAAAAATGAAGAGGAGCAAAAAGAATTTTAGGGTCCAGTCCGAACCCGAAGAGGAAATCGAATCGGCATTCGGCGCCCGCAGATGTGGGCGCGTACCCGCACCCGTTACGCGCGCCGAACCGAGCCGAACCGGGCCGGGCGGCGGCGGCGCGCGCGTGTGGCCCAAGGGGTTCCCCACACAACAACTTTAAGAAAGCAAAGAAGAGGAACTAATATATGTACACAAGGAGGGGTTGGCCCATCCGATGTGGGACTAAAGAAAAGAAAGAAATTGAACTTTTGCTCAAGAAAGCTAACAATCCCCCATAAAAGGTCAAGTTCCGAAACAGAGATAAGTGTGAAGTAAATATATATATATATAGAGAGAGAGAGAGAGAGAGCATCTGGGCAGTAAAATAGTATGCATAGATGAGATGGACTACAGCCTTGAATCTCACGTAGTGACTATTGCCTTAATCTGAAGAAGTGCTTGATGGACTATGCCTTGAATCAGACTTCTTGAACCAGATTTAGAAAAATAGCACACATAGTACGCTAGAGGTCCTTGGTCTATCGGGTGGCGCTTTTAAATGGCCATGCGCACTTTTCCACATTCATGAGAGTTGTCTGGGATCGCCCTGTCCCATAGTCGCGGCCTTCACGACCTCTCATATAGGTAAATCCTTAATGGTTGGTGATATGAATCAACCCAGCATTACAGCTTGGACCTATTAAGAGTTTAACCTCATCCTAACCATATCACACAGGAACACTGTCACCATAGGGATGGGGAGTCATTGTACACATGTACAGCCGCTTGGGCTTTATTTTAATGAGACTTTAATCTCAAGTCAGTGTTCCATAAAGTCATCTAAGTTCAGCTTGTTTCTACCCATTGAACCGGCTTCTTGGGATCTCCAGTCAGACTCGGTTGGGTTACCACTGCTGGTGACTAACTTATGGGCTTAACCCCATCCCCCTCGATGATTCTAGGATCAAAGTCCTAGACAGACTCTTCGTCAAGTGATCTGCAAGGTTCTTTTCTGACTTTATATAGTCAAGAACCACATATTTGCCTAGTAGGCTTTTTATTGACTTAAAGCGCAGCTGCAGGTGCCTGTTCATCTTAGCATTCACAGAATCATGCTTTAGTAGTTCAATAACAGATTTATTATCACAGTTTATAGAAATTGCAGGAACAGGACTAAGAGAAACAGGTATATGCATAAATTTTTTTTTAAGCCATTCAGCTTCTGTGCAAGTTGTATCTAAAGCTATCATTTCGGAGTCCATTGTACTCCTAGCTATGATAGTTTGCTTACAAGAGCTCCAGGAGATTGCAACTCCTCCTAGAGTAAATACATATCCAGTAGTAGATTTTATATCATGTGAGTCAGTTACCCAGTTTGCATCTGAATAACCTTCTATGATATCAGGGTGGCTAGTAAAATGAAGTTTGTAATCTAGGGTGCCCTTGAGATATCTAAATACCCTATCCAAGGCAGTCCAATATGACTGATTTGGGTTACTGGTATATCTACTTAGTCTCCCAATAGCAAATGCAATATCAGGTCTTGTCCTGTTTGTTATATACATAAGGGAGCCTATCATCTGTGAATATTTATGTTGTTCCAAAGGTGATCCTTCATTCTTTTTTAGTACAATACTGCTGTCATAAGGAGTAAGGACATGTTTCTTATCAAATAACTCAAACCTTTTTAGCATTTTTTCAATTGAATGTGCTAAAGATAGAGTATAACCCTCTGTCTTTGGTCACTTGCATTCCTAAAATTAAGTTGGCTTCTCCTAAGTCTTTCATATCAAACTGGCTAGATAAATAGTTCTTTGTAATATTTATCAATTCCAGTGATGAACATAGGATAAGGATGTCATCTATATACAAGCATAAAATGACACAACTTTTACATGTACCTTTAGAGTATATACATTTGTCATACTCATTTGACAAGAAACCATATTCACAAATTACTTTGTCAAATTTATTGTGCCATTGTTTGGGAGCTTGTTTCAAGCCATAGAGAGATTTTACTAGTCTGCAGACTTTCTTTTCTTGAACTTTAGCAATGAAACCTTCAGGTTGGTCCATATAAAGTTCTTCCTCTAGATCTCCATTCAAAAATGCTGTCTTTACATCCATTTGATGGATTAGCATATCATGAATGGATGCTAAGGCCAAGAGAGTTCTAATGGATGTGATCCTAGCTACAAGAGAGTAGGTATCAAAATAATCTAATCCTTTCTTCTGGGTAAAACCCTTAGCAACTAATCTAGCTTTGTATTTCTCTATAGTACTATCGGCTCTGAGTTTCTTCTTGTAAATCCACTTACAACCTATTGGTTTATTGCCTGAAGGTAGATCTGTTAGAAACCAAGTGTTATTCTCCATGATGGAGTTGTATTCACTGTTAATGGCTTCTTTCCAGAAGGGAGCATCAGGAGACGACATTGCTTCTTCATAAGTTGAGGGATCACCCTCTACCAAAAATGTGAAGAATCCTTCTCCTAATTTTTTTCAATCCTATTCATTTTACTCCGTCTAGGTTCTAAGTCTTGTTCAGATTGTGAGCTAGGTATTTGGACATGAGAACTAGTAGAGGGTATGGAGGAAGAGATTGAAATTCTATCTTTAAAAGAAAATATGTTTTCAAAGTAAACTGCATCTCTTGCTTCTATAATGGTATTGTTAGAGATTTCATTTACTTCTGAGTGAGTCACTAGAAATCTATTGGCATAGCTGTCTAAGGCATATCCTATGAAAACAGCGTCTACAGTATTGGGACCAATCTTCCTCTTTTTAGGTTCCGGAATTTCGACTTTAGCAAGGCATCCCCAAACTCTAAGGTAATTAATCTTATGAGCTCTACCTTTCCACAGCTCATAGGGAGTCTTATCTTTTGTCTTACTAGGAATCCTATTAAGAATGTAACAGGCAGTTAAAAGGGCTTCTCCCCACAAGTTATCAGGAGCATCAGAGCTGAGAAGCATGGCATTCACCATATCTAACAGAGTGCGGTTCTTGCGTTCAGCAACTCCGTTAGACTGAGGTGAATATGGAGCAGTTACCTTATAAATTATTCCATGTTCTTCACAGAAGTTAATCATTTCGTTTGAGGTATATTCTCCACCACGATCAGATCTAAGGATCTTAATCTTCCTTTCTAATTGATTCTCAGATTCAGATTTGTAGATCTTAAATTTATCTAGAACTTCATCTTTGGTTTTGAGAAGGTATATATAACAATACTTTGAATAATCATCTATAAACGTAACAAAGTATTTTCTACCGCCTCTGTTCAAAATCCTATTTGAGTCACATACATCACTATGGATAAGTTTTAGAATGTCAGAATTTCTTTCTACAGATTTGAATGGTAATTTAGTATGTTTGGCTTGAACACAAATCTCACATTTGTGTTTGTCATTTATTGGAGTCTTGGGAATAAGATCTAAAGTCATCATTCTTTTAATAGAACCTAGGTTCATATGACCTAGTCTGCCATGCCAAACATTTGAAGATTCTATATTAGAGACAATGAGAGAACAATCAGAAATTTTATTCATTGTGCTTAAAATAAAAAGATCGTCTTTTACAAAGCCTTTTCCTATAAAGGAGTCATGCTTAGAAAATACTACTTTATTTGCCTCCATTACAATTTTGTATCCTGAGGCTACAAGAAGGGATCCACTAACTAGGTTTCTCCTGACAGACGGCACATGAAGAACATCATGAAGAGTTAAGATTTTTCCTGATGTCATCTTCAGGTCAACTTTTTCTCTTCCAATAATTTGTGCCGTTGAGCCATCTCCTAGGGTCACACCTCCTCCACTTGATTCCTGATAGTTTGAAAAACATGAGCGATCAAACGAAACGTGAACATTACCTCCAGAATCCAACCACCAATTATCAGAATGGTAAGAGAGGTTAATAAGGGGTTCAAAGCTTACAGACCTGAAGGAACTCGAAGAACCTTTGTGAAGCATGTTCGTTTCTGGTCTAATTGAGCCCTTTCCTTTGTAGGAGGTCTGGACAGCTTCCTTCTTCCTATGGTAGCAGTTGGTGGCCATATGGTTTGTTTTACCACGCACAAAACAAAATCTCTTTTGATCCTGAGTCTGACTGAAGTTTCTAGGTTTATGGTTTTGGTGATGATGGTTTTGATGGTTAGGCTGAAAGTTTTTCTTCTTCTTGAAGAAATTCTTTTTGGATTTATAATGAAAATTAGATTTGGGTTTTTCTTGGCCTTCTACAAGATTTACCTTTGTAAACCCCCTGATTTTTCAAGAATTTTTTAAAACAATTTTTACACAATTTTCTGTAATTTTTCTGGAATTAAAACTAAGGTATTTTGTGACTAAATGATTTTTTAAATGATGTTAATTAATATTAAAATATTATAAAAATAATATTTTTGGGTGTGAAATGAAAAACTAGACATAGGGTAATTTTTCGGAAATTTATTGGACCCCGAAAGCATTTTTAATGCCCTAAAAACCAAGTTGTAATTAACCCTAATTAAATCCTGACTGAACCCGGTTTATTTGAAATAAACCAAACCGAACCGCTGTTAAAAACAAACCGAACCGCTGTTAAAAACAAACCGAACCGAACCCACTCTTAACAGGTCGGGTCGGATCCGAAGTGAACCCGACCCGGACCCGTTAACCCGCCGAAACCCTAAATCCTAATCCTCTCCAAATTACTGTTCCGGCGGTTATATAATCACCTCGAACTCCTCGCTCCGCCGCCGAAAACCTAACTCCTCCGCCCAGAGCCCGCTCCGGTCATCCCTGACCTCCCCTCGCCGCCCTAGCCCTCGTCTTCCTCCTCCAGACTAACCCCCGACCACCGACCAGAACCTCTCCTCCATCTCCCCCGACCGCCGTCCAAAACCCGATCGCCTGAACCCTAACCTCCCTCTCCTCGTCCCAGCCCCGCTCCGCCTGTCACCCCGACTCCACCGTCGTCGATCCCCCGACGAGCTCCACCACCCTCCAGTCCCCGCAGCCCTCGACAGTACTTCCCTCCTCCTCCCTCGTCTTCCCTCTCCATCGTATCCCACGACGAGCTCCGCCCATCCCCGACATCGAACCCCCCTCGACCACCACTCGTCACCCCCGCAGAGCCTCCGCCCTCGCCTTACCATCTCCGCCTCGCCGTGCCGTGCCCAGCCCAGCACCACCACCATAACCCTCTTCCCTCGAGACCTGCCGTCCCCACAGCGCCGCCCCGGCAGCCTCGAGCCCGGCCGACTAGATCTCGGTCGCCTCCGCCGTAGTCACCTCCGCCCGCTGCCCTAGCCCCGGACACAGCAGCACTGCAGAACCCGGACACAGCCCACTGCAGGACCCGGACACGGCAGAACTCAGTAACCCGGACACGAAGAAACCCGTTCTACGGAGCCCCGTTCAGGTAACCCGTTCTCTCTCTTCGTTGCTCCGTTTTTCGTTCCGTCAGTTGTGACGCGTAGGCTGTGTGGCCCCCTCAATGCCCGTGCAACCCGCTCGGTGCGTCGCGTCCTGTGGCGATCGCAAACCGCGATCCAAAAACAGAAAAAACGACACCCCGTTTCCACCCGGAACTGAGTACGCCCCGCCAAACGGGACGACTTGGTCGCGCGCGGTCTTCACCGAAAGGTGCGCGCCGTTGATACGGACGTGCGGGATTTCGCAGAAGTTGATATGGATGTGCGTGCACACCGGAATCAACGCGTATCCGCCGACAACGTCCCGTATCCGCCTATTCTGGAACACGTCGTAACTTTGTGTACACACGTCGGATCGACACGAAACTTGCGCCATCGGACTCGTAGAAATACGCTGGTCCTGTGACCCAAGTTTGGTTCGATTCTGAGAATGTTGACCAAAATCGCGTATCGTGGGCCCCACGGTTCCACTTGACGGGCGATTTTGTGATCGGCTCATCGGAATCCAATTCTGGAAGTTCCGTTGGGTTTGTATCATCGTTCTGGACTTGTTGACACTAAGTTGGACGAATTTGGAGACCATTGGTTCTGACACTTTTTTCGGTACGAAGCGGGCCACATGTGGACCCAACTATGACCCGAAATTACCGTTTTGCCCCTGTGTCCAAATTGGACGAATGGGAAGTGCTTTTTAGCTATTTTGCTTATTCTGGGAACGTTGGTGATATCTATTTCAGCATCCGGAGACATTTGTTCTGAGGCCGTAGCTTCTGATCCTGTGTGCTTGACTTCTTTACAGTACACCTTGCAGCTTTCTTACCAGGCAAGATACCTTGCCAAATTGCTTACAGTATTTTGCATGCTTAGTATATTTCTGTATATTTATTGCATTTCTATTTATTTATTGCATGTGTATTTCCTTTCAGTCATTACTATATATTAGATATGTTGACACACACTTGACACTTAGTATCATGAGAGGACAATCATTAGGCGTATGGGCTTTTAACCACTCTGGTAAACCGTAGTATATAGTTCGCACTACGGGCGTGTGTCGCGCTGGTCGCTACCCCAGAGGTATGTCGATTTCTGATGTCCATTGACGGGTGTGTGAGTTGTGAGGCTTAGATCGAGTAGCCTACCCTTGCTCATACGTCGAAAAGTTGTCCTCATTTGCATTCATATAGATGGTCTTGTACAACGTACTTATTTATTTTCAAATAATATGCATGTTTACTGTATTCAAATTGGCTCGCTTTTCTGTATCTTGTTACGTTCCTCTGAGGACCCGGTCCTCTGCCAGGTGTATCTGTTCTTGAGTATTTGCAGGAGCGCAGATTTGGATGGTTATATATGTTTCGTGGATGTCCTCTCTTCGAGCCCGTGATTGTTAGCTGGTATTCTTATATGGTGTTGTTGTGTTGTACTTTTCCATTCGAGTTGGTAGTGGATTTGTTTTCATCCAACTATCATCCTTAGATACTTATGTTGAGATCTAGTTATATAGATGCTGATTATTCATTTATATTGATTTTCTGTGGATGAGATTTAGATTGTACCCTGTGACTTGTGATACATTTTGTGATACATTTTATACCACTTGTGGATTGATATTCATATTACAGCGTACGTATGGGATATGGTTTCCATATATTGGAGTTGTCATATCCATACGGCTGGCATGCTTACGTGTTCCTAGTCCTACGTATTTTGGGATTGGGGCGTGACAACCTTAGCTTTAGATTCAGTCTTAGGCTTAGACCTCAATCTAATTTGTTCTTCGGTTCTAATTTTGTTTAGGATTTGATTGTAGGTAATCCTTGTGTATGGATAAGTTCCCTAAAAATATCAGACCAAGAGGGAGGTAGCTTGTCTTTAGGCATGTTATTTTATGCTCATTGGAGAAAGATGTGCCTTTGGCTTGAATATGCCTAAGGTATTCTTGGAAAAACGTGTCAGGGTCAAATGTCTCCAAATCCACCAAACTTAGTGTCAACAGGTCAGGAACGATGATACGAACCCAACGGAACTTCCAGAATTGGATTCCGATGAGCCGATCACAAAATCGTCCGTCGAGCGGGGCTTGTGGGGCCCACGACACACGATTTCGTCAACGCTCTCAGAATCGAACCAAACTTGACCCACAGGACCAGCGTATCGCTACGAGTCCGATGGCGCAAGTTTCGTCTCGATCCGACGTGTGTGCACGAAGTTAGGGTGAATTGCAGAAAAGTCGGATACGGGGCGATGTCCGCGGATACGCGTTGGTTCCGGTGTGCACGCACACCCGAATCAGCTTCCGTGAAATCCCACACGTCCGTATCGACGGCGCGCACGTATCTGTGAAGACCGCACGCGACCAAGTCGTCCCGTTTGGCGGGGCGTACTCAGTTACGGGGTGAAACAGGGTCTGGTTTTTCCTGTTTTTGGATCGCGGTGTGCGATCACCACAGGACGCGATGCCCCGAGCAGTTTGTCCGGGCACCGAGAGGGTCATACAGGCTTCGCAACGAAATTTACGGAATTGAAATCGGAGATACAGGGTGCAAGATACGAGTACCTGAACGAGGCTCGAAAAATCGGAAATTTTCGAGTCCGTGTCGTGTCCGACATGACACGAAGAATTGAATTTAGGGTTAGGGTTTGGGGAAATCCTGCGAGGATGCGGCGGGGCCGGCCGGAGGAGCACCGGGGAGCGGCTGGGGCGGCTCGGGGCGGCGTCGCCGGGGACGGGCGGAGCCAACCGGAGGCACGGCGAGGGCTGGCCGGATCGAGTAGGAGGAGGAGGAGAAAGAGGAGGAGAGGGAGGCGGCGCTGCGGGCTTCGTCGACGGGCGGCGAGGCGGAGGCGGTGGTGGCGCAGGGAGGCGGGGCTCTGCGGTGGAGGAAGGGGGTTCCGGTGGTGAGAGGGGCCGGGCGGCTGGGTTTAAATAGGGAAAGGAGGGCGGAGGCGAGGCCGGGTTAGGCGGAGCGAGCGAGGCGGAGGAGGGCGAGACGTGGCCGGGAAGCGCGGGCGCTGCGCGGGGTGGCCGGCGTGGGACGCGGCGGCCGGAGGAATCGGGCAGTGGGGACTGGGGAGACGGGTCGGAGGCGGGTCGGGTCCGGGCAGACCCGACCCGGCAGGGGAGCGGACTGGGCCTGGTTGGCGGGCCGCGGGTCAGCCCAGTGGGCCGGGCTTAGGGAATGGGCCGGAAAAAAACAGAAAAAATAATAATAATAATAATAATATTAATAATAATAAATAATAAATTAATAAATAGTTAAATAGTTTTTAGGTATTTAAAAAATAGTTCTGAGGCCCAAAAAATTCCAGAAAAATTATCCTAAGTCCAGTTTTTCATTTTACACCTAAAAATATTATTTCCATAATATTTTAATATTATTTCCATAATATTTTAATATTATTTTATTAACAATTAAAAATTATTTAATAATTAAAATCTTGATTTTAATTACAGAAAATTTCCAGAAAATTCCAGAAAATTGGAAAAAATCCAAGTTTAATAATTTTTGAAAATTCAGGGGGTTTACAGGGTTCCCCACACAACAACTTTAAGAAAGCAAAGAAGAGGAACTAATATATGTACACAAGGAGGGGTTGGCCCATCCGATGTGGGACTAAAGAAAAGAAGGAAATTGAGCTTTTGCTCAAGAAAAGCTAACACCTTTCAATTCTAAAACTTTTGTGAAGGTTAAGTGGTGGCACTGAGCACAGGAATCCAATGTCGAAGCAAATTAAATCTTCAATTACAAGAAAGAAACATGAATCTGTATACTAATAAGTGCAACAGTATTTGTTAAACTTGTCTATCATACTATAGAGATGAATGTAGTTTCTGAAAGTAAACTTGGTCGATGATTTCATTAGCTTTAATTGCTTGTCCAACTAGCCATCTACCTAATATTATTAATGGCTTCACTTTCATGTCACGTGCTTAAACAAGAATCTGACACATACTGGACCAGGTAGCTAACCAGTCAGTCACCAGTCTTGTAGATTTTCAGCTTATTCTCCTTGGCCAAAACTATATTTTAGAGGACACAACTGGTAGGGGTCCAATAGTGTTAATTTAGTGTAGGGAATAAGTGGATGTTAGGGAAATGTATATGTGAACTCACTCTATAATCATGCAATGTCTCTTGGTTCATGTTCTGTTTATTCTGGGTAGTTGGTAACAACAGGAGTGCAAGCCTACTATTAGGGATTTGAAGGACAACCTTCTTGGCTTCCAAATAAATTTCTCGTAAAAAAGCGAATATACAATCCATCCTATTTTACTCCCATAAATGACAATTGTGTTTTTGGTAAATCTTATCTGCAGGCTCCTTTATGAAACCCACTTCTGTCTATTTTGTAGTAGTGGAATTGAAAATTTAGTTCGCTTATGATGCAGGTAATTCGGAAGGGTTGGGGCCTGAGCTCTTGGAAACATTGGTCAAAATGGCACCCACAAAGGAGGAAGAACTAAGATTGAGAGATTACAATGGTGATTTATCTAAACTAGGTTCTGCAGAGCAATTTTTAAAGGCAGTCTTGGATGTACCTTTTGCCTTTAGAAGAGTTGATGCAATGCTTTACAGAGCCAATTTTGAGACAGAAGTAAAATATCTTACAAAGTCCTTCGAGACATTAGAGGTACAAATTCCTTTCCCATTATCAATCTGGTCCAGTACAAATCCATAATCCATTTTTAAATTAGTAGTTTGTATTTAGAACTTTAGTGACATCCAGTAGTAGGTTTAATGACTATTTGTGATGGTAACAGACACGAAATCAGCGGAATAAACGCCGTTTCCAAACTGGAAGAAGAGGTCTCAAGTTACATCATAATATCCACACAAACCAAGCACAACCACAAAACAATGATATTTACATGGAAAATGATGGAAAAAATTTATGGGACGATCATAATTGAGCCTGAAAAACTTCACAAAGGAATAAAGGAAATATATCCGGCTCCTTTCTAGTTTCTTCTACTACCGATCCAAACGTATCACCATAACTAAAATTGAAATTGAATGGAAATAGATTATAATGAGTGTAGTAAGTTAACGAAGAACGAAACAACAAGTACGATGTGGATCTTCCTCAAACAAAACTCTCTGTGAAACAACCACAAACTCCGAATCTCTTCTTTCTCTTATTTGAAAGTTAATCAACTTTTGAGAAATCTCTCTCCTTGTTGTTACTCAAATTTCTGCTTAGAATTACGTTAGGAGAAGCCTATTTAAGTCATCATAATCCCGAGGTAATCCTTACTATCTACCGTGATCCAATGGTGCAAATAAAATACCAAAAATCGATTCAGCCTGATGAGGCAGTATATCGTCGATATACTGTGGGAGCAAAAGTTCCACATAACAGGTATAGAGTTTTTTGAATCAGTATAATGTTGGTATTGTTGATAGTATATTGGTTGTCAGCACTAATATTGCTTATTTACTCTCTTTAACAAGCTCCATTTGAGCTCTACACTTTCCGAGTTTCTCCAACACACGGATGGTGCTCATCGCACTCTAGGTCTTCTCCACATAGGTTGGGAAACTTACCCAACACCAACAAATCTTTTCTTTCCTAACTGGGTGGAGGAGCTTGCCATTCTGACGATCCTCCTACATAACTCGAATTCTCTAATTGGCAAAACCTTCGTGAGCATATATGCTCCACTATCATTAGTATGAACTTTCTCAAGCATCGCATTTTTCACTTATAGCACATCTCCTATTCATACTGAATTGCAATGTGTTTGGACCGACTATGAAAAGTAGGGTTCTTCCTAATTGAATTGTGCTCTGGCTATCACAAAACAATGTGTACTTCTCTTTCTTTTTCCCTATATCATGCGTGGACTTTTTCATCCATAGTAACTCTTTGCAAGTCTCTGACGTCGCAATAAATTTCACCTATGTCATAGATAAAACGACACATTTCTGCAACCGCTGCTACTACGATACTACCTCCTGCAAGCATCATCACGTTGTAGAAGTCAATCTTCTCGTATCCACATTTTCAGTTATATCACTATGAGTATATCCAACCACCTTCGGCTAGTAACTCCAAAAGTCTCCAACTGAAAGTATCCCGGAGATAATGTAGAATTCATTTAACCGCACTCTAATGCATCCTCCTTGGATTGGAAAGATACCTGCTAATTGATCCAACTGCACGGACAATATCCGGCCTCGTACATATTATAGCGTACATGAGGATCCCCTTAAATAAACCGTACAAAATTCGCTCTATATCTTCTTTCTTCTCGGTCGATGGATACTGCTCAGAAGTAAGACTGAAGTGAGCTGTAAATGGTGCTCACTTTCTTTGACTCGTCCATCTTGAAACGTTGAAGTACAATGTAAATGTAGTTTTTTGGTGCAACCAAAGCAACTTGGACCCCCTCTCTCTGTGTGTGTGTGGTCTCTATTCCAAGAAGTCTTCATTGTGTCAATCATTCATAGAGAAGGCCATGCATTCAGTTGGCGCTTCAACTCTGCAATCCTAGCGGCATTTCGTTCCACTAGTAGCATATCATCCATATAGAGCAACAATATGAAGAAATTGTCTTCGACAAAATACTTTATAAACACAGTGATCCGAACTCATATGTGCATAACCATTTTCTTCCATAAATGACTCAAACTTTCATTACTACTACTACCGTAGAACTTGCTTCAGACCATAAAGACACTTCTTCAATCGGCAGATCAAATGTAACAACCTTGACCTTCTCACTGAAACCCTGTAGAACTAGCTCGAATCTTAATGACTCTAACTTAGACAAATCCTTAGCTCTAGAAGACATCTTAGAATTCCGAGTGTTGGTTATGATCTAATTCTCGATGAATATCATGTCACGTCCCGATCCCGGAGGACCGAAAATCACCACTGGACGTGATGTCGTGCAAGCCTAAGTTGCGCTTGCATAAGGCCAAGACTTGTACAATAACAAAATAAGCTATTCAGAGTTAGAAGCAGCGACACAATATTGCAGAAATTGAATGAACACAATGGTACAAGAAAATCTCTTTATTGATATTTTTGAAATGATTACAAGACTGTCATTATATTGCCAATTGGTTTACAACTCACTTGAGCTATACAGAACACACTGACATCGTTCCATACATTACATCCCTTTACACAGAAACACCTCAAAACTTCTCAATGCATCTTATGGCATCTCCTGATTTTCGGCTCCCGAGGATGAGGATCTGCTATCGCTTCCTCGAACAATCCAGCACCTGCGGACAGAACTAGTGGGGGGTCAGCACTTTGGGGAAAGCACTGGTGAGTATAAAAGCAACGAACAAAAGCAACACCCTCTGAAACCAACACTAAGTCATCATGTTATAAAATATTTCATTATTAGTTATCTTGCTACTTTTACCATGCTCATTTCATGTAGTACAGGATCAGAGTCAGTTTGCACTTCTTTGAAAACATCTTTGAAACAACTTTCATATACATTTCATTCAAGCATACAATAGGGACAGTTCATCCACGATAGTTATTACATATCTATACCGATATGCGCAGCGTGTTCGTGAGCTGTATTCGTTATCTTAAGGACAAGCAGCAATATTAATTTATTCAGTTCTTTTTTATGAGCAAGATACTATCATTTCTCATGAGACTAGTACGCATGAATGTTATGAGCTGTGACTCGGCTTCAGTTCTACCCTAATATACATGAATACTAGCGACAACTCATGGGAACAGGAAGGCAACATTTCTTCTAACATGGACTGTTCTTAGAAGCAACATGCAATAGGAAACATAATAATATGATCATCACTTATTCAGTGATTCTTACCCTTCGTCGGACGGTTATCCCTGCAACTGACAAACAAGTTAGCCACAAATTGCATATATCAATGATCTCAAGAGACTTGGCATCTATATCTCAAGGGACTTGGCATCTATCGATTAGGCTTGCAAGAATGTTGCGCCTAGCATGCTACATAACTACATGATGACCCATGAGAGTTCTTCCTCATGAATTAGCAGCAGTGACTCGAGGTTCAGCTATGCACTAGTACGCATGAACGTTATGGGCTGCGACTCGGCAACATCCCAACGTACATGAACACTAGCAGCTGTGACGTAGGGTTCCATTCTGCACTAATGTACACAACATCCCACTAGATCTCAAGGACCGTCCCTCAGGGTGCTATCACAATTTCTTCCGGACCGACCGATTCACAGTGTCCCAGGAACCGTTCGAGAGACTATTACCTTGTGCACAAGTTGTCCGAGGCCGATGCAAGACATGAACTTCTATCAGATCAAATATATCACAAGCACAATTCTGAACACAAGCACATACTTCCATCTTCTCTTTACTTATCTAATATCTACACCCCACTAGATCACAAGGACCGTACCTCAGGGTGCACTATTGGTGCCTTCTCTTATCTAATAGTGTCACGACCCGCACCCGGATATTCGGGCACGAGTGCGTGGGCACGTCCAGCCTACGCCGCAGAATCGGCGGTAGTACGCTGTCTAGGCCAAATCCACACTTAACTAATCTAGCTCATTCACAATTAACATAAGCAAGATAATAATGAGAATGGAAACTTAAGATTGCAACTGAAATAAATGTGACAACAGATTCAATTGTTTAGTACAGAAATTCAGAATGAAATCGAGGACAAACCCGATTAATTGTTCTAGGGGGAAGTTTCCAGAGATGAGTCCAAAAGCTGAAATAGACATTATCATCACGCTCAGAAGATATCAAATAGATGGAAACGCCTGTCCTTGGGTCCAATTTGGAGACAAGGGCAAAAACGGCAGTTTCGGGTCAAAACGGGGTCCGCCGGTGGGCCCGCTTTGCATCGAAAAGCGTGTCCGGGTCAACGGTCTCCAAATTCACCAAACTTAGTGTCAACAGGTCAGGAACGCTGATACGAACCCAACGGAACTTCCAGATTTGGATTCCGATGAGCCGAACACAAAATCGTCCGTCGAGCGGGGCTTGTGGGGCCCACGACACGCGATTTCGTCAACGTTCTCAGAATCGAACCAAACTTGACCCACAGGACCAGCGTATCGCTACGAGTCCGATGGCGCAAGTTTCGTCTCGATCCGACGAGTGTACAAGAAGTTAGGGCGAATTACAGAAAATGCGGATACGGGGCGATGTCCGCGGATACGCGTTGATTCCGGTGTGCAAGCACACCCGAATCAGCTTCCACGAAATCTCACCCGTCCGTATCGACGCTGCGCACGTATCTGTGAAGACCGCGCGCGACCAAGTCGTCCCGTTTGGCGGGGCGTACTCAGTTCCGAGGTGAAACAGGGTCTGGTTTTTTCCTGTTTTTGGATCGCGGTGTGCGATCACCACAGGGCGCGATGCCGCGAACAGTTTGTCCGGACACCGAGAGGGTCATACAGGCTTCACAACGCAATTTGCAGAATTGAAAACGGAGCTACGAGGCGAAAGTTACACATACCAGAAGGGGACCCGAAAAACAGGTTCGAGCCGTGTCCGACTCGTGTCGGACACGCGGGTGAATTAGGGTTAGGGTTTCTGGCTGTAGGCGGCGGTCCGGCCGGAGGAGGGCGGCGCCTCTGCGGGGAGGCCGACCGGGGCTGGGCGGCGCCGGCGTGGGCGGTACGGCGAGGCGGCGCGGCCGGCTTGCGGCGGCGCTGGAGCTGCTGCTGTCGGCTGCGGCTAGGCGCTGTCGAGCGAGGCCGGAGGCAGGCGGAGGACGGGGGAGAGGCGACGGCAGAGGGAGGAGCGAGGCGAGGTGGCGGTGGCGAGGCCGGGAAGGGCGGCGGAGGGGGCGGAGTCGTGGCGCTGGCCGGGCGGAGCGGCGGCGTCCGCGGGCGGCGGCGGCGGACGCGGGGGCGACCGCGTCGTGCGGGGAGGGGGCTGGGTCACGGGTGAGGGGGAAGCGGATCCGGGCGGGTCGGGTTCAGGCGGACCCGACCCGACCCGTTAGGGGTGACGGGCCGCGGGTTGGGCCGCAGGCCGGGCTGGGCCGGATGGGCCGGAAAATAGAAAAATAATAATAATAGAAATATTAATAATAATAATAATAATAATAATAATAATAATTAATTAATTAAATAAATAGTTTTAGGTGATTTAAAAATAGGTCTGAGGTCCAAATAAATTCCAGAAAAATTACCCTAAGTCCAGTTTTTCATTTTACACCCAAAAATATTATTTTCATAATATTTTAATGTTATTTATTATCAATTAAAAATCATGCAATAATTCAAAATCCTGATTTTAATTACAGAAAATTCCCAGAAAATTTCAGAAAATTGTGAAAAATCCCAATTTTAATATTTTTGAAAAATCAGGGGCTTACAAATAGCACACACCACTAGATCACAAGGACCGTACCTCAGGGTGCGCTATTATTGTCTCTTATCGTTTTTTTTACAAGACAATCATTTTCATACAGATCCATCTTTATAGCAGATAATGAAAACATGTAAACAACGAAAACATGTAAACAATCTCTAGTTGAAAAAGCATGGTAACAGTTTTGCTCTCTCTTGTTACTAACATGCATTTCTATTCTTGTTTAGAAAACGACAAGGGACATGTTCAAGCATACTTTTACTCTTGTTTATTAGCAATATGATAGGGACATATAGACATTCTTTTACTCTTGTTCATTAGCATAGCAACGATTCGTTCAATAGCAATGGCAATGTACATAGCATGCAACATTCTTTTCTTGACTTAGCATGACAGGGTTCTTTCATTTACAAGCATACAAGTTCTCTTATTAAGCATACAGGGTCAAGTTCTAGCATTCTTCTTTATGAACATTATTCTTCTTAGCAACAAGCAATTATAAAACTAGATTCTTTATTAGGCATGAAAAAAATCAGAGTACAGTTTTGCTCACTTTTCAAGATCAATCTTCTGTTTCAACCAAGGTTCAAAATATCAGAATCGGTATCGGACCATTCCTATCAGTATTGGTATCGGTGGTATCGGTAGTATCGGCGGTTTCGGATCGGAGTATCGGATTTTTTAGTATCAGAAAACAAATAATTATTAGTAAATTATTAACATTTTAGAAAATATATTTTATACATTTTTGCATAATTTTAAGCATTTTCAGTGTTGTTTCTTAGTATTTTTGAAATTGAATGAAATAGTAGTCACCCTTGTCGATTGATTTATATGCAACAGATTAAATTTTCTCTTTTATATGCTTTTACAACCTTACTATGTTTTTACACCATTGCTAATTGGGCATTTTTCATTCAATTTTTTCGCCGAATTGACTGGAAAAGAGATCTCTAAAGTCGGTATCGGTCAGTATCGGGTATCGGTCAGTATCGGATCGGAACATGCCAAAATGTATCGGTATCAGTCGTATCGGATCGATATCGGCCGATACTGTAAACTATGGTTTCAACAAGGAGCTCTTCGCGAAGGCTTCTTCTCTAGCCAGCAAACCGATCTCTTGTTACAGAGTGCCAACGCGGAGCGGGGCACTGCATATCATGTCTTGACTTTTGTAGAGTTTTTTTTCCTATCGAGTACTATAGTCTATATCCGAACTTATCATGACCATAACCGACAAAGGCGAATTGCCTTATCTTCGACTCAAGTTTGAGTCTCTCGACGTTCGGTACAGGCACAAAGGCCTTACACCCAGGCACATATGTTATTGTATACTTTGTTAGGCACATAACCCTGCAAAGGAATACTATGTGATTATATTAGTAACATAAGCAACAATATTTAGTGTAACGCCCAGTCCCAAAATATGTAGGACTAGGAATACGTAACATGCCAGCTACGTATTCGACCAGACTCTGGTCCGACTCGAATACGTATAAGCTGTATAATAAGGGTAACTATCTAAGAAAATCTGAAAATATCTATGTCACAATCCACATAAAGAACAAAATATCAAGAATGAACTACATGTGCTAAAGTCGGCCGTCCAGTAACACATAAGCTCGAATAGACTCGAGAAAGGAATATGAGTCTATAAAACTAGGCTACATCAGCAGATGAATAAACAATATGAATAATAACCATAACTCCGGAAGAAATAATATAGTACTTGGCACCAATGCCCGCATGACAAAGCACACACATCAGCAACTCCAGGCAGGATCCACAACGGTCTATGCTGCAAAACTGGCAAGGGTCCAGGTCCTCAGAGGGACGTAACAAGGTACAAAAAATATACCAAAGTAAACAGTATAATGCCACATACTCAAGGGTAAACTACTGTAACCATCTAAGTGATATGCACGTGAGAGCATCACTGGTACTCAGGCTGAAACCACTACAGGCTCTGTGTCGGGGAGCCCATAGCAGCAAGTAATATCACGTATTCCAGTATATGTGCCAAAGATCAGGCACTATATATAATCATAATCAGCCTGTAGTATAGTCTCTCCCCACCCAATGTAATCTCACATCTCATGTCCACGACGTCTCATGTCCATAACACGCAGGATCATGACCTCTAGCTAGTACAACGAGTCATAATGATATCTATATAATATGCAAGTCTCATATCACGAATCTTGTAAGTCTATACAGAATCACCATGAATAACTCAAGAAAGATTCTGTCACATGAAATAGTGTTAAGTGTCCTACGGTATGACATACTTGGTAAAGCAAGTATGTAAAATAGGATCGTGGAATCAACTTTCTAAGTGACGTTATTCGACTCCGTGTACGGCGTCGACACCTGAATCTTGTTCGGACGCTAAGCAACATCTCACGGTCCTGGGTTGAACAGGTACATCACAGAAGTATAAAAAGGAACACAAGCAGACAATATAACATGATCTACTGCTAGGTTGGCAAGGTAAACTTGCCTGGGCTCTGAACTCCGTCAACTGCTCCTGTAAAAGTGGAATCTCCAAGTACGCCTCTGGATGCTGAAACAAAAATCACCAATGTTTTTATAATACTTGAAATAGCTAGGATTGACTACCCATAAGTCCAATTTTGGGCATAGGGGCAGAATTGACAGTTTCGGGTCAAAGTGGGTCCACATGTGGCCCACTTTGTACCGTAAAATGTGCCAGAGATAAAATTTTCCAAATTTAACAAACTTAGTATCCACAAGTACAGAACGATAGCACGAACTCAACGGAGTGTCCGAAATTGGATTCCGGTGAGCCGGTCACGAAAATGTCCGTCAAATGGAACCGGGGGCCCGCGAAACGATGTTTCGTCAACGTTCTCAGAATCGAACCAAACTCGGGTCACAGGACCAACGTAACGCTGCAAATCTGATGGCGCAAGTTTCGTTGCGAAACGACAAGCACACACAAAGTTATGACAAGGTGTCGGAATAGGCCGATACGGTATTTTTCGATGGATACGCGTTGATTCCGGTGTGCACGCACATCCAAATCAAATTTCGCGAAATCTCATACGTCCGCGTTGACGATACGCGCCTTTCAATGAAATCCTCACACGACGAAGTTGCCTCGTTTGGCGGAATGAACCCCGTTTCGGAAAATTTTGGGTTTACGAAATCAAGTTTTTGGTCAAATTCAACGCTGAATAATCAGCAGAATAAAACAGAATAAATTAAACTAATTAAATAGATTAAATCTTGGTTATGTTGTCTAAAAGTCTATTCAAGTGGATTTGTAAAACATTAATCGAGTTGGTAGAAAACTGGACGTGAACAAGGGTATTTGGACTGAAATCTGACAGTTTTGAAAATGTGTTTTCGTCCAACTTTCGATTCGATTCTCTTAAAATAATCTGTTTAAAATTAAAATAATTGAAGGGGATTAAAGAGGGTAGGGTTGTGATCGTACCAGCAAAGAAAGATTGGAATTTGGTCGAGCGACGGAGGAGAAATGTCGTCGCAAAGTCGGGGTCGGAGGATGTCACGCGTGCACGCTTCTGTCTCGCGGTCTCTGCCCGAGGTGCTGCGGCGTGCGGCCAGTGCAGTCGTCGGCGGTGCAGAGCGGCCGGAGGGCGGCGCCGAAGCGGTAAGGTAAGGGTGACCGATGGTGGTGATCAGATGGTGTTATATATAGAGTGTAGGGAGGTTTCGGAAGTCGAATGGAGGGGTCGGGGGGGGTTCGGGAGAGGAATCAGAAGGGTTGGGGGTTACTGTAGCGGGGGTCGGGGCTGTAGTTGAGGGGGTTGGGTGTGGGTTGGTTTCGGGTGTGGGTGCGGGTATGGATTTGGGTTTAGAGTTTGGTTTTGTTTTATTAATAATATTATTATTATTATTTACCATATATATATGTATATATATAGCCATTTGTAAATAGGTTTGAACCCGAAATAATTTCCATGAAAAATCTACAATACTTTAATAATAGTTGTACACCCAAAAATATATTTTCTGTGTGATATTTGTAATTAATTAAATATACATAAATATCTATCCATAAATATAATATTTTCTAATTAGCTAAAATTAATGAAAATTCTCCCTTAATCTTATTAATTACATGATACCAATTTAAAAATAATAAAATTTAAAATTTAAAAATCAGAGGGTTTATATTTAGAGCCCCACTCTAGTAATTGTCCAACAATTTTGTCTCTGATAGAAAATACCACACTCTCTATTAGCATCTTGTTCATTCTCTTCGCTATGCCATTGAGCTGAGACGTCTTTGGCGGAGACTCCTGGTGTTGTATTCCTTACTTTTTGTAGTATGCATCAAAGGGACCTATGTATTCGTCGTCATTATCGGAGCAAACATTTTAATTTCTTCCCGACTCTCTTTCAGTGGAGGTCTGAAACTCTTTGAAAATAGGCAACATATGATCCTTGATCTTTAAGGCATATACCAAAACCTTTATAGAACAATTATCAATGGAAGTTACAAAATAAGAAGCATCATCAATTATTTTTACCTTCATAGAACGACATACGTTCGAGTAAATCAACTCGAGCAACACTGACTTCCTCGGAGACATGTGACTCTGTAAGGACACCTAATGATGCTTCCCCGCTATGCAGTTCGTGCATTTCTCTATCTTTGTAAAGTTCAACCCTAGAATCACCTTCCGGTTCACTAAGTAGCTCATTTATTTTTCGTTGATATAGCTGAGCAGCATGTACCACAACATGGTAGACGCACTGCGTTCACCTCCTATGTCTCTTGTGCGCTCTCTTCCACATAATAAAATCCGGACTTACTACTTTCTCTGGAAACCACCATCGAACCCTTGGAAGCTTCTGCTCACCATTCCCTCGTAATCCAACTTTCCGACCAACACCACGTTGAAGCGGATATCCGGGACATGACGAACATCTCTGAGTACAAAAATTGTTCATATGTTTGTCTTCAAATGTACAACTCATATCGCAATACCTTTTGACACATTTTTGTTGCCCATCTTTAATACTTTATAGTCATCTATTGTATATGTGGCAAACATTGTACTATTGTGAGATACGTGTGTGTGGAAGTCCCCGATTCCCCCAACCAACTGCTGTCATCACATGCGAGGTTCATGATAACCTCTGATCACCTACAATAGTAATGGCGCCTTAATAAACTGATTATCTGACCAACTACTATAGTGTTCTCACTTTGCTTCCATTTGTCACATTTTTTCTCTTCCAAGCAAATATTTTTTCTTGATGTGGTCATTCTTTTCACAATGGTAACATTCAGAGTCGTCATAATGATCCTTGGACTTTCCTATGCTCTTGTCCCTGCCGCTGTTGGAACCCTACACTTAATCCTTACTCGGCTCTCTGAAAATAGTGCCTCTGAAGTGATGTAGATGACATTCCATGAGATTTTTTACGCATCTCTTCATTTAGCACCTCCACTCTTATAGACATTTAGCACCCTCATTCTTGGCAAACTCTAGAGTGATCACACATTCGGGAGCATAAGTAATCATAGACACTTGTACGGTTTTCCACAACTCTAGAAAGTACCCAGCAACCAAAGTATGTACCTCGTCATCGAATTTTACTTTCATAGCAGATAGCTGGTCAACTACAGCCTGTAACTCACTCAAGTGATCCGTAATAGACGTACAATATTTGTATCTATAAGGCTAATCATCCGTTGGATAAGGAACAACTTGTTTATCTTAGATCAGAAATAACTTGTTTATTCCAGTCTTTTTAGCATACAAATATTCTATCTTATCCTATGAACTTTTTGTGTGCTCAATATTGACAATGTGATTATACACATTTTCGTCCACGAACTGTCTGACAGATCTGTATATGCTCGAACTTTCAGTCTTTGAATTTCTCACTAGGCTTCAAAAGCAAATAATGACAGATTCAGCTTCTTAATGAATATCAAATCCTTCATCTTGCTTCGTCAATAGTGCTAATTGGTATCGTTTTAGGTTAATCATGTGCACTGGCTTTGTGACTATCTCTTCTAACTGGTTTGATTGTCAAACTCCTGAAATCTGTAACCACAAGTTCTAATACCACTCCGTTGAAAATAGACACAAGACCAACGGAATAAACATTGTTCCCAAACCGGAAGAAACTGTCGAGGACCGAAGTGAAATGCATCGCAATATCCATACTTGGATAATCTTGACAAAAAAATTCCGGGACAATCAGAGTCTAACCCGAAAAAAATTCACTAACGAATAAAGGAAGTGCACCCGACTCCTTTGTAGCTTCTTCCACTGATCCAAACGGATCACCACGACTACTTAAATTGGATGGAAATATATTACAATGAGTGTAGCAAGTTACGAAATAACGAGAGTACGAGGACGACTGATGTGGAGCTCCTTAAACAAATCTCTCTCCGAATCAACCGTAAACTCCGAATCTCTTCTTCTACTTCTTTGAAAGTTATATCACCTTTTGAGAATCCCTCTCATTGTTATTACTCCAATTTCTGCTTAGAATTAGGGTAGGAAAATCCTATTTAAGTAACTCTAATTCTGAGACAATCCTGATCATACATTATGATCCAACGATACAAATAAAACACCAAAAATCGATTCAGCCGGACACGGAGGTATACTGCCCGTATACCGTGGAAAGAAAAATTCCACTCTGTAGGTATAGAGTTTAAGAAAAAATTCCACGCTGTAGGTATAGAGTTTTCTGAATCAATATACTGCCAGCACTGTTATTGCTCAGATATTCTCTGTATCAGCTCCATTTGAGTTCCACTTCTTCGCCTTAGACTTCCCAGCTTCTCCGACACCAAGGATGATGCTCGTCGCACTCCGGGACCTTCTCCACGTAGGTTGGGAATCCCACCCAAACACCAACAATTTGGTGGTCGACATTAAAAGCTGAGGGGAAAATGGGAAGAAAATGAAAAGTAATGATGTTTGGGAAGGAGGAAGAAAAATGGAGGAGAGGAATTTGAGGGAAAAATTCATATGAGCCCTACTAAAAAAAATTTCTCCCAAAAGTAGAAGGAAAATGAAAAAAGGTGAGAGAATTTTTGAAGAATTTACCTAACTATCCCTATAAATGCTAAGCATTAATTATGATTTGAAAAAATCAAGGGCTAAATAGTAATTATATCTTTATTCCACAAACAAACAAAAATTAATTCTTTAACTTTTCTTTCTCTTACTTGTTGGTCATCCAAACAAGGGAAGGAAAAATTAACTTCACCTTCATTTTTCCTTCCCTTCATTTTTCTTTCCCTCAAATTTTCCTTCCCCTCACTATAAAGTTCCCAAACACACCATAAGTGTCAGAAAAGAAAATCTTGTCCTTGTTAGGATATAAGCAATGAAATTTGAGCATTCTAGTAGCTGTGGATATGCATGGCTCATGTACCCTGCATCCAACACATACCAAAAAAATACCCAGCCAACACATATTTCACACATGCTAGGCTCATGTCTAGGTTTAGAGCTTATATACTCTGGAATCGATAAACAGTTGTGTGTGTTTGAGAGAGAGAGAGAGAGAGAGAGAGAGAGAGAGAGAGAGGTGGGGGCAGGCCTCCTCCTGTGTGTCATTAGTGAGTAATTACTGCAATGACGCTACCCCATAAACGCATATTTTTTTAAGATGTTATAGGCATACACATAAGTTCTTATGAGTATCTTTGTATGTACAATTGTGTTGATCCCATACACTATCCTGTATTTCTTAGGAATTCTGGTATCCCAAATCTGTACCTTATCCCCTGTCCACTTCCATGCACATAGCACATTCCATAATGTAGTGATTTCTTGGATGTACCTCTTTCAAACTCCTGTAACTTGAAATCACTAGTATCTTTTTCCACTACAGACAAAGCCTTGAATTAGTTTACTTTCTTGTTCAGGATCCATGTCATATTGGTTAATGTATGGTTTCATAGTCCTTCTGAATTGTTGATTTAATTTCCTTCATTGCATTTGGTTTATTGGTTGCATAGCAAGTGTCAGCAAAGAAATAAAACAGGAAAAGCATTTTAATTGGGGGATAATTTTCACTTATTCATGTAAGATTATATGTTTCTTTACACGTTGCAAACAAACAAGGCATAAAATTATCTTTATTAGCTACACTTTCCTTTCCCTCATGTTCTTTGAAATTGAACACAGCCATAAAATAAGATACTATGCACGAGAGGTTTGATATATTATGCTCCACACTGTTAACCAGGCAGCTTGTGAAGACCTAAGCAGCAGCAGACTATTCTTAAAGCTCCTAGAAGCTGTTCTCAGGACTGGAAACCGGATGAATGTTGGCACAAATCGAGGAGAAGCAAAAGCCTTCAAGCTCGATACACTTCTCAAGCTTGCGGACGTGAAAGGGACTGATGGGAAGACAACTCTCCTCCACTTTGTTGTCCAAGAGATCATTCCGTCAGAGGGGTCAGGCTCCAATTCAGCAACCGAAGACCCTCCCAACAAAGCCAAGGAAGAGGCATTCAAGAAGCAAGGATTAAAACTGTTGGCCGGGCTCAGTAGTGAGCTTGGAAATGTCAAGAAGGCAGCAGGAATGGACTCCGACATCCTCCACAGTTACGTTAAAAAGCTAGAATTGGGACTGGAGAAGATAAGGTCGGTGTTGCAGCTTGAGAGAACATGCGAGCAAGGTTTGAAGTTCTTCCAATCGATGAAGGTGTTCCTGAGGGAGGCAGAAGAAGAGATTAGTCTTGTTAAGGCCGAGGAGAGGAAAGCGATGAACCTGGTAAAGGAGATCACGGAGTACTTCCATGGTGATACGGCAAAGGAGGAAGCCCACCCCCTTAGGATATTCATGGTGGTGAGGGATTTCTTATCGGTGCTAGACTATGTATGCAAGGATGTTGGAAGGTTGCATGAGAGGGCAATGATGGGGTCTGCAAGGTCGTTCAGGATGTAGGCAAATGCTCCTCTACCAGCTCTCCATCGCTATGACCCAGCTATGACAATTCTGTGACAGTTCATGATCCTGAAATGAATCAGGAGGGAGTGAGTGAATGATTTTGTATTCACTTCTTGCTGAATTTGATCTGGGTCTGGACAAAGTGACATCAAGAGCCTTTTTTTCTTTTCTGGAAGGGATAGAGGAATATAGGGAGTCTCAGAAATTGGCAAATCTTTTTTTTTTTTTTTTTTTTTTTTGTACAACGAAAATAAGCAGTTCTTGTGCGCGGGGGGGGGGGGGGGGGTGTTAAGGCCCGTCATGTAAATTATCTCACATAGAATCAGTTATTGTGGAAAAAATGGCTTGGTTTGCCATTAGAGAATAGATAAAACAGGTCATCATTAGATGATTTTGCAATGTTCATTAATACTTCTCGTTCTATGTATTCTATTCGTTTATAGGGAAATGAGGGGATCTTTTTTTCTTTTTTCTTTTGAAAGTATGGGTCTTGCTCTTCTTCTGGACCATCCACATGAATCCGGGTGAAGCCAAACTCCTGGATGTCCACCGGAGGGAGAAGAAAGACCCTTCCATAGGCCGAGCTTTCTGAGGAGTTGGATCGATTTCTTCTTGCAGAGGGCGTCCCCGGCCGTGATGGACCTCCCTGGAAGTTGTCGACGGACTGAGATGCCATATATATTCTTTGGATGAACGAAGGATTGTTGGATGAAGAAATGGATACAGCTACGTCACATGTCCAAGTGAGTTTTCCCATCGGATTGAAGGAAAAAAAAAACAATAAGGTTGCTGCATTGTGTTGACTGAGCTAAGTTAGGATTCAAAAATACTATTTGTCCCTCAAAAATTAATCTCGCATGACATGGTACAGATACAGATTTTAATGTTATTTCTTTGTCATTGGTCCTACAAACTCTCCCTCCCAGTCCCACAATAAATTTCTTCTCTAACTAAAAATCAGACCGTATATAATCAAAATCTCTCTTAAAATAAATATAATCTTAATACGAGGATCTGTCAAAATAAATATAATTTTAATATGAATTGATTCCGGCAACAAAATAACATAATATCAATATGAGTAAATTGGACAATGGTCATCTCAATATGAATAAATTGAGTAATGGTTATATAAACCGATTGCGATGAATTATACTTCTCGTCTACTTTACACAATTTTTTTCTTTTTCATTTATACATAGATTTGCAACTGACGGCACAATAATTCTTGCCTCCACAATTATCTTCCGTTCCAGAATTTATATTTCATATATCATGTGATGTTAGTACAAAATCTGAATCAACATATATCAACAGACTAGATCTGCTGTCCCATTAATTCTGTTCCCACCCTATTACATATGGGCCTCAGCCGGTATAAAATAAAAGAAGGATCCACATGTAATAGGGTCGGGACAGAATATGGAACACAATTAGTGGGACAGCAGATCTGCTCTCCTATATCAACAGCAGAAGCAATCCGCAGCCACGTGTCGCCTCCCCATTGGAGGGGGAGGTCGGATTTTCAAGAGTGGATCCCGCGCGGAGCGAATAGGAGGGATGAGTGGGTTGCGGGTTTCGCGGTTCAAATAGGATTGCTGCAAGAAAAGGAAAAGAAATTAAGGAACAAACGGCTAGATTTTTTTTTTTTTGGCAAGAGAACCATTTTGGATTCACCACTTGAGCAAGAAAAAAAAAAATTAACATGAAAAAATAAACATAAAGAAAAGAAGAATTTGTTCCCCTGTAACCCTAATTCCTTTGTCATGTAAAATATATGAGAGAGAGAGAGAGAGAGAGAGAGAGAGAGAGAATTTGCTGTGATGTGATTTCTGAATTCAGTCGAGATTGAAGACTGACGCGACGCAGCTGTCGGAGATGCCGGACGGCGACCGGAACGTGAGGTCCTGCGTGGTGGCGTTCTCGAAGTAGATCTCTCCGACGGTGATCCACATGAGCATCTCCCTCGTCTTGACCCCGCTCAGCTTCCTTATCGAGCGGTGCTGCAGGAACGCCGTCACCTCCGCGGCGAACGACACCTGGCGGTCGATCTTCTTGAAGGTGTAGGTGGTGCTCTTCTTCTGGATCATCCACATGAACCCGCTCGCCTTGTTGTACCCGAACTCCGCGATGTCCTCCAGCGGGAGGAGCCCCGTCGGGAGCCCGAGCCTCCCGAGCAGCTCGATCGACTCCTTCCTGCACTCCTCGTGCCCATGGTACACCTCCGCGCCCTCCCGCTGGCTCTCAATCATCTTCGTACTTGCCATCTTCCCTTCCCTATCTTCAGCTACCTGCCTTGCTAGCTTTTCCGCATTCGCCACAAACAAATTAACAATTTTGGAAAAGATTAATTAAATTTTTGAGATTGGTTAATGAGCATAGCAAACAAGGGGAAGGAAGGGGAGAAGAAGCCGTACGTGCGGTCGAAGAAGAAGAAGAAGGAGAGAGAACTATATATAGAACCAATATGGATGGACAATAGAAAGAAGTTATACGAGAGAGCTACATGACCTGAGCATATGCAAAATACAATGAGATCTTTGACTGGGTCTGTCCCTAATTAGTTTCATAGGAAAATAGGCCGGTACACCACAAATCATGCAGGCCAAAGACGTGCACGTGGTGCCTCGTGTCCGACACATCACAGACGCTCCAAAGTACATTAGGATACAACATAGTACATGTCGTGTCCTTGTATGTCTATCATGTGTCCCTGTACGCCATGTCGTTGTACCATAGCTTATCCAACAATCCAAATAAAATGACTCAATAAAAATTTCCATTATATGTAAGATCCGAACCAGAAATTCAAGTTCGGATGGACTAGAATGGGCTAGCTATGATGGATTAGCTGTGAATTGACTCATATAAACAAACAGAAAATAAAATAAAATAAAATAAAATAAAAAATTTGGGGGTAGACTGGAGCCCACCCTCAACCCCATATATGTTGTTCCGCCACCCTTGATTATATATGCATGTAGTCTGACACACAGTTGTAAGGAGAAATTACACCACATACTTTTGAAGAAGAAGAAAAAAGTTACGTTTTCATTTTTTTTTAATACAAAATATATATGTATTTGTTTCTCTTCTTTAGTCAATCTTTGTCGACTACTCGATGTCAAACAACTTCGCAGCTATAGGAGATCCTGGTGGGGAACTTGAAGGTGAGATCCTTGGTGTTAGGGTTGGCGAAGAACATCTTCGAATGGAGGGACATTCGAGCATCTACTTTGTCATGAGTCCACTCAACTTCTTTATCGAGCGTAGCTTGATGAATGTCGTCATTATAGGACTGCAATGAGCCAAGCCGTTCACGAGATACTCGAAACTCGGCTCGATAAAAGTTCGTTCGAGCTCAGTTCGTTTAGTAAACAAGCTGAGCTCAAACTTCATTTTCGAGCTAATTTAATAAACGAGTCAAGTTCAAGCTTAGAAGTACTCGACTCGTTTGAGCTCGCGAGCTGGCTCGTTTAGAAGTTCGTTGCTGGCAGTCTACCAATTTATTTTGTTATTTAAATTTAATTTTTTTTTTTTTTTTGTTGAATTCTAATTTTATGTATGTTTGTATAACAATATGGTTTTGTGCATTATATATTTATATGTCCTTAATAATTGATATTAAAGATCTTTTTAATTAAATTTTATAAATAAATTGTTAATATTACAGGTACTTGAATTCAAGCCTACCTAGCTTGAAATTGAGCTCGTTAAGCTCAAAATCAAGCTTAATGGGCTTGAAATAATGCTGAACGAGCTTGAAATCAAGCTTTACAGTCTTGATTTTGAGCTTATCGAGCTTATTTATCAAGCTTGAGCTTAAACCAAATCAAGTTCAAGCTTAATATAAATGAGCTTGAGCCAAGATCAAGCTCTAAAATAAAATAAAAAATTATCAAGCTCGAGCTCGATTAATTCTAGTCAAGCGAAGTTCAAGCTTATAAAAGCTTGGCTCGACTTGGCTCATTTGCAGCCCTAGCCGTCACCTCGTGGCATTGGAAATTGTCGCTTGATCTTCAAGACAATATTGTTGCTTTATTTTCTTTAAGATGTGGTGGCACTCCTTCTTCTGGGTCAGCCACATGAACCTGTTCGTCTGGATATCTATGTTGTGCAACAAACGGAAGCGAGTGCATGACAATATGATAACAAAGAACAATAATAACTAAATAATAAACACAAAGCACACAATAATTTGCGTGGTTCGGTCGAAGTCAACATATTCCATGAGGCAAGGGAAGACTTTATTGAACGAATGACAGAATCTTACAAAAAAAAATGAAGGAAATCGTAAAGGCAACGTCTGATCTCCTTAAGACCACCAAAAAAACACTCCCCTTCAACCTCTCTAAAAGATTTCATTAATGATTATCTTGCAAAACCCTAGAATTTCCTAACTTTTACTGATCAATAGCATCAAACACTTGTCCACCCATCAAATACTCCTATAACTTAGCTAGACCTACAAGCAATCTGGACCATCAAAATACAAACTTTAGATATGCTCAGCTCATTAAAATGAGTAGATCCCAACCTGACAGCATGCCGGCAACAATGCCAATTGCTAGACCAAAATTGTAACAAAATTTGTTGAACATTTTGGCCACTTCAAAGTGTAGCATCCGCTACCCTAGAAATGTTAATAATGAAATTGGAAAAAAGTTTCAATTTTATTTTGATTTGGGAAACCATTACTACCCACTGATCACTTATGAAACAAGTAATTGCGTATTCTGATTCGGGGTTACAGATATGACGTTCTTAGACCTGTAAGTAATATTAATAAAGACACATGACTTACATATGGAACCCTAGAAACCTAGCATAGCTAAAATAAGTGATTAATATGCATTTTAGGATTTATAAAATATTTTAGGAATTTATCGGAATAGTTTACACTAGAAAACTCGTTAATCGATGAACCACAGAAATTACTGCCGACAACTATGACATCATATTGACCCTAGAATTTAAAAATAGGCTCATTAATTTTTAACCATAATCTAACCTTAGAATTTTTTTATTTTTTTTGACTCAATTTACTATTTTAAATAATATAAAAAAAATTAATTTATGTAAATATTAAGTAATTAAATTAATTATCAAGAGAACTTCTAAAAAATATTAGAGAAAAAATGTACATCAAATTGACCCAAAAAAGTGTAATTAAGTTTATATATATATATATATATATATATATATATGATGCACAATTGTGAAAGCATGGCACGCGGTGTTACAGAGCGGCCTTCGTTTAGGGAAGCTAACTAGCGACCAAGTAGTCTTGGTGCATGCTTTTGTCTTTCAACATATTGACGAGTTATGTTTCCTACATCACAATAGAGACTTGATTCTAAGTCTCATTGAGTGTTGGTGGCTCGAATGGAACAGATTCCAGCTTCTGGTGGAAGAGATAACTATCACCTTAGTAGATATGGAAAATATTCTAGAGTACCTATTTTAGGTGACCCCTTATGTTTTGATAAGTTATTATCTCCTTATGAGATGTTTATGTAGTTCCTTGGTGTGGAGCCTCCATCGTATTTATGCGGTGGAAGCGTAGTCGGGTAAGGTTGGCTCCGCAGCAATTTTATGCAGCTAGATCGTATTGACGATAAATAGTTTTTTGTAGATGAAAACCGACTATATGTTTTAATGTTAACGTCCATGTAACATATAATATTTTAGTTTAACACATATCATTCGGTGATCATATTTTTAGGTCATGATTGTAAACCCCCTGACCCAAATCTAGGTTTATAAATTTATTTAGAATTATTCTAGAATAATAATTGGAGTTATATTCACCTCTTTCATTTTGTATTCAATTGTTGCACCGTACCATTGTTCAAATATCTAGAGCACTACACTAATTTTTGCCCTCCAACAAAATTCACACCCTTGGCCTAGACGAGCCAATCTTCAATCATGACCTTTGTGTCACTCACAAATACACTCTCTTGTGTTTTATTTTAATTGCACAACATTCGTCACACAATATCTGAATTCAAACATAAACTTTGCACCTATGTCCGTTCCAATCAAAATTGGAGACACAACTTCAACCTGATTCTTGCAATACAATATATGATGATGATATATTCTGAGTCTACTACATTCATGACACTTGTGTCCCAACCAATTAAAACTCTATGTACTTCCAATTCATTGACAAACACCGGAGACACAATTTCTACTTATTTTGGGCAACCGACTTAACCTAGCCCAAAACTAGTCCAAACCCAACACGAACCCTCACACACCCTTACATGGCGCATACCAAACACCACCCTCGTGACTAATTACACATTGTTAAACCCAATTGTTAGTTTAATTTCAGATTTACCCTATTGGAAATTATTTCCTTCACTCCAACCTCACTTCCTTCATTCAATGCAACCCATATTTGACCACACACAAGTGTGGGATGACCATCACCCTCACATCCCCCTAGACACTCAACCCTCACCTCATTGGAATGACAACTTAAGTCAAACACTCAACCCACGTATCCCCACACTCAACATCCCATCCCCTTACCTAGCATTTAATGCACTCATTAATTCTTTCCCTCACTCACACTCTTTCCCCACTCCCCAAAACATGGTCGGCCATACCCATCTCCATACCTCCCCCCACTCTTCTACTTCTTCCTCTCATCTTCCTTCCCTCCTGCTTCCTCTCCATGCACCATTACCATTCACCACCACCCACATCAACACCCTACCCGACCCCTTCACCAACACTACCACCCGAGCTCCCTCCTCCTTCTTCTCCACACCCGACCACCACCTCCAGCTCCACCATCACCCGACCACCACCACCATCATCTCCTCCCCTTCTTCCCTTCATCCTTGAGCTGCTACTGCTGCTCCTCCCATTGCTACTGTTGCTGCCACCTAAACTGATGTTGTTGTTGCTGCTAAAATGCTGGTGTTGCTGCTGCTATACATGCTGCTGCTGTCACGTCCCGGTCTCGAATGACCGAAAGTCACCACTGAGCGTGATGTCGTACAAGCCTAAGTTGTGCTTGCACAAGGCCAAGGCTTGTACAATAATAAAATAAGCTATTCAGAGTTAGAAGCACCGACACAATATCGGAGACACCACCAGGCATATATAGGAAAGGTTTTCATGAGAAATGGATACAATGAGGCATTTCGTCGCTTGTTACGCCCTTCCTCGTCTCTGGGTGCCTAGGTGTCCACCGTAAGCTTTTCTTCGTTTGAACCTCGCTATTAATGTGAAGAGAAAATGAATGAATATAATGATATAAGGAAACAATCTCTTTATTGATATCTGAAACGATTACAAGGCTTTTAGTACATTGCTAATTGGCTTACATGCATCTCACTTGAGCTATACAGACATACAATGACATCGTTCCATACATTACATCTCTTTATACAAAAGTATCTCAAAATATCTCGACGCATCTCAAGGCATATCCTGATTTTTGGCTCCTGATGATGAGGATCTGCTATCGCTTAGGACAATCCAGCACCTGCGGACAAACTGGAGGGGGGGTCAGCACTGGTGAGGAACAAAAGCAACATCCTTTGAACAAAATGGATCCCAGAGAGTAAGCTTTTTGGATTCAAAGCTCATTTTTTTTCACAAAAAAAAACCAATAAGTCAAAAAAATGTTCAATATCAACTTTGTAATGGGCTCATATAGTTTTATGGACTCTGCTACGTTGTCCGTCCTGGGGGTGTCCGTGCCGGCCCACAATCACGTGGCGGCCAGCCATTGGCTCCCCCCTTCCGGATAGGCCCGAGATATCAAGGGGGCCAATAGTTGCCGTTATAGATTCAAAACAACCAAGTCAATATATAGGGACCTGGTCAAGAAAAGGACGTAGAATTCATCACTATGATTGCTTCTTTTGAAAAATAGTTCAATTTTTGGTAGATTTTGAAAGCAGAAAGTAGAATGTATCAAAACCTGCCTCTCCTAATATTTTTGAAGTACAACAATAATGTCAAACCATATCTCAGGTTATGTTTTTTTTTTAAATACAACAACGAACCATATGACAGTGCATCAGTCCTTTGTTGGTGTTGGGTGAGGTTTTCAATCTATGTGAAAAAATTTCGGAGTGCGATGAGAATCATCCGTGTGTCGGAGAAGCTCGAGGAGTGCACCGAGCGCCATTCGCGTATCGGAGAAATTCGGAGTATCGGAGCAAGGAGTTGTTGTCCGGTCCCAGGGGAAACTCGGTCTGAGTTCAATCCCCCTGGGGTCAGGACTTGCTGGCTCAGAAAAACTAAACTCGGTTCAAGTTTGGTTTTATCGGGGTTGTGCGAGTTCTAGGGTGTTTTATAACCGTTAGATCATATCATGGTCCAGGTTAGTTGCGGGATTGAGGAAATTATATATAGGTATTTTCTAACCCCAATCTATGTAACAAAGGGACAACTTTTGAAGAGAGAAAATGATATTGACGACTACTTCGAAGAGGAGATCGTTTCGTGTAATCTTTTTCGCCGTCTTCATTCTTCGTGAGTTTATAATCAAGTTTTCTGCTTCAAGTAGTAGTGGTGATCCGTTTTGGATCGATAAGAAGTTTGTATCTCTTTATTCCAATAGTGGAGGTTTTTCAGGGTTGGACTCCGATCGTCCCGAATTTTTTTTATCTGAATTTTTTACATAAAAATTGCTTGTGTCTGCGTTTGTTGGCTCTTTGTGATTTTGGCGATTTGTGTTTCTGCGTTTTTCTTCGATTCTCTCGCATATTCTTGATTTGGAAAAAATAATTTTAGCGTTTCGTTCCCAACAGAGTGGTATCAGAGCTTTTGGTGATCTGCTGATACCAACAGAGTAGTATTAGAGCTTTGGGTTCAAAGTATCCGGTGTTTGGGTTGAAAGTCAAGGAAAAGAGATGACGTGAAGCCGGTGCGCATGGTACATCTAAACAGTTCCAATTACCACTACTGGCAGAGAAAGATGAGAGATTTGTTATTCGCCAAGAAGCTGTATTTTTCGGTATTTGTTTCCAAGAGGTCCAGTGATAAATTCGAATAGGACTAGAAGTCGGAGCATATACAGGTGTGCGAGTATATCAGGTTGTTCGTTGACGAGAACTTGTACAATCATGTTGCCAATATAGAGCACGCAAGAAAACTTTGGGAGAAACTGGAATCTTTATATGCGAAAAAGACCGGGGTAAACAAGTTGTTCATGATCCGAACGATGATGCATGGATATGGGGTACAAAGATGGTACGTCCATTACGGATCACCTGAGTGAGTTCTAGGGCGTGGTTGACTGGTTATCCTCTATGGGAGTCAAATTCGACGACGAAGTTCATGGGCTGTAGTTGATGTATACTTTGCCAGACTCGTGAGAGACCGTACGAGTCTCCATTATCGCTTCTGCTCCAGAAGGCGTGGTTAGTCTGGAGTTTTCCAATAGCGGGGTGTTGAATGAAGATATGCGGAGAAAATCTCACGGTACTTCATTTTTATCTCATTCAGAGGCACTTGTTTCAGAGAGCCATGGAAGGAGTAAAAACAGAGGTCCGGACGGTGGCAGATACAAGACCAAAGGCAAGTTCAAGGGTCGGTATAAGAACTCCGAGCAGTGTTTTTATTGTAGCAAGAATGGTCATATATATCAAACGGAACTGTTTCGCTTGGAAGAGAGAAAAAGGACAATATATATATTGGGTAGTACATACCTTTGAGTAAATTAGTAAGAAAACTGTGTAGTTTCCTGATACTTGTACTCTGTCCTAGCTAGAACTTACAGATGACAAAACGCAAATATGAATATCGACGTATTCGTATTACGTGTAGCCATGGAATATAATCACGTATCCGACACGTCTGACACTTGTAATTTGCGTTTGGCATCAAAAGTACGTCCTGAATGGCATTATAAGTGCAATCCAAATAGGCCCTATAACAAAAGCATAACAAATCACGATCTAAAATTGGGTCAAAGTTGTTAGTAGAGTCAAGGGAGAGCTGAATATTGTTAGTAGAGTCAAGAGAGAGCTGGTCTGGGTCTTCTGATCTGGCCGGTAAAGAAGGGCATATTAAAGAATTACGAGCTTGTCAACTAAACATTTTAGAATATTTTTATATAGTACAGCATGTAATGATTCTCAATACTACGTACGGTACGGTATACAACAACAATAACAATTATGATTCACCAATAATCAAATTATATGCTGAAGAGAATTCATTTTCCTTAGTTGATGAATTAATATATGCAAGATTTTTCAGTTCTCGAGCAAGAACATTGGTGATAAAGGAAACAATATTGAAGAGTACAATATGATAAATCTCTTTCTGATAATTTGAAAAGCTTTAGTACATAAATTAATACATGCGTACGTACGTTCATGGTATGTAACAACGGAAACACTTTATTTACTACTTCATGACTTCAAAGTTCACTATAGATTGAGGAGTATACTAATTATTATATGTATCTCCAGTCTTAGCCAGCTAGCTAGCTATTAAGTAGTAGTAGCTACTCGAGCTCGAAGACGGATGCGTCGAAGGAGTCGGAGATCCCGGTGGGGGACTTGAAGGTTAGCGCTTTAGTGGTGGCGTCGGCAAAGTACACCTCGGAAATGGAGAGCCATATGAGCATCTCCCTGGTCTTCAACCCAGTCAACTTCTTTATGGACCGAGGCTCCACGAACGCGGTCACCTCTGTGGCATACGACACTTTGCGCTTGATCTTCTCGAACGTGTAGGTGCTGCTCTTCCTCTGGACGAACCACATGAACCCGGTGGTCCTGTTGTAGCCGAACTCCTGGATGTCCTCCAAATGGAACAGATTCTTCGGGAGGCCGAGCTCGCCGAGGAGTTCGATGGACTTCTTCCAGCACTCCGCATGATCTCCCTTGCACACCTCGGCACCTGCCCGGTTGCTCTCAATGGCAATCTTGGATGCCATTAATTATAACTTCGTTTGTTAGAGTTGGGACTTTGGTGAAGGCTAGCTAAGGATCGAGTTGTAGTGATGAATGTTAATGGGGCCGGGGCTGTGGAAGTGTTTATATAGCCAGGGAGATCATGAAGGTGGTGACTTTGGTCTGTAGAGGAGTTTCAATAGAGGTGGGCGACCATCTCGATCTTAATTTACTAAGAACCACTATGATTGTTGGATGGATGGATGGATGGATGAATCAATCAATCGACTATGGTGGTTGTAAATTAAATGTTGCAGTGGACGGAGTCAAGAACGAGGAGCGTGAGAAATGGTCACTGATGTGTGCGCCTTATATGTCTAATCTCTATCCTCAAATTGGAGAGAGGTCCTCTAAAAACTGAAATTTGCGAAATACTTGGTTTATTTGTCAAGCTCCAAAGGGAACCATTTTTTCTCCTTATTTTTCTGTGTCAGAAAAATAGTTTCAAAGTTTGGAGCTACAAAACAAAAGGAAATGAACGATTTTTTCTTTCCTGATTCCTTAAATATGTGTTGGGTTGTCCAATATTTTCTTAGTTCAATGCTGAGCTAAAATTTTCTTATTTTTTTATGCGCAATACTAGCTATGCTTCTGCTAGCACCATGTTTGGTAGTCGAAGAAGAAGAACAGTACTGAAATCATCATCAGTTCAAGCAACCACAACTAAGGCATGTTTAGTCGAGTTTTTATTAATTATACAAAGACATTGTGTTATGTAATCCATATATTATAAGCCTCCTGGAAGAAGCACATTGATCACAACACACTGCCTATATAGAGACAGCAACCACAGCCGGAAGCCTGGGGGTCTCTGTCACAACACTCTTCGCCTCTAGCACTTTGCTCACCAGCAGCCTCCACTTCACCTCGTCCTTCCTGTTCTGATGTTTGCTTCTATCCTTGAAATGACTGAAACAATTAACAGTATAAGTAAGTGTGCATCTAAACAAGGATCGATTTTTATAATCATGCTTAGGAAAGTTGGGTGTTTCTTTGTTGAACAATATCTGAAACATCTATAATATTATTATACAATTCAAATCCAATCAACATATAGTATCTTTAATTCGGATACTTGGGTTTCAATCATAGTTTACAGTATCGGTCGATATTTATCTGATACGGCCAATATCGATACGGTTTGGCATGTCCCGATCCGATACCAATACCGACATTGGGGGTCTCTTTTTCGGTTGATTTGGCAAATAAAATTAAATGGAAAAGACGAATCAGCAAGGTTGTAAAAAATAAGGTTGTAAAAGAACGTAAAAGGAGAAAATATAATTTTATCTATCTAAACCAATCGGGAAGGGTGACTACTATTTCATTCAATTCCAAAATTACTAAGAAACAAAGCAGATAAAATTATGTCTAAATGTATAAAATATGTTTTCTAAAATTTAGTAATTTATTAAAACTGTATTTGTTTTCCGATATCAAAAATCATGATACTTCAATCTGAATCCGACGATACTGTCGATACGAAATGTGTGGCAACCATAGTCTTAACATTCATCCTATTTACTCCAGAGTGTATATGGTGTAGTGTGGAATGGATTTTAGTTTGGATTCATAATTTAAGTCTATAGGGCAACATCTACGGTTTTAGTTTCATTATACAAGTAACTTGAACATATAAACTTTTAGCCAATTCTATTTTATTTTTTCTTTGTAGGAGTTGGTAGAGCATTCATAAAAAGTTCCATGTAACTTTTCCACGCATCAAACGATAAGAAATAAGATATCATCGAGAAATTACTTTTTACAATGATATTGTTTTCTCTTTTAGTATACAACTAGCAAAGAAAGTTCTACTGAGAAAGAAAGAGGCATCTTAGCTTGATAGGACAATTTGCAAAATATTAGTAAAGCATATTGGCCTGGGTAAGAAACACGTATCCATATTTTGACACCTGATTTTCAACTTCTTAAGATATTTTTAAAACAAATCGCAAGTTATGTGCATACAATATATAAGCATCATCTTGCCAAATCAATTCTCTGTCTAGAGGGTTTAGCTTGTAGTTGTTCTTACATGCTAGCTAGCTATTCCAAAAAAAAAAAATTAAGGATGTTTTAAGTTCAGTCGGAGTAAATTAAAATTCTGACTCCGTCCTTGTAAGTAGCATACCTGCAAAGTGGAACCTTGCATCCGTCAACTTGGGGGCACAGCCGGGCATGGAGCTCAAGCAGCTGCCACATCCTTTTGCAGTGAGTACAGCCACCGGGGACGCGGTTCTTGCAGCCAGCGAAGTGGCGGACGAGGGACTCGAGCCCCTTGCAAGCAGGGAAGTTGCACGGGCTCGCGGTCCCCTTGAGGACCTTGTCGTGCGGCCCGATCGTCCTACACCCGTCCCTGCATATGTGGACCAGGGCTTCCATCGCATCGTGGAGCTGGAGATAGATCTTCCTCTCCTCCAGCTTCTTTTGCCTCTCCTTCTTCTTCTTTTCGAAAAGTTAAGTTGAAACAAACAGGAATCAGTAAACTTATGATTGTAAGTTGTAAGTAAGCATGTCTTGGTTTCAAACTTATAAGATTTCAACCCAATTGAGATTATGAACTGTGAACAAAGTAGGTGATGTAGAGATTAGGACTAGTAGTATATTTCTGATTGACAATATATTCCGTTTTCTTCAAGGTTAGAATTTCCTTTTGCGAAAACAAGCTAATATTCAAATTAAACAAATAATTGGAACTAAAACTATACAATAGTCTGTTAGATCACTCTGTGCAATCTAGCTTATAAAACTAGATTAACCAATCTAAAGGCGAGTAGTTAATAGCATAGTTTGCAGTATATGTCAATACCAATTGGGTTTGGCATGTCTCGATCCGATACCGGTCAATACCGATATCGACATTGGGACTCCTTTCTAATCAATTCGGCAAGGAAAATCAAATGTAAAAGATCAATTAGAAAGGATGTAAAAGCATTGTAAAGTTGTAAAAGCATAGAAAAGAAGAAAACTTATCTATCGCCAAGGAAACCAATCGGCAAGTGTGACTACAATTTCATTCAATTTTAAACGACTAAGAAACAACACAGAAAATACTTAAAATGATGTCTAAATGTATAAAATATGTTTTCTAAAATTTTAATAATTTAGTAATAATTATTTGCTTTCCGATACCAAAAAAAAAATTGATACTTTGATCCGAAACCATCGATACTGCCGATCCCGACTCATAGGAAGGGTCTGACACCGATACGGAAACTGCCAACCTTGGTTAATAGCTTCACCGATAGATGGTTAAACATGTTCCAAGTATAAGAAATATGTCTATTATCATAACTTCAAGTTAGAAAATAACATGGTATATGAAAACATTATCATATTTAAATGATATGGAACTTGGAGTTACAGCATCAATTTTCATCTTATATTTCTCAATATCATGATAACTTGCTTAGTAACCAGTGATTCAAGATAATCTGTAATGAATCAATCTTCTCTCCATAAGCAATTGATGGAAGGATGAGCTCTTTGTATATGTTAGGGGAAAAGACTTACAAATGTGTCATAGAATGCTTGTCAAATAAGTTGGGAAAAGGTCTACAAATGTTTCATAGAGTGACTCACCGTATCAGCATCGATCACCGACTCAAGAAGCTCCTTCTCCAGTCTCGGGTTGCTCTGCCTCATCACTTTCCACCCCTCGGTTGAAGAAACCGAGACGAAGTTCTTCATGATCAGGCGGTGGCAGAGGAGGTGGAGGCGAGGCGTGTCGCAAAGCTGCGCAAGCTGGAAGACATCGACCACGTTCTCGTTGTTGAGGAGACCCCTCTCCAGCTGCTGCATGCATATCTTCTTCAGCGAGGGGATCACGAATACATGCGAAAGCACCAGGAGGTGTAGCACGTACTGGTTCATCTCTTCCTGCTCATAGCTAATTACAAGCCAAAACATAGATTAACCAATGTCATGTAGTTAGCATAGTTTGCGGTATCGACTGATACCGCTACGGTTTGGCATGTCCCGATCCGATATTGACCGATACTGACATTGGGCGCCTCTTTTCGAGTCAATTCGAAAAAAATTTAACGAAAAAGACTGCAATGGTGTAAAAGCGTATAAAAGCATACTAAGGTCTGAAAAGCATGTAAAAGAAGAAAATTTATTTATCGCAGGTAAACTAAAGGTGACTACTATTTTATTCCATTTCAAAACTAATAAGAAACAATGGATGAAATACTTAAATTGTACCTAAGTCAATAAAATATTTTTTTTAAATTTTAATAATTTTTTTCTTTCCAATACCAAAATATTTGATATTCTGATCCGAAATCGGTGATACTGTCAATTCCGACACTCATAGGAATGGTCCGATACCGACTCCGATACCAATATTGCAAGCCATGGTATTTAGTGGGGGTGGAAATGTTCTTCATCATTCAATTGTGAACAAACATGTATAGTTCCCCTGGGAACAATTAGTCCTTGGATCAAACCACTTTCATTCCGCAGTGGACAATTCAAAATCGAAAAAAATTTGGCTAAATTTAGACAATTTTAGACAAAGATGGACAAATATGTATTGTATTGAACCAATACATATTTGTTCTGGTCACCAAGGAAGGAAGGAAGGAAGGAGAGAGAGAGGGGGTTACCATGAAGAGTAAAGGAAGCGAAGGAAAACCCAGACGGCGTTATGTGGAACGCCACGGATGAAGATGGCCTTCCCAGGAACAACACTACTCCCCCTGTTCTTCGACTGCTTTAGCATAGTCTTCATTACTGGAGAGGCCATTCCCTGCCAATACCAAGTAAACAGTTACTTATGGATAGTAAAGCTATGTTGCAGGGACATGGATTCGCATTTCAGACACCGAACATAGTTTGTAGTATCGGCCGATATCGATCTGATATGATCGATATCGATACGGTTTCCAATCCAATACCGACCGATAAAGACACTGACCATTACCGACATTGGCAAAAAAAAAATGAACGAAAAAGATCAATCAGCAAAGACATAAAAGCATAGTAAGACCGTAAAAGCATGTAAAAAAAAAAAAAAAAAGTATCTATTGCATGTAAACCAATCCGCAAGTGTGATTACTGTTTGATTCAATTCCAAAATTACTAAGAAATAATACATGAAATTCTTAAAGTTATACCTATATATATAAAATATTTTTTTAATTTAATAATTATTTGTTTTCTAATACCAAAAAAATTGATACTCTAATCTGAAACCGCCGATACCACCGATGCCGATACTCATAGGAAGCGTCTGATTCCGATACCGATACAGCGAACCTTGATACTACAACAGCGATTCCGCACCTATGTGTCCGACACAACATGACACAGACACGTCACACACGTCATGATTTTTGGAGTGTTCGAGCTTCTTAGATTGTAAGAGCGACAAATTTCTAACAAACGATGTGACAAAGTTTTTATGACCGGACATATCATAGATGATCTGAATCAACATTTCTCAACCTGGCATTTTTTGAGAGAGATGAGAAAGGAGGGGAGGACTAACTAACTAACTAACCAGAATGCTGGCATGGGCAGGAATGATGCCGTCGTTGGTGTACACACAAACATCGGCTAGATATCCCTCTGCGAAGAGCCTGTCCCACATGTTCCACGTCCTCTCCATCGGCACGCAGCACCTGCGTCTCGACAACCGCCTATACAGTCGGTTAGCAGGAGTAGCTGCTGATCCTGGAATCGGCGGCGGCTTAGGCGAACACATCCTCTTCTCTGCCATTCTTCTCTCGTTGCTTGCTTGCCTCCAAGAAGAAAACCAAGAAAGGGGAAGGAACACACAAGCCGACACGATCCGACCCGACCCGACTCGACTAAACGAGAATGATAGTTTACATGCGTTAACAATTTGCAGAGAGGACGTATGGAAAATGGTAGGACAATGGAGAAGAGAAGAGGTGGTGTTTGAGAACCTCTCCTCAACAAGCGATCAATGAGAGACTATTATTAATAATGCCTGTCCTTGCGATGGATTAAATGGCTGCTAGCTTCCCAAACTGGCTACATCACAGCTTGGCCAGACATTGTGCCACCAGGATCCATTCCATCTTTGGTATGTTGATCCATAGGATTAAATAGGATGAGTCAATACAGATAATTAGTGTAAGGATTAGCCCATCATCATCCTTTTTTTAGGGTTGCCAGATCCTAACCTGCAGAGTATTTTTTTTGTTTTTGTTTTTATTATTATTATTATTGCCCGGCGTAAACACTTGGGCCACAGAGGAATAATATGCTTCCATCTAGGCCCGAAAAGATTGCCATGATTTTCAGACCAATGTTAGCTACATTGTACATCCCTAAGCCTGCACGAATGTCAGAACCGGATCAAATTAACCATGAATATGCAAGTAAGATGAGTCCCAAGTCTGGAGAAATTACTCAGTCGGACTCACGCACATTGATTCTTTCCCCACTTGATGGTCTGGAGATGGAGGACTATTCCAGACCGCCACTGCATTCACTCATCCACATATCAATACCATCAGGTAGAGGGGAGAATCAAGGTGCACGGTAAATTTAGTCCACTGAATAATTTTTTTCAATTATGTGCAGACAAGATGAGAACCATTGGTGAGGTTGCCATCCTGGCAAGGTTCCGGTACCTGCCGCTCGGGAAATTCTGGGCAGTGTTCCATCTGTTGCAGATCCATATGCTGGACGAGGATCCCAACGAGAGGATCCCACGATGGTAGTTTGGAGGGTTTCCGTTGATGGGTTGTCGAGGAGATGAAGATGTTCACTGCAAACTTGCTAGCGGTAACGGTAACGGTAACGTTAGTGAGAACCGGTGGCATGAAGCCAACAATATCAGTGAGGATGCCAAGTGCAGGGAGACAGAGGGCAACGATTTGAGAGGATGAAGACGAACGGACGAAGTAGCGCACAATTGATATCTAACAATCACTACTCACATTTTCACGCATTTTCGCATAAAATATTGTCCCCCTCGTAACCACAGGAATAAAGCATTACAATTCAGACGAAGTGAAAAAAAAAAAAAAAATTTGGTGAACTATGGCATCACATACGAACGCAAATGAACAGATTAAATTCAATCATTCACACAAGACCCGCAGAAAAAGGGAGAAACTTTCAAGGAGTGTTCAAATTTTCTTTCAACTAAAAGAACATTGTCAGGATACATCCATGAAATATAAGACTGCATCCTTAAGGATACTACAGTGTACTGCCTAGTGCAGGCTGAATGACAGCAGAAATACATAGCAGCACACTCGTCCACTAGCTGCAGACTAAACAACAATAGAACTAGAAAAGAAAATTGGGGAAACTGGAAATGAACGGGGCACACTTCAAAATATTGCATCTTTCTCCAATGGAAGAATCATGAATCTCCTACATTCTCCTCTGATCTCTCAGTCATCCTGAGCAAAGATGTGGCCACGCTTCCTTTGCTGTAGATGCAACAAGCTTAGGCATTAGATTATATTAAAAAAAAAACATCACAGAATAGTAGCAGGCATCATTCTTTCAATCGGGATGAAATAGCCAAAAAAAAAATAACATCAGAAACTTGGCAATGAGTTACTCGTGTGACAAAACTGGACATGAAGTGTCATTCTCTTGCAAGAAAATGAGGCAAAGTTGGAGGAACTCAAGTTTCCAACGTCTCTCGTTTGGGTCTCTGAATGCAAGGCAACCAGGTTAGTGAATCCTGTCTCCACAGGAGAAAGCACCGTTTTCCCCAGTTCCTGTCCGGGATTCCTTGTTGAAAAAATTCCGCTTTGATTCCTTCTCCTAGTTCCAACTCATTTTGGTTAAAAGTGCCCAAAATTTGACGAGTACATTTCTACTCTCCCCTTTTCCTTATGTGGTGGACCCTTAAGTTGTGTTCGTAGTTCCATTCAACTTCCTAGCAACTAGTTCCGACAACCAAACAAAAATATACCAAAAATACAGAAAAAGGGTGTACTTGGGTCTCTTATTAAATCATGGAACCATGTGGTTGGTCCATCGGAGTTCTCTTCTCTAAATTTTTAGCACTTTTTTGGTTACTAGAAGTCTAGAACTAGTTGGTATGGAGTTAGGGAGGGAACTACGAAAACAAACCCATATGGGCCCACCACATAGGAAAGAGGAGATGGGGGAAGAAAAAGTCTAACCAAGTTTTGGGTACTCCGCCCCAAATCAGTCAGAATTAGGCGAAAGAACTTAAGCCAAATTAACCAAAGTGGACAATGGGGCAGGTGCGGGGAAACAGATTGGTATCCACTAGGCTCAAGGAGAAAAACAAAATAATTCAGGGAGGGAGGGAGTTTGTCCAATCTCTCTCGAGTCCTAGCAACCAAACGACACTTGGAAGTGCATGGAACTCGAACGTTAGCTCACATTCCCTCAACTTCCAGCAACCAAACAGGTCCTAGAAGCACCACTTCCAGCATGGCACATTTGTACGATTTGCAAGACCACCTCAAACTGGAAATCAATCCATCACATGAACTTCACTATTGATATACGACTCACATAATATGAGACCTATGCTGCAAAATCTAACGGCCCATACTTTTCTGTATCATCCTGACACAAACACAACAAAACCACCAAGTAGAATGTACAAGTTATCCTGACGCAGAATATAGCACTTGATCCAAATTTTCACATCTTATATGCACACACACAAACACAGACTTCTACAAGAAACATCCCAATTTGCAAGGATCCTGGTTTTCAGATCCATTTGCAAATGTGCAGCACAGAAAAGGTTGTCGGAAAGCAAAAGAATTTTAACTTTTGAGCAAATTCAAAATTTAGATATATTGGCACCTATGTTGTTAGTATCTTACAATACTTGATATACTATCATCTCATTACGCATAGTTGCTCGATGCAAATATGTTGATAGGTAGTATCAGTTTCTTTACTTGAGACGTGTAATGTATACTTAAGAATCTGGATTCTAGAACAAGATTGTAAGATGAAATACAAAAAATATATGTGAAAAATATATTAAATCATGTTCTTATTGGATTTGGAAGTATAGACCGAAGCTCTAGAGTTATTGTTTTGTATGATACACGATATGATACGCTATACACGATACGATACACAAGTAAATCGATAAATGATCAGATACGGGAGTTGACAACCAAGATCGGCACTCGCTCAGCTAACATATCAAACATCCGGTGTAGAAAAAAGAGAATTGACTACGGACAGTTATATAGTTACTGCTACAGAAGAGCCAACAGGTGGTTCTCACTATAATATTAGTTATATGCAGCTGTGTAAACCTGCTAATATGCTGTCATAGCAAAGCAAGTGTTGATACGTCAAAAAGTCACTTGATAGGGAAAACAAACAAATTTCATTTATGGAGATTCAATGTTACAAGGAATCAATTTCATTTATGGAGATTCAATGTTACAAGGAATCAATCTACCCCTTCATAATAAAAACAAAAAAATGAATTACCTAGTATTTGCTGGACTAAAGGCTTTAAGAGGGAAACTGTCAATTGAAAGATGAGAACTTATCATTTCCCCTTGTCCTATGTCTTTCTATGGTGCACCCGTGGAAGGTCATGGAAGAAACCAAGAGTTGAGACTGAAAAAAGAGGCATGTGGAAAATATGATAAATGTTGGGTGACTTGACACCAATGATGCTGTAAACAATTGGAGGTGGTTTGGATATGCCAAAAAGAAACAGGAGGTTCACAAATTGATTTTGGGTAGACTGTTTGGGGTGTTGATATTGGCGGCGGAATGTTATCGCCGGTACATAGTCAGAGAGAGAGAAAAAAAAAAGTATATATGCATGCTAGTTTAGAAGACGAGGGCAAAACAATCATGATTTGAATATTAGCGCGGATCCCAAGACCCATACAGGCATCAACCAGGTAAAAGAAGATAATTATTACAAGTGAGGGTGTAATTATATTTAGTGCCAACAAATGATATCATTTAAAGACTTATGAATAGCATAGAGACACCACCTGAGCCAACTGGCGGTACTTGTTTCGCTCCTGAGTTCTTCCTTTGTCTTCTGATGTTCTATTCACCCTCTAAACATAGAAAAGCCCTCCAGATCAGAAGAGATTCAGAAGTTACACAAGAAATTGTGTAATATTTCCAAAAATATAATTATTCGACTAAATGTTAAGCCAAAAGATCACGATACCACATTACATAAAGCATAATTATATCCACGTCTCCAAAGAGGAGTTGCCCATTAGAAGAAAAAGGATCAACACAACCATCATTACTAACAGTCAGTTGACTCAGTTCTCTAAACGTAGGAAAGACAAAGAATAGAGACGTATTATTGCATTGCATATTTTTAAGGGCAAGAATCCCAGAAACAAAAATATGCACAAGGAAACTGCTGGTTATCAGAAGGTAATAGCTAGGATTAGAATTACTAGATAAGTGGCAAAATAACCTTGTCTTTGGCTGATAGACTATCAGTCTTGTCCGGAGTGAGATCAAAAACATCATGAAGCAACTCGTTTTCCTTCATAACCATTAATCACATCATCAGTAGGATACAACAGCAGCATTGTAAGATTTTGAAAGACAACTAGAATAAATTTAAAACCTGTGCATGCTTGAGAAAGCCACTAGCAAGAAATCGCTTCAAGAAGTTCAGCTGGACTAATTTGGTCCATGATGATGTGATCAGCATGCCTTGTCCCTTTGAAACTTTTGTCACAGATTCCGGGCACTCCTCATCCTAAATGAAGACATAATATGAGAAAACAACCAACTCAATTAAGATTGTTTAGACTTTAGATGATTATTTTTATTGGAGCAAGTCATACCACAAAATATTTGTATATCTTCTGAAACAAGTCACGCTGATTGTTAAGATTTTTCTTATCAGCAGTGCCTTTGCCCCCAGCCTCCATTGAGAGTTCCACAACTTGGTTTTTAATCTTCGCCTTCAGTGACATAATCGATTTAAACCATTTAGGATCTGCATGCTCCCTGTCTGAATTGCCCAGGTCAGTCGTCTCATAAGATAATTTGCTCCCAATCACAGTCTCAAAGACAATGGTAACTCCTTCACCAGCAGCAACACGAACAGCACGATCATCATTCTCTAGTAGAGTGCAAAGATATGAGATTGGCCTACAACAGTGTCAGAAATACATTAATCAACAACACAATTGTTTTAAGCTACAAAAGACAAGGAGCTAATCAGATTTTTCACATACTCCACCCAACTGTCAAGATCAATTCTACAACCACCAATCGTTGTCAGAAGAAATGACCACGCAGACACAGCAGCTGCTAGTACAGCAGGGTTAGGTTTTTTGACCTGAAAAGGGAGAGGAAAGGTTATTAGTTTCAAACATAGTAGATATTATATATGTAAACTAAAAAGGCTAACATCCATAAATCAGAATTTAGTATTAAGGTGATGTGAGCAGATGATATGTGCAAGAGTTGCAGCACGGATAAGGAGACTATGTATAGAAGATAATGGTAATTAACACAATATCTCAAGGTTTAAAGCAAGGTATAGGCATTGGACCCTTTATAGAGTATTCATATCAGCAATTTTGGCAAAGATTGGATAGGAGCACCAGTGTCAAGATTCTGCATCTTAATTAAATTTTAGAAATGTTAAAATTTTATTGATATATAAGAAGTTAAAAATTTAACATAATTTCATAAACTACCTATTTACTTTTATGTTGTCTTTATTGCATATTATGATTCCCATAATATTATAACAAAATTATTGCAAAATCTAATGTGCAGCTTATCATAGATATAGGCTTGAGAAGTTCCTCTAAAGCATGAAAATGGAACTAATACCAAATCAAGTACACATCTCCATCAGTTTTAGCAAAATTTTAACATGTGGCAGCCTTTGCCTCGTTTCGGTCAGCTTCGGCAGGTTTTGGACCAATTCAGAAACAAAGAAAGAAAGAAAGAAAGAAAAAGGAAAAAGGAACTTTCAGTCAACTTCCAAAGAATTTCTGACGATTTTGAAAAGTTTCAGCCAATTGTGACCAACTTTTGTCCCTAATAGCCCTGAAAGCGAGAAACTTCCACAACTGCTCAATACTAAAAGTATTGACCTATAGCGATTTCATCTTACAGTTCCAGAACAATTAGACCCAAATCTCATACAATATTATATCATATGTATAGAAGTTGGCCAATATTTTAAACCGTGCAACAGATGATAGAAGAAAGGCCTGAATGAAATTGGGTTCATGATTTAGCAATAAAGAGGGAAGACATTCCTTGTAAACAATTAAAAGAAATCACAGAACTAATATTATATACCAAAAGGTTATGACAATTGGTTATATTTATCACACAGACATCTATGTAGTACACAACTACATTCCTCCAAATAGAACATGCTTGGGTAGATTTAAAAAGTATATACCTTTGAACTTGATTTAGAGTGAATGATTTCCCACATGACTTTCATTGATTCCTCAGTTTCGTCCCAGTTATTTGCACCAACAAAGGTGATGATAGCTAAGCAATCTATTACCTATACATGCAGGTAAGAAATAAATAACAGCATGATAAGATTAATTAAGAGGATCTGGACCATAAAAGCTAAGAAAGATTCCTATCTACAGTATATACAGATATCTTGACTGCATCATTCCCAGATACAATGGCTCTCTCGAGATGTGGTAATGACTGTTCCATAATTTCATGTGAATTGCTTCCAGTTCCAACAGTAATGGCCAGCAGTCCTTCATACAAGACATCCAGAAGTGAGATAATGCAGCAATTTGACCACAAAATAAATAATCGTCAGACAAGTTTATACTAACCAATGGCACGAGAAGCTAAGCAAGCCTCTGCCGGAGAACCTTTTCCCTTCTTGATAGAATTGATATATTGATCCAATAAGGTAATACATCTGTAGGAAACATATAGAGAAAACATACACAATAAGGTACACATAAATAAATGTAACTAATTGTAACATATAAGCTGATAGGACAACTTCATAACCACAAATCAACAAGCACATTCTACATAACTTAAGATCAAAACATTTTTCTCAAAGACATGACACCAACATAAGAATCGTATAACGTATCACAGGACTATCAACAAGATCTAATATTATGCTGAACACAATGTAGCTGAATTCAACAGGACTATCAACAAGATCTAATATTATGCTGAACACAATGTAGCTGAATTCAACGTAGATATGGTAAACTAAGACCAGAGATGACCAAGCAATCCTCAAATCCTAGAATCTTAGCATTGAGCCATTGACGCTCATAAAAAATGTACAATTCACCAAATTTGGAGAAAGGATATTACATTAAATCCAAAGTGTGTGTGTGTGTGTGTGTAGAGAGAGAGATGGGGATCGGGATCACCGCTCTTAAGCATCCCCGAATGTTCTCCAAAATAGCAACCGTTGAATTGTCTTTTGACCGTTGAGATTAGATCCTTAAACTACCAAATTTCTCGTGAGATTTTGATCTAATCTGAATGATAAAAAAAGACAATCCAACGGCTACTATTTTGGAAAATTCGGGGATGATTAAGAACATGTGTATATATATATATATATATATATATATATATATATATATATATATATATATATATTTTTTCTCGTGAGATTTTGATCTAATCTGAACGATAAAAAAAAGACAATCCAACGGCTACTATTTTGAAAAATTCGGGTATGGTGAATATAAATAAAGAAATGAATGTTTGTGGGATAATATGTCTAATAGTATTAAGAAAGTAGCAAAAGAGAAATTGCAAGGTAATGTAATTGGTGGATATCTAAGTTAGTCATGGTATGTGGAGGTCCAAAATGTAGTTTAGACAAAAAGATAATCATAAAAAGAGTGACAATATTAAAATTCTAAGGGCTATGAGATTTATAAATTAGCAAGGGAAGCTAAAAAGGAGCATATTGAGAAGTTAGATCTAAGGCTTACGATAATTTGTATAGGAACTTAGAAACTAAAGAGGAATAAAAGAATAAATGCATCAGTGGAGAGTTGGAAGTTGAATTAGATGGTTTGGGAGTGTTCAATGGAGACTAATAGATGCACCGAGTAAGAGTGATAGGCTATTAATTAAAGGAGCTTCTACAATTGAGGATAGAGAACTTGAAGGAGGCAGATAGGAAGGATATGGGCTTAGCTGATGTAAGAGAGAAAATGTCCATTAATGAAGTGAATGGAAGATAAGAATTCATGTAGTTGACCCCAAAACATTTAGGATAAAGCTTTGTTAAGTATGGGCACCATGGTTCTTCACTTAAATGTTTTATATAGCTGCAGCTATAACAAACAATTAGGAAATTATTTGTATTGTAGAACAACTCACCTATTTTCCAGATATGGAAGAAGGATGTGTCCTTCAAATGCATCAAGAAGCTCCTTCAATGCCTTCAATCTCATAGATCTACTCCATCAAAGAAGAAAAGTTAGGTGTCACAATATAAAAAATGTTGCAGGGAAACATATATCAAAACTAATTTCTTCATTACAAAAAAATATCAAACTGAATAGTATATCAAAATCATATAAAGACAACGACCTACAATCCATATATGACACAAGAGGTAGATTACACAAGTGAAGTGTATAAAATTTTAAGTTATGTGGCATTCCATTATATTTTAAGTAAGGTTCAAAGTATCGGTATCGGAATCGGTATCGGACCATTCCTATGAGTATCGGGATCGGCGGTATCGGGATCGGCGGTATCGGTAGTATCGGCGGTTTCGGATCGGAGTATCGGATTTTTTGGTATCGGAAAGCAAACAACTATTAGTAAATTATTAACATTTTAGAGAATATATTTTATACATTTATGCATAATTTAAAGTATTTTCAGTATTGTTTCTTAGTATTTTTGATATTGAATGAAATAGTAGTCATCCTTGTCGATTGATTTATATGCGATAGATAAGTTTTCCTCTTTTATATGTTTTTACAACCTTACTATGCTTTTACATCCTTTCTAATTGGTCTTTTTAATTCAATTTTTTTGCCGAATTGACTGGAAAAGAGACCTCTAATGTCGGTATCGGTCAGTATCGGGTATCGGTCGGTATCGGATCGGGACATGCCAAACTGTATCGGTATCGGCCGTATCGGATCGGTATCGGCCGATACTTTAAACTATGTGGGCAATATTTCAGGTACACAGGCGTAGTGGCGCTGCTTGGATATACGAGTTGGAATGGAAATAGTGATTTGGTTCAATTGGGAGCAAAGCAAATGGATGCCTAACGGATTCGAACATTGTGAGTGGGCTCTTTCCCTTCTCCTCTACTCCTTCATGTCTAATAATATGGAAAACACGTAATGGCTTGTACACTTGGCCTGAAACATCGGGAAGCACTACACTGAGGCGTGCATAGAGTGTGCGTCGTTGGCTTAGTAGGATTGTGGCTTGAATGGTTTTACGCGTTGGATAGTTTGGGGCGTGACAGATTGGTTCTAACCTCAATGCTTTTTTATTTTAAAATTTTGGAATGGCTAAATAATTGTATTTAATTTGAGTTGTGATCCAATGAATAAAGAACTCAAGTTCTCACATATGTAACTATTAAGTCCCATGTATCCTTGTGAAGAGAATTTATTACTCTATCCTTGTAGAGTTCATACGAAGCATTAACATAGTCCATATTTTCTTCAAAAGTGAGAATTTATGATTTAGCAATTACAATATCACAAATACTAAACAAAGCGACTTGCCTCACCATATAGCATGATACAACAACAACAAAACCTTTGCCCCAAATTTTTGGAGTCGGCTGATCATATAGCATGGCGTATAATCTAAAACAATTATATAACCAAACTATTCCTTCATGTTACATTATTTTAAAATTTTGGAATGGCTAAATAATTGTATTTAATTTGAGTTGTGATCCAATGAATAAAGAACTCAAGTTCTCACATATGTAACTATTAAGTCCCATGTATCCTTGTGAAGAGAATTTATTACTCTATCCTTGTAGAGTTCATACGAAGCATTAACATAGTCCATATTTTCTTCAAAAGTGAGAATTTATGATTTAGCAATTACAATATCACAAATACTAAACAAAGCGACTTGCCTCACCATATAGCATGATACAACAACAACAAAACCTTTGCCCCAAATTTTTGGAGTCGGCTGATCATATAGCATGGCGTATAATCTAAAACAATTATATAACCAAACTATTCCTTCATGTTACATTAGATTTAGTAACTCATGCCCTTTGGAGTTATATAATCTTGCAAATAAAAATCAAATTGAAAACAACACTAGTATGACAAAGGTACACATATTAGACCAAATATTCCTTCATGTTACATAGATTATTAAATTGATTGTAATTAATGTCATTGTTTTACAACAATCACTAGACAAACCACCTACAAACTTGATCTTGTCTTAATGATGATAATCATACCCCTCGAAGCATCTGAACACCCAGCAAAATATGTTATCCTCTCTTAGCTCGCAAGCAACAGTTGAAGCACAAAACTTATCGTCTACAACATACTTATTAAAATTAAATCAATAGAAGTCCGGAACATACTTATTGTCTAGAGACTCGAGGCATTTTTCGATAACAAAATCAAGAGAGTTCACGTTCTCGGTCTCATGAGCAAGAGTCATATCAGACAAGCCTGTCGAAGTAGAAGTTATGCTATCGGCGTCACTGCTATCGAGATCAGTGGTGTTCTTGTTTTGCTTTCCTGTATCAAAAAGCCAACATCAGAAACCATCCACCTGGGTCCATTTAATAAGATAACTACTACAATAGCAGTTCAATCACTCTATATAATTTGAAGGGAAATCCTAAGAAATCCATAAATCAATCTAACTTAAGATTATAACAGATCTACGTATGATTTCTAGAATCCAATCAAAACTGTTCACTAACACAACAGCAACAAAAACACGAATTGACCAATAAAAAAATCATATTTTTTGACCATCCAGATCATAGATTTATATTTCCCCGCAAATGAAACTAGAAATGATTCCAATTTCAAGACCAATTTCGCCAATAGCTAACAAACACATGAAAAACTCCGATTCTTAGAAGACCAGATTTAAGGAAAGACGTAGTTGAAACTATTTCCAAATTCAGGACCAATTTCCCAAACAGCTACTCGTAAAAATCCAATTTTTCAAAGACCAATTTCAAGAAAATCCCATAGTTCAAAGTACAAACCTCCAGTTCCAAGACCAATTTACCAAATCCCTAACCAACCCATCAAAAAGAATCGGATTTTTAGAAGACCCAGATTGTCAACCTTACTCCTCCCATTTCCAAAGGGCAAAGATGACCTCCAATTCCCCAAAATCGTAACAAATCCAAAACCGTAAAATTCTACCAATTCCCAAGCCGATTTCCCAAATTCCTAACAAACTCATCAGATAAAATCCAATTTAATCAAGACAACACTATTCCAATTCCCAGGTCAGATCAAAATCAAATATCGCATACTTCCTTTTCGACCAACAGAATCATAAACTTCTATCCAAATTCCAATTCCCATACAAATTTCCCAAATCTCTAACAAACACATCAAAAAATGTTCCAATTTTTCAAAAACTCGGATCGTCAAACTTACTCCTGCCCATGGCGAAACGGCAGAGGCGACCTCCAGAGCAGCGGCGTCAGAACCAGGACCCGGACCGACGATTACGAAGCGAGAATGCGTAGGATTCGAAGCTACAGAGGAAGGAATCGAGGGCTATCGAGGAGATTAGGGTTTGGTTGGGGTTGGAGCTTGAAGAGTCGGACACGGCATCAGCAGGGAAGCGCGGAGCCATATGATGATTGAGAGAGAAAAAGATGGATTTTGGATTGTGTTCTGTGGAAGAGAAGGAGAGGATGGAACGAGAGGCAGAGATTGGGGATTTATTTCTTCTCTTCTTTGTAAGGCTGACCCGAACTTCAGTAAAACCCTAGATTTCTTCTTTTTCTTCCCCTACTTCTTTTGCCTGTTTACATTACTTTTTGGTAATTACAAATACCATTATTTTATTTTATTTATTTTTTTGATTTTTTCCATTTTTTTATTTTAATAACATGAAACCTACTTTTCTTTTCTTTCCTTTCCTTTTTTTTTTTCTCTTTTTTCAAATTGGTAACGTAAACTTTGATTATTACAATATTGTATCAAAAAATTAGTAGTTCCAAAAACCACAATAGAGGGTTGTTTGGTTCGACGAAGTGGAACGAAGTAAAAAAAATTGTACTCAATATTTTGCGTACGCATTACACATGTGCGTTATGCGTAGCATATTTTATGACTTCCTTCGTTTGGATACTTTGAATAAGTGAAGGTCATAAGAAAAATATCCTAATGTTTGGTATTTTTATTGTTGTTGAAGTGAGTTCAAAAATATAAAAAAAAATAGTTCTTATATTTATTTATTTTAATAAAAGAGTTACTTGAGAAGTGATATGGCCATTTTCTTTTGAAAATATGTGAGCTTATCCCCCCCCCCCCCCCCCCCCCCTCTCTCACACATTTATTTATCTTATTTTGAAAATTTGGAATTACCACACAGATAATAATACCAGAAAAATAATATGACGATAAATTAGCAAATTAATTAGAAAATAATATAATAAACTTAACAATTAAAAAAACTTAATCACACATGCTAATCACATATTATGTATGTTAACTACCCCCATGTTTTATGTTTATTATACGGGATACCACAACTTTGAAACTAATTACACGGAGCACCATATGTTTTATATGTTCTATAGAAAGCTATAACAATAATTACTCCTATGTTTAATTTTTTTAAAGTTAGAGGGGTAGTCCGTGTAATTTGTTTCAAAGTAGGAGTACCCCATATAATAAACATAAAACATAAGGATGATTAACGTAGTAGTAATAATTATTATTATTATTATTATTATTATTATTATTATTATTATTATTATTATTATTATTATTATTATTTACGTTAACTATCTTATATTTTATGTTTATTATACGGAATATTACTACTTTGAAACTAATTACACGGACCATCTATATTTTCTATAGAAAGTTAAAGAACTAGCTACCCCTATGTTTAATTTTTTTCCTAAAAGAGAGGTAGTCCGTGTAAGTAGTTTCAAAGTAGGATATCATGTATAATAAACATAAAACATATGAATTAACGTAAATAATCCTTATTATTATTATTATTATTATTATTATTATTATTATTATTATTATTATTTAATTTTATTTATTGTCTGCAAAATTAGCAATTACAAAAATATATATAAGCACACATGACGTTGGCGAAGTATGGAGGAGGAGAGAACACTTTAGGCTACTTCTTTAAAAAATAATTACAAAAGTGAAAATGAGAAAAATAAGGGTCGAATTTGACAGCCATGAGCTGCTCCTCTCAAATCAATCCACTTATGAGCTTTACTCCACAAACCACCCAATCAACGAAATTGATAGATCTAGCGCCCACTTTTGAATTTTTGGCACTTTGAAGCTGTAGTTTAGCGAACCAAACAGCCTCTACGTCCAACAGAGCATGTCGTGATGTCGAGAAATTATTATGGTTTAAAAAAAATTGTCTATTTAATATAATATTATAGTAATAATTCCATAAAAATCACAATAGGTCTAATCGATATAAAATACTGTCATGACCCGCACCCGGTTATTCGGGCACGAGTGCGTGGGCACGTCCAGCCTACGCCGCAGTGTCGGCGGTAGTACGCTGTCTAGGGCATAATCACAGGTAATATAAAGTCTATCTCATCCACAAAAGTAAATAGACAAGGAAAATAACAGGAAAAAGGAATGCTGAGATTTAATCTGTGACAACCAATCCACAGTTAATACAAGCCAGAAGATAAATCGGGGACAAACCCGAGTATATGCTGAAAAGGAAAGAATAAGCAGCTACAGCTAACTGATCCACAGAAGTAGCCTCCTGGGGGAAACTGGCTCCTCATGTGTGTTACCTGCTAACTCATAGTGGCCATAATAGGTAGGGGCAAAGTTCTCATCATCGCCTAAAACAACAGATCCAGTCAGGAAAGGAGCAAAGTACACAATGCACAACAAGATTTAAACTAAATATTCATGACAATTAACTTGAACTGACAGGTATCATGTTGAGGATATGTATAAATAAATAGTAACAATAACTAAGAGTTAATTGCTGTAAGACAGGGACATGAGTAAAACAGGAACAAGGTGACAGGAAAAATGAACTACAACCAGACAATAGGAACTGTAACAAGACAAGAAACTATGTGTGTGAACTTGTGTATTTAGAATACCTAGTTGGCATGTAGGGGTCTATAAGGTTAAACCGGCCGTCATAGACGGCTATTAAACAGGAAAAATCGAGATCCGGCTGATGGACAGTCGTGTACCAACAGCTATTAATCATGGCAAGGGTCAGGGTAAACTACATGCCTTTCAGTATTCTCCCACCCGACATGAAAAATAAGACATGAACTCCAATATTCAAGACATGAAATCCAGTGTTCTAGCACTACGTGTAATCATCAATGGTACATGTAAGGCAGGGAGTTAACTATCGCAATATAAAGATTAAACTTGAAGTGCAGGTACTTGCCTGATGTTTGGATCCAAATATAGTTTTGTGTCTCGGGGAAGTTTTCCAGAGATGAGTCCAAAAGCTGAAATAGACATTACCATCACGCTCAGAAGATGTCAAATAGCTAGAAACGCCTGTCCTTGGGTCCGATTTAGAGACAAGGGCAAAAACGGCAGTTTCGGGTCAAAACGGGGTCCGCCGGTGGGCCCGCTTTGCACCGAAAAGCGTGTCCGGGTCAAAGATCTCCAAATTCACCAAACTTAGTGTCAACGGGTCAGGAACGCTGATACGAACCCAACAGAACTTCCAGATTTGGATTCCGATGAGCCGAACACAAAATCGCCCGTCGAGCGGGGCCTGTGGGGCCCACGACACGCGATTTCGTCAACGTTCCCAGAATCGAACCAAACTTGACCCACAGGACCAGCGTATTGCTACGAGTCCGATGGCGCAAGTTTCGTCTCGATCCGACGTGTGTGCACGAAGTTAGGGTGAATTGCCGAAAAGGCGGATACGGGGCGGTGTCCGCGGATACGCGTTGATTCCGGTGTGCACGCACACCCGAATCAGCTTCCACGAAAACTCACACGTCCGTATCGACGATGCGTACGTATCTGTGAAGACCGCACGCGACCAAGTCGTCCCGTTTGGCGGGGCGCACTCAGTTCCGGGGTGAAACAGGGTCTGGTTTTTCCTGTTTTTGGATCGCGGTGTGCGATCACCACAGGACGCGATGCCCCGAACAGTTTGTCCGGACACCGAGAGGGTCATACAGGCTTCACAACGCAATTTACGGAATCGAAATCGGAGATACAGGATGCAAGATACGAGTACCTGAAGGGGACCCGAGAAACCGGAGGGTGAGACGTGTCCGACACGTGTCCGACTCGTGTCGGACACAGGGAAGCTAGGGTTAGGGTTTTGGGGTCGCTGCGGCGGCTCCGGTGGTCGGCACGGCGGCGGGAAGGTCGAGGGCGGTCGGGGGCGCTGGGGCGCGGCCGGACGGAGGCACGGCGGAGCCGAGGGCGGCGCCGGACGCTGCTGCCGGCGAGGGAAAGGGCAGCGGCTGCTGCTGCTGGGTCGAGCGGGTGGCGCCGGAGGAGGAGCAGAGGAGGGCGGCTGTGCAGGGTGGAGCTGGGCGAGGCGGTCGGCGAGGCAGAGGGACGGTTGCGGCGGGCTAGGGTGGAGGCGACGGCGGCCGGAGTTAGGGTTAGGTAGCCGGAGAGGAATGAGGGAGGAGGAAGAAGAAGGGGGAAGCTTAAATAGGAGGAGGAGAGGGGCTCGGCGGGTCTGCGTGGCCGCGGGGGAGGCGGGGAGCGGGCCGGAACGGCCGGCGCTGCGCGCGGAGGCCGGCGCGGGCTGCGGGCGATCGTGGGGGCTGGGGAGAACGGGTCTCCGGGTGCGGGCGGCTAGCGGGTCGGGTTGCCTGACCCGACCCGACCCGGAAAGTCAGCGGGATGGGAAGCTGGGCCGGCTGGGCTGGGCTTCGGCCCACTGGGCTGGGCCGGCCCAGGAAAAAGAAAAATAAATAAAATAAAATATAATTAATAATTAATAATAATAATAATAAAAACAGTAAATTAAATAATTAATTTAAAATTAGTTTTTAGGCATTTAAAAATAGGTCTGAGGCCCAGAAAAATCCAGAAAAATTATCCTAAGTCCAGTTTTCCATTTTACACCCAAAAATATTATTTTCATAATATTTTAATGTTGTTTAATATCAATTAAAAATCATGTAATAATTAAAAACCCTGATTTTAATTTCAGAAAATTCCCAGAAAATTCTAGAAAATTGTGAAAAATCCTAATTTTAATATTTTTGAAAAATCAGGGGCTTACAATCTACCCAACTTATAAAAATTTCGTCCTCGAAATTTAAATTAGCAGGGTTCTCTCTGTCCAACTCACCTGATTACAGTCTAACGGGTTTCTCTCAGGTGGATATTGCGGTCGCTAGCCAACTTATAATTTTACCCATATCCTCTAAGGCTGTACAACTAGTAAAGCTAGGTCTCAACTTAATAAATCAGGGTATTGAATCTTAAGCCTGCAACACAAAACACAGCACCTAGGGTCTTGTCTTAGTCATAAAGGGTTATCATCAATTCGTCCGATCTGAGGGTATGTCTAGCACTACAAATCAACTTATACCAACCACAGGTTTTTGTCTTTCCGAAATAAGGAAAGACGAGGATCAATAATAAAGAGTTTAAGGGCGAGGTGGTAGAACAGAGGTATAGGGATCAAGGCGTTTTTCAGGAATTCTAATGGGAATTGTCAGGCGGTTAAGGATCGAGATTCTATTCTGGTAATGCTGATACGATATGCTCGGACGTATTTAGGGGCAAGTACACTAGTCAACTATATATCTCAATCCACGTAAAGTAGTTGTGCGAAGTGCGAATCAAAATGCACTAAGGTTGATCAGACCGTAATACACTGATTCTGAACAGACACTTGTATTAGTGTACGCGTCCAATAATACACGTGTCATGAACAAGCCTGATAAAGAGTAAGCTTGCAAAACTAGGCTATAGAATAGCAGCATAAACAAAGTACATCAAAATTAAGTGCGCTAGATGATGATGAAAGGAGGTACAAAATTTAAATTCACATAATAAGCAAAATAACAGAAGACTCTACAATCTCTACAGTTATTAAATATAAAAGCATACCAGGTTATTAGCAAGTTCAAAATTACTAGGTTGGGGCTGAGGTCACGAACCAATAGGCACAAGCTAAAATAATACTAGAAAACGGTATCTACGAATCACTTACGTGCATTAGTGACTCTAAGAGTCTGCACGTTCTCCACGGTCATCGTGTAAGCTTGTCCGTGTTCTTGGAGCAGCTGCACAGTCCCTCACTTGATGTGCTGCTGATCCACAATATAGACAGACACCTAGCCTCTTTCTACAATCCTTCCAAATGTGACCTTGTTTTTTACAAAAGCCACAAGTGGGAACTCGTTGGTTCTGTCTTTGAGTTGGATTCATCTGTGGTCGTTTTGCCGCTCTTTCCTGCTGTGCTTGGTCTGGTGCTGACGCATACGGCCGCTTCCGGCTAGACTCGATCCTTGTGGTGCACTCCACAGGTCGTGCTGCAGTAAGGACGTTCTCGTCGAAGGTAATTGCATTTGAACTGCTTGGCTTCCGTGACTCCGAGCTAATTCTGTCGATGAAGTTCTCCGCTTGGTTTTGCTGAGCTTCTTGTTGAACCTTCTGATAGGCTTGCATCATCACGTAGAACATTCGGAACATTTGTTGTTCGTCCATAGGCGGTCCCAGTGGGAAGGAAGGCATCGGTGGAGTAGGCTGCGTCGAGGGTGGAACGTCATCTTGGTGGATTCTTGAGGCAGGCTGACTTGCTTGACTGCCTTGTGATGATTGGACGACTGGCATCATATTGTCTTCTTGGGTAACCACAACGGCTTATGGTATTTTTGCATGAGCCTCGTTGCTGGCTGGTGGGTCCATTTCCCTGCATTCAAAATAACCGATAAGAGGCGCACAGAAATTAAAGCAGGATGCAAGTCAATAAAATGATTTGAAACCGATATGAATATCAAGAATGATTCAATCAAGTGGATGAGCTTTTCCTAAAAATTCTCAATCTTATTGCAGACCTGTTCGGTCCCTAAGTTAAAACCGAACAATTTAGTCGTGACCTGCATTGGCCACCACAAAAATGTGTCACGACCCGCACCCGGTTATTCGGGCACGAGTGCGTGGGCACGTCCAGCCTACGCCGCAGTGCCGGCGGTATTACGCTGTCTAGGGCATAATCACAGGTAATATAAAGTCTATCTCATCCACAAAAGTAAATAGACAAGGAAAATAACAGGAAAAAGGAATGCTGAGATTTAATCTGTGACAACCAATCCACAGTTAATACAAGCCAGAAGATAAATCGGGGACAAACCCGAGTATATGCTGAAAAGGAAAGAATAAGCAGCTACAGCTAACTGATCCACAGAAGTAGCCTCCTGGGGGAAACTGGCTCCTCATGTGTGTTACCTGCTAACTCATAGTGGCCATAATAGGTAGGGGCAAAGTTCTCATCATCGCCTAAAACAACAGATCCAGTCAGGAAAGGAGCAAAGTACACAATGCACAACAAGATTTAAACTAAATATTCATGACAATTAACTTGAACTGACAGGTATCATGTTGAGGATATGTATAAATAAATAGTAACAATAACTAAGAGTTAATTGCTGTAAGACAGGGACATGAGTAAAACAGGAACAAGGTGACAGGAAAAATGACTACAACCAGACAATAGGAACTGTAACAAGACAAGAAACTATGTGTGTGAACTTGTGTATTTAGAATACCTAGTTGGCATGTAGGGGTCTATAAGGTTAAACCGGCCGTCATAGACGGCTATTAAACAGGAAAAATCGAGATCCGGCTGATGGACAGTCGTGTACCAACAGCTATTAATCATGGCAAGGGTCAGGGTAAACTACATGCCTTTCAGTATTCTTCCACCCGACATGAAAAACAAGACATGAACTCCAATATTCAAGACATGAAATCCAGTGTTCTAGCACTACGTGTAATCATCAATGGTACATGTAAGGCAGGGAATTAACTATCGCAATATAAAGATTAAACTTGAAGTGCAGGTACTTGCCTGATGTTTGGATCCAAATATAGTTTTATGTCTCGGGGAAGTTTTCCAGAGATGAGTCCAAAAGCTGAAATAGACATTACCATCACGCTCAGAAGATGTCAAATAGCTAGAAACGCCTGTTCTTGGGTCCGATTTGGAGACAAGGACAAAAACGGCAGTTTCGGGTCAAAACGGGGTCCGCCGGTGGGCCCGCTTTGCACCGAAAAGCGTGTCCGGGTCAAAGGTCTCCAAATTCACCAAACTTAGTGTCAACAGGTCAGGAACGCTGATACGAACCCAACGGAACTTCCAGATTTGGATTCCGATGAGCCGAACACAAAATCGCCCGTCGAGCGGGGCATGTGTGGCCCACGACACGCGATTTCGTCAACGTTCCCAGAATCGAACCAAACTTGACCCACAGGACCAGCGTATTGCTACGAGTCCGATGGCGCAAGTTTCGTCTCGATCCGATGTGTGTGCACGAAGTTAGGGTGAATTGCCGAAAAGGCGGATACGGGGCAGTGTCCGCGGATACGCGTTGATTCCGGTGTGCACGCACACCCGAATCAGCTTCCACGAAAACTCACACGTCCGTATCGACGATACGTACGTATCTGTGAAGACCGCACGCGACCAAGTCGTCCCGTTTGGCGGGGCGCACTCAGTTCCGGGGTGAAACAGGGTCTGGTTTTTCCTGTTTTTGGATCGCGGTGTGCGATCACCACAGGACGCGATGCCCCGAACAGTTTGTCCGGACACCGAGAGGGTCATACAGGCTTCACAACACAATTTACGGAATCGAAATCGGAGATACAGGATGCAAGATACGAGTACCTGAAGGGGACCCGAGAAACCGGGGGGTGAGACGTGTCCGACACGTGTCCGACTCGTGTCGGACACAGGGAAGCTAGGGTTAGGGTTTTGGGGTCGCTGCGGCGGCTCCGGTGGTCGGCACGGCGGCGGGAAGGTCGAGGGCGGTCGGGGGCGCTGGGGCGCGGCCGGACGGAGGCACGGCGGAGCCGAGGGCGGCGCCGGACGCTGCTGCCGGCGAGGGAAAGGGCAGCGGCTGCTGCTGCTGGGTCGAGCGGGTGGCGCCGGAGGAGGAGCAGAGGAGGGCGGCTGTGCAGGGTGGAGCTGGGCGAGGCGGTCGGCGAGGCAGAGGGACGGTTGCGGCGGGCTAGGGTGGAGGCGACGGCGGCCGGAGTTAGGGTTAGGTAGCCGGAGAGGAATGAGGGAGGAGGAAGAAGAAGGGGGAAGCTTAAATAGGAGGAGGAGAGGGGCTCGGCGGGTCTGCGTGGCCGCGGGGGAGGCGGGGAGCGGGCCGGAACGGCCGGCGCTACGCGCGGAGGCCGGCGCGGGCTGCGGGCGATCGTGGGGGCTGGGGAGAACGGGTCTCCGGGTGCGGGCGGCTAGCGGGTCGGGTTGCCTGACCCGACCCGACCCGGAAAGTCAGCGGGCTGGGAAGCTGGGCCGGCTGGGCTGGGCTTCGGCCCACTGGGCTGGGCCGGCCCAGGAAAAAGAAAAATAAATAAAATAAAATATAATTAATAATTAATAATTAATAATAATAATAATAAAAACAGTAAATTAAATAATTAATTTAAAATTAGTTTTTAGGCATTTAAAAATAGGTCTGAGGCCCAAAAAAATCCAGAAAAATTACCCTAAGTCCAGTTTTCCATTTTACACCCAAAAATATTATTTTCATAATATTTTAATATTGTTTAATATCAATTAAAAATCATGTAATAATTAAAAACCCTGATTTTAATTTCAGAAAATTCCCAGAAAATTCTAGAAAATTGTGAAAAATCCTAATTTTAATATTTTTGAAAAATCAGGGGCTTACAAATACTTTGGGCAAACAAATCCCACGAGAATCCACATATTGGTGTAAAATATCATGATACACATGATAACAATACTAAGGCGAGGATCGATCAAAATCGGATCAAAAAAATGTGATCCATACCCATTCTAGGACATGTTCTGGTTTGAACATAGCCAGTAGTATACTGCTCGGACAGTTTTATGTAGAAAGCAAGTCCCGATTATGCACGATTTTTTCATTTCTCAATGGATTTTCAACAAAAATAAATTATAATTGTCTGAGTAGGACCTTAGTTACTAGTGCTTTGTGCAATTTCACATTCATGTCGAATCACTTAGCTAACTGAAGATTGTATCAATTTGTCGGTAAAATCCAAAAATGTTTACTAAGAGATCATTTTCTATCAAAACCAAAGCTCAATCTAGCATGGAGTGATCATAGAGATCAAAATTAAATTATAGCATTCAAGAAAAAATGACAAGAAAAATCTGAAGCCTAGTTTCAGTCAAGCAATAAGTACTTGCCTACGCATGGGCATGTGACTGGTTGATTCTATATACAATTTACGTGCTTGTGTCCACCTCCAAGTCGGCCAAATAGTACAAGCATCGCTCTCTCGATCCCACAGGAGGGTGTAGGGGGGAGAGGAGATTATATGTTTAATAAAACAAATAAAGTGTATAAGAGAAAGTGAGAGTTAAGTGTCATGTCCCAGTCCCAAAACGTATGGGACCAGACACGTGACAATGACCAGCTGGTACAACTCCATAGGGCTTTCTAATTTAATGGACCCGACGAAGTGCACCTACGCTGTCAAAGGTTAAGTGATCTAGTTAATAATTTAATTCTAACATGCCTCAACTAAACTAAATCTCAATCCATGGTAAATAAATCTCAAGAAGGAACGATACGTATCATCAGTCTGCAGTCCAATAATACATCCGTTCGAATAGGCCAAAAGAACAATATAGGCCTATAAACACTAGGCTATAAAAGCAGAATCAGAAATAGAAATTAGTACATGGCTGTAACAGCTGAAAATATAAAAATACCTGCAACGATGTCCACACTCCACTAGGTCGAGCATCATGCAAACTGTACAAATAACCTGGAAGGGAACCAGGTCCTCAGAGGGACGTAACAAGATACAAAAAGTACATGCCATAATATAAATACTGAGTAAATAAAGGGGGTGTGCTAACCATCTAAGTGAATGCAATGTGAAGACAACATTGGTACGTATGGGTAGGTATAGGCATAACGTCCAATACTCCGAAGAGCGTGGTATCTGTACATGTAATAACGTCCATCATTCCGAAGAACGAGGTATCTGCAAATATATACGTCTGTATTGCTCTGAAGAACACGGTATCTGAATAAAGGAAGTGTGTGTCCCATACGCCTATTAGTCGTCCTCCTCGTCCAATGTCAATGTACAAATCTCAAGTGAGACATGGACATCTCGTAACTATAATGCAAGTCACCTAAAACAATACACCTATGCTAAGTATCAACACACGAGCTACTCGCACCGATGGCCAGTCGAGTGCATAAATCCGTGTCCTATCATGAACTCACTCTGTGACATGAAATAATACGTGTCAAGGCCTTAAAGCTATAATGATAACTCCGTCACTTAGGGTACGTCTACTAGACGCTAGGTCAAACACAAGTCCTAACGTCGACGCCATTGTCGACTGCACTGAGTCTTTCTCGGACGCACACAGTTATATAATATTTAAATAATAAAATATTTAACTAATAATAACTGAATTTAAACAGTACAACAAGACACGGTATACTTGCCTGGAAGCCAGACGAAAATTCGAACACCAACTCGCCATGGAAGTAGCAGTGTAACAATGTAAATTGGAGCTGATATCCCCGGATGCTGTCACAAATATCATCAACAGTCCCGGAATAAGCGTGATACTTAGAAAAGCATATACATACGTCCAATTTGGACACAGGGGAGTGGACCCGTCTTGCACCAAAAAATGTGCCAGAGAAGAAGTTCTCCAAATTCGTCAAACTTAGTGTCTACGAGTCCAGAACGATGATAAGAACCCAACACCTTCCGGCACGGTCACCTCCCGGCACGGTCGCCTTGGAACATCCATAACTGAATTCCGATGAGCCGATCATGAAATCGTCCGTCATGTGGAACCGTGGGGCCCACGAAACGACGTTTCGTCAACGTTCTCAGAATCGAAACAAACTTGGGTCACGGGACCAGTGTAACGCTGCAAATCCGATGGCGCAAGTTTCATTATAAAATGACAGGCACACAAAAAATTTGGACGAGTGTCAAAACAGGCCGATACGGTACTTTTCGACGGATACGCGCTGATTCCGGTGTGCACGCACATCCAAATCAAGTTCCACGAAAGCCCATACGTCCACGTTGATGATACGCGTCTTTCGGTATAATCGGTACGCGACGAGGATGCCCGGATTGACGGGACCAACTCCGTATCAGAGAAATTTAATGTCTTTTAAAACCTGTTTTTATCGATTTGGAACTTAAATTAGAAACAATAGGAAACAAGCTAAATTATTCCAATTAAACACATATCATGAGGGTCATATAGAGAACACACCTGCGAAGATGGTTCGAAAAATAGCCGAGAGACGGAGGAGTAATCGCGCCATGAAAGGGGTTGGTTGAGGCTCGGAACTGCTGAATTGAAGAAGAAGAAGAAGAAGAACAACAACAACAACAACAACAACGACAGCAAAAGTTTGCAGTCGCAGCAACGGTTTGCATGAGGAGAAGGGGAGGGGGAGCCCTGGGGGGGTGTCGTCGGTTGTCGGGGGGGTGCTCGACGGTCGTCGGGGGGTGCTCGGCAGTCTGCTCCGGCCAGAAATACGGCTGCAGCTACAACAACAATAGGCGTAGCAACATCAGCCGTTGCTGCAGCGGTGGCGGGTTGCTAGTGGCGGTGGCTCGACCACATGGGGGGGATGAGGGTGGCTCGCCGGCGTCGGGGCTCTCCGGGGGGGGGGGTCAGAAGGACAGCATCAATGGCGGGAACAACAGCATAGCAAGGTGGAGGGTGGTGGTCGGGTTGTAGTGAGGGTGGTGGTGGTGCGGCGGTGGCTTGGTGCCGATGATGGTGGTCGCTTGGTTCCTGCGGGGGGGTGCTTCGGCCAGTGGGGTGTAATGTAGGTGGTGGCGGTGGCTGTCGTGGCGAAGGTGATGGTGGTGAAGTTGGCGGGTGGTGGTGGTGATGATATTGTCGGGTTGGGGGAGAGGATGAGAATGGTGATTGTGAGATTTTATGAAGGAGGAGAGGAAAGAGGGTGGCTCCATGTTGAGGGAGAGATGGAGAGAGTATTGTTTTAAATGAGGTGAGAGAGGAAGGGTGTGCCTAGGGATTAGGGCCGACTCTCTTAGTATTTCTAGGGATTTGTAAGTGGTCATGAAGGAAATAAGGGGTGGTGATGTGTTGAGGCTTGGATGGGGGTTGGGATTTAAAAGGGGATGGATAGTGATGTATAGTACCAAGTAAATGAGAGAGGGAAGCATGATCGGTCAAGGCTATCAAGAATGGGTTTTCTTCATTTGCTTGCTCCAATAGGAGATGGACACTTAGCTATCATTTCACATTTAGGTCCTTAGGAGTTTGGGTGTTTGCAAAAATGGAGAAAATGATTGGATGAGGGTGGAATCTATGTTTGGTGTGATGTAGAGGAGAAAATTGGTGTGTGGTATTTTGTATGAGCCATGAGGGTGTGGGTGTGGGTGTGGGTGGTGGTGGTGTTGGGTCTAGTTTTTTGTTAGGTTGGATCCTTACCACCAATTTAATTAAAAATAGTGTAAATGGTGTTCTTTAATTAATTGGAAGTGCATAGGATTTAAATTGGGTGTGACACAAGTGTCATGGACGTAGTAGACTCGGAATAGAATATTGTCATAACTTGGGTTGCACAAAACGGGTCGAGGTTGTGTCTCCAATTTTGATTGGAACGGACAAAGATGCAAAGTTATATTTATTTGAATTTAAGAATAGACGTTTGTAACAAATATTGTGCGACTAAAATGAAGCACAAGAGAGGGTATTTATGAGTTACACAAAGGTCAGAATGGAAGATTGGTACGTCTATGTCAATGGTGTGAAATTTGTTGGAAGACAAAAGGCTAGTGTAATGCTCTAGATATTTAAACAACGGTAAAGTACAACAATTGAATAAAAATCACAGTAGTGAATTATAACCCCAATAATTAATCCCGAATAATACTAATTTAATCCATAATCCTATATTTTGGTCTGGGGGTTTACATTAAGTCACTTGTCTAACTTAAAAGAAGTGATCTCGACCATTGCATTAAGATCCAAATGCAACATACTAGATGCAATTGCTTTGCTATGAGCAGAAAAGCAAGGAACAATATATTGTCAGTATACTGATGCCAGTGAAAAATCAGGATATAGAAAAAATGATCAATGATTAAATATATTTAATAGTTGTTATTCTTTGTTTGTGATTTCTTACAACGTAGTTGGTTATGATGTTATGTTAATTAAAGAAAATATGGTTGATCCAATTGATATTATAAAAAAAATACTTATAAACTATTTTTTACGATCCGGTCTGCACTAAATTGATCCAAACACACGTTGACAAATTTAAAAAAAAAAATCATGTAGAAAAAAATCTCGAAAAGGTAAAGAAAAAATTAATCTTTTAAAATAATAAAAGAATGCAAAAAAATGGGAAAAATGTTTCTTTGAAAAGAAAAGATATAATTTTTTTAAAAAGATAAAAAATGAAAGAAATTGTGAAAAAGAAAAAAGCCAAAAAAAAAAACTTTAAAAAAGGTATAGGAAAAGCGAAAAAAAAGGATTTTCTAAAAAGAAATATAATTTAAAACAAAAAAATTCTTGAAAAAAATAGAAAATAAGAAACCAGAAAAATAGAAGATAAATAGTATAGAATTTTTTAAAAAAAAGCAAAGAAGTAATTTAAAAGAAAAAAACTGAAAAAAGAAAGAAAGAACAAAAAAAGAACAAAAAAAAAACTTGTAATTTTCTTACAATTTGACCAGTTTTGAACACACTGCTTTTCCGTTAATAAACCCATAAATTCAAAATATTTCACAACTTCCCCCTAACCCACAGAGGAAAGAGCAAGAGGAGCAAAACCCTAATATTAGAGCCCTAATATTTTTACTCTTCTCCGACGATCACCGCGCAAATAAATGTGTTCGGTGAGTCGATTTCTTCGTTTCTTCCAATCATTTATTTTGTTAAACAAATTTCAGATTATAAACTTCATTGATAGTGAATTACCAATTTGTGGTGATTTTTTTTTAATTTGTTTTTGAATTGATTCCTAGAGAGTCGGTATAAATTCACTGATAGCAAGCAATGGAAGATTTACCAATTCCTTTGCCGAGCAGCAAGCAATGGAAACCCTAAAGTACAAACTATCCAAAGCCGAGAACCCCGAAGCGAACATTCTCGCGCTCTTGACCGATTCGTTCAAAACCTACGACTCCGAGCCGAGCCCCTCCGCGTTCTCGTTCGTCATAAAGTACCTGTTCCGCAAACGCTGCCTCTCCCGTATCCCTCCGGTCCTCTACCATCTCGAGAGTGCCGAGAGGTTCGAAGTCCCTGAGGGACTCCTGGCCAATGTGATTCGAGCTTACGGCAGGGCCGAGCTGCTCGAAGATGCTGCTAACGTGTTCTACAGGATCCCAAAGTTCCGGTGCGTCCCGTCCGCACGCTCGCTGAACTCGTTGCTCTCAGTTCTGTGTAGGAAAAGGGAGGGGCTTGGTTTGGTGAGAGATGTCCTGTTGAAGTCTTTAGATATGGGAATCCGGCTAGACGCCTCGACCTTCAGAATACTGATCGGAGCTCTCTGTAGGAACGGTAAGGCCAGGTATGCGAAGGAGATGTTTGATGTAATGCTGCAGCTCGACGAGCTCGCTCCCGATGGTAGCGTGTACTCTATGGTTCTTTACTATCTGTGTAAACAGCCGGGTTTGAGCGGGGAGGCGATGGGTTTCTTGAGAGAGATGCAAAATGTCGGTTTCTCGCTGGAAGTTTCGGAGTACAACAGCGTGATTGATGCTCTTGTTAGGGATGGAAAAGTGAAGGACGCATATTCTGTTCTCGCTCTTATGAGAATGGAGGTAGGAAGGCCTGATATCACGAGCTATAACAGCGTCCTTGATGGATTTGTCGCAGCAAATGAATTTCTCAAGGCTGATCGTTTGTTTGATGAGATTCTTCTGATGGGTATTGTTCCCGATACTTGCACTTATAATACCTACATAGATGGTCTTTGTAAAGAAGGGAACTTGGAAAGAGCTTGTAGGATGGTCAGTTGCATGAAAAAAGCAGGTTGCAACCCCGACTCATCAACCTTCAATGTTCTTATATCTGGATATAGTAAAGCTGGTGATATGGAAAGAGCAAAAGAGTTCATGGATGAAATGCTTGAGAAGGGCTTCTACTGGAACTCACATACTTATGAGAGTGTGATTAGTGGGTTGTTTCAAAAATGCGAAATTATGGCAGGGCGTAAATTGTTGGTGGAGATGTTGGGTAAAGGATATGTACCTCAGGCATCAACTTTTAATTCTTGTATATGTTGTATGTGCAAAAATGACCACCTCCATGAAGCTGTGCAAGTGCTTGATGAAATGACGAAGCATTCTATATCTCCAGATGCCATGTCGTGGGAAGCGTTGCTGGCTGGATGCAGATTGAACCCTCTGGGTACTCCCATAAATTTGGAGTCTGTCACATCGACGTCTTTAGCTGCTTGACAATGTTACTGCTTCACTGTCAATTTGTATGCTGTATATCTGGCCAATGTTGAGGTTGATGTCTAATCTACACGAGCAGTTACCAACGTCAATTTATAATCAGAATTGAAGTGACATGTCCAAATCAAATTGTTATGTTGAAGAAATTTGTTTGTGCTTCATTGATTTGGGTGATGGCAGTATGCTAAAATTGGGTGTAGCAAGGAGTTCAAATTCAGTGTACAAGGAGTTCAAATGCAGTGCTTTAGACAATACAAACAACCTGGTGAACATTGCCAACATTAAAATGATGGTACTTGGTACTTTGTTGTCATCTAGATGCAAAGCAGAATTTCTTATACGAGCTTTTTTTTAACTATGTTGCTTATAGTCTTGAGGAGAGTGTGTTACTGGTATCATCATCATCATGGCAAGGCATCTAATGGAGTAAAGATGTCATTTAGGTACTTTCTAACGGTTCTTCGTTTTTTTTTCTAATTGACATTTTGGTGGACATTTACTAATTTTGTTAGATACCTGTGGAATGATTAGTGTCTTAGGTATGATAATTACATAATTTATAGAGGTTATCTTCTATGTTGAAAAATGGAGTATTCTCCTTTATGTTGTATAACCTCTCTATAGTCATAATGTTTGGACCAAACTAATTTATTACTATGAGGTTATAACTTAAGAGAGGTGTAGTTACAAAAATTATTATTTGAGTTAGGTATCCTTAGTGAAAGTGGTATAGACTATAGAGGTAAAGTAAGCATTACATTAATAATTAATTAATGGAGTATGTCGAGTCCAAGGTATAGACATTGATAAAAAAGATAGACAGTTTAAAAAACACTAGTACATGTATGTATGTAGTGTTGGGAATATACATATAATTATTACTATGTGGAGGCAAGTTCCTTGAGACGGGAGCTAGAAAAACTATAACTTATTATAATGTGGATTCTATTCTTTTTATAACTGGCCCAAGTTGGGACAATAATTTTTTATGATTATATGGAGGTTATTCCTATATAGAGTATGATTAGAGAGAGGTTTTACTGTATATAATACTAAGGTCAACCAAAACTATATTCCTTGGTGTATGTTGATATTGATGGTACTATATTAGTATATACAACAAAGAAAGGTTATCTTTCTGGTATAAAGATGTGAAGAGAAGCTTTAGAATCTTTTACAATTAGGAGGAAAAACCAAATTGTTTTAGATGAAATTACAAGGACAGATAGAGTCCTTCACAGTGATGACCATGAAGAAGATGCCTAAGAGTGATCTTTCTGGATCAAATCCATCAAGATGGCAATATTAAGATATTACTACCCATAAAAGTCTGTGTCTTTTTTTCAGTTTAACTCTCCCCCCCCCCCCCCCCCCCCCCAATCCCACACAGACACTAAAAAAAAAAATATGGGTCCGCCGCTGCTCTTAAATTTAAAGAAATATTTCCTATACTCGGTCGCTGAAGAAAAATAGACTACTGTAAGATCACTCATTGCTATGGGTATGAATATCCAGCAATAAAAGGTCCAAATATTGTGCAGAACTTAAATAAATGCTGAGATGGATAAACAATTATAAAATAAATAAAACGAAACATAGGTCACAGAGCATTGAGGCCAGATGGTGAAGAAGGCCTGTCATCAAATAGACATAGGACTCTTCCTTGTGGTCCCACTAGGAAGTAGAAAGTTGCCGGGCTTTCAGTGTAACAAAATTTGCATCTTGGTACGGAGGAGAGCCTTGGTCGGTCCTAGTGGATCAAGTCTTAACTGCTCATTCTGTCCTGTCAATGATCCCATTGAAGTTAGAAATTGTCCTGATTGATGGTAAGATGAAGAAATGATATTTAGAAAGTCTGGGTATATACTATAGAGAATGATAGATGCAGATATTGGGAGCGATAATGGTTGTAGCTGAATAAGTTGCTGCGCGTAGGCCAGTATCAACATAGATTGAGCTCGTAAGTTGTAAAGAAGTATATTGTAGTTGTTAATGTTACAAAAGATGTGAACCTTAATAGAGATGAGTGTACGAAGGCTGGGCTTGGGGTTGCTTATCATGGCTGCTTCTGCTTTATTTTTGAAACCTAAAAGCTGTTTGATAACAGCAACTTATCAAAAGAGAAAATTAATAATAAAAATTGAAAGCTAGTTCAATTATATGGCAGCTATTGATAGCAGGTGGGAAGCTGCTTGCAAAAAAATGCTTTTGCTGCTGCTTTTCAAATAGCAGCAGCAATCACAAAGCAGGTCTGAAAGGATTTATGTAGCAGCAAAACAAACCAGGTGCCTAAAAGCTGCATCTGCTGCTGCTTTTTGAAAATAATGTAAACCAAATGAAAGCGTATTATGATTGGCATTTAAAGAAGTTGAAACATGCTCGACTAGTGAGGTCCTTAGTTCATTACTATGTCGGATGCCACTGAATCAAAATTTGCCTTCCCTGTTAATAAATGAATCATGATATTCAGTAAAATAGTCCTATATCCAGTCTGTCTCTCATGTACCAATACCTCATCTCCACATCTCTGCTTCATAGGCTACAAAGAACAGTTACTATGTAGCCATTTGATATGCAAATAATGTAAACCAAATGAAAGCGTTTTCCAGTGGCTCAATGTTTTCTTATATTCTATCATTCTATGTCATGTGCTATATTTATGTACTTATTTGTATTAGAACTATCTTTTCCGCTTGCCTATAATCACCAAGAGTTCAACTTCTGTTAGAAGTCAGAATTTAGAATGCACATTTATATTTACATTAATCTTTTAAATAATTGCAACCATTTGAGTAAAACTAAGGTGCACCCTAATGGGCATAAAAGAAGGATTGGATGGAAAGGTTGATGGACTCCCTGTTGGCAACAAACATTCTTCTGACCCAAAAGAAGTGCAACGGTCTCGATCTTATTTTCAGGTTTTACATCCGATTCATACTATTCTTATGTTATGGAGAAGTGCCTTTTTGCTGCAAGTCCAACAAATTGAAGTATTTATTTATTCTATATCATTAAATTGAGAAATATCATCTTTCTTCATCAGAAATTTATTCTTTTCATCTGCGTCACTTTTGCTTCTGAATTAGTTAGCTCATATATACGGATTCTTTGCTTCTGAATTTATTACAATTTATAGCGTATGTGTGGATTCTGGCACTTCTGCCTAGTTGTATGTTTTCTAGCGATAGTACTTAGTATTATCCACGATGTTAGTATATTTTCTCAGTTTGATTGGGATTAATGAGTACTAGCAGTATCTTTCTTCCCTTCAAAGTTTAGTTATATGTTCTACGTTGCTAGGCATATTTTTCTGTCATAGATTTTTGCTGAGTGAAAAGAAGTAAAATGAAAAGCATATGTGGAGTCAGAAGTATGAACTGACATAATAGCTAAGTATCATAGACTGATAGTCATTACAGCCAGCAATGAAGTCGAGCAATTAGGCTCTCTTCAAGTATAGTAGAATATCACCCACATATTAGTACATCCCAAGCTAGCAGACCTTATTTTAGCCTTTTATTTTGGTGTATTGAGCTAACTTCCCTCATTGCTTTACTCTGTTTTTGAATATTCTATTTTGTACCTTCTCATTTGTGCATATGCACAAATTGTTCTTGTAAGAACTCCTACGTATCATTAAGGTTTAATTTACAGATGAATTGGACTGTTTCTTTTTTGTATGTCAACCTTTGCTTTTTATTTATTTTTAGCCTCCCTAGAACCAGTTTCAACGTACATTACCAATATATAATCAGTGCCGGACTTTAGATTTTGAGATCTGAGACGAACTCTAAATGTTGTGCCCTCAAAGCTTAATATTCATATTATATTATTATTTTTCCATCAAAAACGATACAATAGTATTTTCAACCCAAAATTTAAGAAATAAAATTTAATATCCAAAAGAATATATGATATAATGAAATACTAATAAAACTGATGTTCCAAACCAAAAGACAAACTGATTTTCATGACAATTGTTTTCTTATAGGAGGCATGTTTGCTTCTCTGGTGTAGTAGTACTCTGCATACGAAAAAAATTCACCAAATTGTTTTTTTATTGGAGGTCCACTGAGAGTGAGGGGACGGTTTTCTAATAAATATGAATAATACTGAATTAGCTTTTTGTGTCATTAAAAATGTTGGTTACAGATACTGAGATACATATTTGATAATTTATGTTTGACCTCAAAGAGTTGGATAATTATGATGATATATTTTAGATTGAAAATTTTCCAATTAACAGTAAAAACTGACCAACCTTCTTTTAGTTTCTGTAGAGCCTCATCCTCGTGTAGAGCTTCGTGATGGTTACGTTTCAAGAACTAAAAAAAGTCATAGATATGTTTCTAAAATCTGTAAAAATGAATTTTTTTTGTCATAAATTAAACAGTGCATAAAGCTATCTAGACATCCACTGTTTCCACCAAGTTATTCAGTTATCACAATTCACAAGCTTATATGAAAATGCAATGATATATTAAAAAAAAGTCATAGATATCATCAAAGGCCGGCAGCCGAGAGCCTCTCAGACTTTCTAAAAAAAAATCAATGTGGCCGGCAACCAAGAGGCAACAGGGAATCATTTATATTAATTTATAAAAAAAATTCAAAATCTCACCTGTGGTCACGGAACAGTAGAACTGTGGAAGAAAGGGAGGGGTGCCACTACGCTGATTTGATGTCTTTTAACTCGGCGACAGCCGAGAGTCTTCTTAAAAAAAAAAAAAAACCCTAAACAATTTGATGCCATCCACCTAGTTATTTGTTTCTTAAGTTTAGCTAGCTAGGAAAGGCCTCTGTGTGTTTGCCTATCAACTATACGTCATCTAATGGGCTTAAAAAGAACAGAATACAATAATAGGTGCCGGGCCATCTACAATGGTGTTGTCCTATATACACTAGGAAAAAAGAAAGAACAAAACTGGGCCATCTGCAGTATATATATATATATATATATATATATATATATATATATATATATATATGGTGCCCTCAAAAATTTTGGGCCAGAGGAAATTGCCTCATGGGCCTCATATTAAGTCCGGCCTGATATAATACTAGAGCTTACCTTCTATTGGCATTCTAGGAACATTCTAGTATCTTGTTAAACAAAAGCCATAGGTTTATAAACAAAGCATTGTAATGAGTTATCTAATATCATAAACTTTAAGATTGTAACAAGGAAAAATGTTCAAGGTTGTTGACCCTCCCCCTCTTATAGATCTCTTTTGAGAAACTTTATCAGCTAAGATCGTAACCTCAAATGCGATATGTAGAAAATATATACACTACATTGGTAATAACTGGTTGACTTCACTATGGCTGTGGACCAAGCATTATTTAGGAATAACAGAAGTGCTAAAGAAGTAGACACCTAGGTAGTAGCTAGCATATGTGACATCACTAGAACTATCTAAAATGGAAAATACAGAGTCTTCTGGACTCTCTTGCAAGCTGGAACATAGATAATAATCAATTCTAGCTTGGAGAGAAATTATAGAAGAGACAGCCTTCGTGGCGGGGGGAGAGAATGAGTGAGTTGTTGGTGCCGTCTTCTTAGCAGTGGGAGAGAATTTTGGCCTTATTGGCATGGAGTACTTTATACCTGGGATCGGAAAAAGCGTAGATTACAAATATCACGTGGGTCAGGTGGTCAGTTCTGAGTTGCCAAGTTTAAGAGGCTGACAGTGGGCCAAAGTAGGATACTGGAAGAGGAAGCTGACACGTGGGCCAGAGTAATTGAGCAAGCTCACAAATAAGTAGGCTCGAGCACTGTAGGACGAGAAACTAAGATGTGGGCCACAGTGTTGGATGACGAGTAGGCCATGTAGAGTGGGAGACATAAATTGTTGATGTTGCTGAATTTGAAGGGGATGGAGCTAGGAGGTCGTCGCCGGAGATGGAAGAGGAGAATCTGAGAGAGGAGGGATACATATTTTTGTCCTTAAGGATAAAAACAAGGTTAATGTCTACCAATTAGTTGCTTACCGACTAGAAAATTAAGTTTTTACACTTATCATTTGTCCTGTTGTTTTAGTAGCTTAGGAAAATACCAAAATCTGTTATTTGGAAGTGTCAAGAACAGGTATCATGGTGAGATGGGGAGTGTGAGTATATGGTGTAATGGTGTCGCTAGGAAGAATTGAAGGGGCAAGTAGAAGGTTTCAGCTGTTAAGAAGTAGATCGTCATGCCTTGTACCGGGAAAGATAACTTTACCGATCTCTATTTTCCTTACCAGTTACATCTCTATTAGTACAGTACGCACTTCTTTTATGGAAGTTGCCTACAAGCAATGTTGTAAAACACAGAAGCCGAAAAGGGAGGGCCCTATACATTTTCTTTTATGAAGTCCCTGAGTGTGTATGTATATGCATGTGTGTGTATGTATATGCATGTGTGTGGGGAAAAGGTTCCTAAGGGGAGTCCATGTGTCAAAATTTAATTGGACACCTACGTCCGAGTGCATTGTACCAATTTCTAACTAAATATATTTGAGGAACAATAGTTATTGGAGAATGCAATGGGCTATTTGGATTTCGATACGTGGAATTCGTCTTAGAAATTTTCTAAGGGGCCATCTTAGGAACCGTTTAATTTACACACTATGGGTAAATGGTTTCTAAGGTGCCCTCTTAGGAATTTTCCTAAGTCGGAATCCACGTATCAAAATCCGGATGATCCATCATATTTTCTCCTAACTACTGTCCCTTCAATATATTTAGTTGGGATTTGGTGCCATGCACTCGGGTATTGATGTTCAATCGAGTTTCAACACATGAATTTTCTTTAGGAAATTTCCTATGTGGCCACCTTAGGAAACTTCTCTCCTATACACACTTTTTTCCTACACACAGACACTTTTTTCACTTTCTTTCTTTCTGTCGTTGTTGTTGGTGTTGCTCCTACGCTCTCCTCTCTCTACCACTGTGAGAGAAGGGGAGTTAAGTAGAAAGAAGTTTGGTAGGGAGGGCTTGACGATCATTAAAATCCGGGTCATGTTCAATTGACACTGGTATAGGACTTTTAGCATTACACATCAATTATAGTCCATCGATTTTTTATTGATCCAATGATGAGTAGTATCCTAATTAAATAATAGAAAGTTCTATAAGTCAGGTTTTAATTGACAATCTAGGGCTAGTCCGGCTCCAGTTTGAAATGGAGCTTTTGTTGTTTCCGCGTCATTTTGGTCAAAACTGTAAACGGAACTCATCTGGTTCCAGTGTTTACTGTTTTGGCTATATACAAAAATGACCAATACTCAGGAGGGCACCGGTTGGTGTTTTCCATTTCAAACGGAACCAAGCTACCCTAATCAATGGCAAAGACTATTAAATGATGATACTTTTCTCTCCTTTTTCCAGTTTCCGCAGGGTTTTGGTCAAAACTGTAAACAGAATCTCATCTGGTTCTAGTGTTTACTGTTTTGGATATATAAAAAAAAATGGCAAATACTCAGGAGGGCACCAGTTGGTGTTTGCCATTTTAAATGGAGTGTGCCATTTCAAACATGAACCAAGCTAGCCCTAATCAATGGCAAAGACTATTAAATGACAATATTTTTCTCTCCTTTTTCCAGTACCATATGCATCATTTTTTTCTTTTCTTGGATATTCTTTTCCACTAACTGGGCAAGGTCGTTATGTTTGGGTGAGGATGAAAGTAAAAGGAGGGTATTACTGTCCAAACAAAACATCCAAAAAATATTCCCAGGAAAGCAAAACTATTCCGAAGGGGGCCTTGGGTTTTACTTTCCCACAACAAAAATGGGAATATGAAGCCCCTCGTATCCCTCCCAAATTCCCAATCCTAGACATACCAAACATGGGTAAGGAATCCAAAACCCTTTCCCAAGCCTCCGAAACTTGAACCAAACGTCCCCTTATAGGCTTCCTTTACATGTGAGCACATCAATGCTTACAACCTTTTCAAGTCATATTTTGTTTATATGTTAATATAAAGCAAAGTGCTATATTTTTCTTTACATGTGAGCATATCTACATATACAACATTTACAGGTCATAGTTCGTCTATATTTTAATACTAAGCAACCCATGTTTTCTAGAAACTGGTCATTTATATTCTGGGAAAAACATTTCCAATTCATTTTCTTGCTGGCAACAACTCATGAATCTTAACCATGTGATGCTTTGTGCCTATTTTGAGTTTACCAATGACAGGTTTTACTTTAAGTAACCTGCAGAAACTTCGATATAATAATTGACCAACACTTGGAAGGATCCTTCAGTAAACTGTAATTTATATCCAAAAAGCATCATGAGTGGGTATCAAAGTAGCAGCGCAGCCTATATTTACGTAACTTAATCTTGCATATCTGTTGTCATATTGGATGACTTTTGTTTCCCAAGTTGCTGAGTTTTCATGCTACTCATTGCAAACTCTTATATTATCGAAAATCCAATTTTAGAAATTATTTACTTGAATTCTACCTCCTGTACACACACACAAGCTTAAATAAGTTGGTGCTTTTCTAACCGAAGCTGGTTTCATCTAGTGTGATTCATTGCATACAAACTATAATGTTCTGATGTGGCAGGATTCTATGTTTGAACCTGTGGCTTTAAGTGCTTCACAATGTATATAACAAACTTAGGCTACCTGTGCATATATCTACAGCACGATGAGCGTGACAGTACTCGACATGGTGGCCGAAGCTCAGGTTGCAGGGCAACAGGTAATTCTTTTTCACGTTCAAACCAACAAACATGTTGCCCGTAAGATCTTAAATTTAGATTCTCTCTTTACAGATCCTGGGGGTGGAGTCATCCAAAGGAGCAATTGATAGGTCCAGAGGGAAAGTGGAGCTGGCGCAACATAGTGCTGATGACTGCAGTGTCTGGATGCATGATGGCTTTCCTCAATTGGGGGCCGAGATTCCCACCTGAAAAAAAGACCAGCATTTAGGAAGAAGAAGACCGACACAGAGAGAAACTGCCCCAGCTGCTATGGTACAGAACCATCTAGGCTACACACTGCAAGAGCGATAGAAAGCGGAGGTCAATATTCCTCCGGATTGAATAGCACAAAGCTTGAGAGATCTTTTCCCAGAGCCAAGGAAAGAATAACTATCAATCGAGGGAGAGATTTGGTGGAGGGGGGCACTAGGGGAAGTGATGAGTTCAGCCGAACGTATGGAGAGAGAGGCACACATCAGCCTGGTGGGTTTCAGGTGGATAAATGGAAGCACAATCTCTATGATGAGGAGAACAGGAGACCCAAGTCCAAAGAATGAAGAAGCACAGATTGCAAAAGTTGAAGCCCTCCTGGCACTGCAATACTTGTTTGTCAACTATTTTGTAAGATTTGACAATGAAATCATTCCTTTCAGAGTGAATTAGTCCTAGCTTCTTAGGAAGCAAGGCCAATACATTCAGAGCTGAAGTGTTGTTGTGAACATGAATTCTCTTTCGTTATTAATGGTGATGAAATCTGTTTCTTCGTACTCTTGGTTTTGGTGATAATACTGTCACAGAAAGATAAATGATTTCTAAGACTTTATAGAGGACATCCGAAACATGCAACATAAAAAGGCGTCTCTGTGTCACAAGGCCGAATCATGGGGTTGGAAAAGGAAAGTCATTATTTTTCTATGTTTGGATGCCAAAGGAATTGAGGAGGAAAAAAAAATGATTTCCAATGGAAAGAAAATTAGGGAGGAAAGTGGTTCCCTCCATCCAACTAAAGATTCACTTTTCCACCTTTAAGTATTCATCTTTTTTTTTTCAATTTTTTTGACATTTCCAAACAAAGGAAAGGAATATCGATGGATATTATAATTTTTCAAAGGAAAGAAAAGAAGAAGGAATTGATTTCCTTTCCTTTCGAGGACCAAAAGTCCGGTTTTGTGATTGCCATGTTTCCAAGGGCGTGCAGATTCGAGATGTAAAAACTCCCTTCATAAATCTTGAACCCTCCCAAGAGCTAAATCTTGTCACACGGCTTATGGCTTAAACTTAGGCCGTGTATAAAAGCACTACAAAAAAAACTCGGGACTGACACAACTTTTTTTTTTATAAGTTCTTCACTAAAAAATTTACTCAGGACTAGTCCAAATATTTATTAGGACAGTCAATTTGACAGTCCTTCCAATAGGTTGGACTGTCAAAATTGTCAGTCTATTGAACTGCATACTTTATTTAGAACTGTCAACAATTTTACAATCCAACATATTGGAAGGACCGTCAAAATTTTGACAGTCCTAATAAATATTTGGACTAGTCATGAGTAAATTTTTAGGTGAAAAACTTATAAAAAAATTGGGCCAGGTCCGAGTCTTTTTTGTAGTGCCTTTATCAATATCCTTAACTTAAAAGTCTGTGAATGATGATTTATATCAATTGGCCTATTAGCTCAGCTGGTTAGAGCGTCGTGCTAATAACGCGAAGGTCGCAGGTTCGAGACCTGCATGGGCCAATAAATTGTTTTTCATTCATTTATTTTTTGCATTCATTTTAATTTTAAGAAGAAAGACAATAAAAACATTTCTTCTTCTCTCCCTTCCCCTCAACATTTCCATGGGGGCACGCTCCGTCTTCGACTCCGGAGCTCTCCGATCGGAACTCGAAGCCGCCGGGATCAGCTCCAAGTTCATCCCTACCATCTGGAAGTAATCTCTCTCTCTCTCTCTCTCTCTCTCGAAAACCCTAGCTTCTAGAGAGAGAGAAACCCTAATCTAGGGTTTCGTTGTCTCTAATCATTCTCCTCTCGTTGTTTCCTTTTGTTTCCAGGCACGTCGTCCAAAATCCTGGCTGCAGCCTCGACGACGTCCCCTCGCTCCCGGCGGCCGCGTACCCGCTCCTCCGGTCCAAGTTCAGGCCGATGACGTCCTCCCTCTCCTCCGCCGTCGACTCTGGGGACCGCGTCACAACCAAGCTCCTCATCCGCCTCCAGGTACTCTACTCCCTCTACTTCGGACACGACACGGACACTCCGGATACTTTAGGACTTCCGTGTCTTGTTCGTGTCCGTGCAGCATTGGATTTGGTAAGTAATGTGAAGTTAGGGTTTCTTACTGCAACTTCACTTCATTGTTTGTCTATATGGTAGAAATCTTGGATGCTTAACGACACTGTGATTGTAGATGGTGATCTATGTTGCATGGACGCGAATAAGATACGGAAGTGGGCAACAATTTCGAGTATTTAATGTACTTTAGTGTGTTTGTATCATGTCAAATACATGTTCGACACGAAACATGATGCGGCATAGACAGGACACTGGTAGTTTTAAGTGTCTGAGCTTCCTAGATGGCGATATATAATCAATATTGTTATCTATGATGCATGGACACAAATATGACATGTTAGAGATATGGGGACACTGTGACAACATCGATATTAGCGTGTCTAATGTATTTGGAGTGTATGTGTTGTGTTCGGTACGTGTCCTACTCGTGTCATGACAAGGACATGCACCAATTTTCAGAGTGTCGTTGTTTACTACGTTGTTATCATTGACAATAGATATTTGTAAATATTATCATGTTTTCTTGATAATGGACTAAAGTGGGCCTATATTTAGCCTGCCTAAGTTGCCTTTGAGCTGATTCACTTATTATGCAGTCATCAGTTCTGTAGCTTCTTGAGTGTACCTTTTATGTGCTGAGCCCAATGAGTTTAACTTTGTTCAGAAAGAAGTGTCTAATCGAAATTTAAGAATAAAGGGCATGAACTAGGAAATAGAAACACTCCAAAAATTGGGTCGGGGTCCATGTTATGTTGTGTCAGACACAGATCGGACATCACCTAGATACTCAAAAATACATTAGGACACACCAAATATGTACTGTGTCCATGTTGCCTTGTTCGTAATTTATCGTATTTGTGTCCGTGGTGCAAGTGCAACATAGGGTGTGTGCCAAAGCATAATCCAAGGATGAAGATATCAACTACATTACGATCCAGTTTATCGGACTGTAAAGCCAAGCCAGAAGAGAACCAAGTGGAAGGAAGTAAATACTCATGCTATACATCATCACTGCTGCACTAGCTCAAATTTGTATTAGTTTACATTATTTGTACATAATCTGTCATGATAAACCCCTTATGCTCACACATGGGTTCCCAATGGCGTAATTTTAGGTTGTAATCTTGCTTCTTAATGTGTTTTATTATTTTATAGAGGTTTGCATAATTAATGGATTCCCTCAAGAGTAATTAAGTTCAAGACAGGCTTGATGAATTTTATCTAGAAGAAGCAATAGCATTTTAAAATGAATAGTATTAGGTACTTGAGCTAGCTTCAATATTAAGGTGCCATAGGAACTTGTTCCTATTTGCAAGAGGAATTGGTTCATGTGTGTGGCTTGCACACGTATTGTAAGAGTGCCAATAATGGCAAAATAAGTTGCCACGTCAGCAACACGTCCAACCTTGCATTTTATATGAAGTTCCCAATGGTGTAGTTACTTGTCATGCATGTTTCTATTGTTTCTTTATGCTAAGTGTGTGTGAGCCACACACAGGAACCTAACCCTTCGAGAAATATTAGAAGTATTCTTATTTGCGAAACTTGTTCTTATATGCAAATTATACTCATTTGGTCTTGGTGTATGTTTCTGCTATTACCAGCGGATGGTTGCTACTACAAGGTCGGCCATGATAGCCTGCGACACCTCACCAATGTTTAGTACTGTACTACTCTGTCTAAAAACTATTACAACCAAGCTTTGTCTAGTTCCTTTGTTCAATTGCCTTCATATTCAAGGAAACACTTGCTTATAATATTTTTGGAAATGAAGTTCCATCTTCTTAGGCAAAAAGATTATATCTTGTCTGATGCTAAACTTCATTTTGCAATCTTCACAGGGTTATATGCTGCTTTCATTTTGATTTTGATTCAATATTGTTATGGTTAAATGCATTAGCTATGTACATACGTGCAAGCATCTTCTAAATACTCTTTCGTCATAACTTATAATTCGCCGCCTCTTTTAAGAAATAAAAGGAAATGGAATATCGCATTTCAATATTCTTTATGATCAGAATCGCGAACTGGTGGAAGCTGTTATAATGAAGTACGACACAAGATTGGGAAAATATGATGGAAAACCTCGTCCAGGGGGTCTTAGGTCAACATTGTGTGTCTCATCTCAGGTAAGACACCTATATGTCCAGCTAACTTTGATTGGTTCTGGTTTTCTTGGAGATCATATTATGTTTTAGCATGTCCTGAGTTGGTGACCATATTATGGTTTGAGATTTCCTCATATCTTCGGTTCCTGCTTCTAATATTTCATGTCAGGTAGGCTGCAAAATGGGTTGCAAATTCTGTGCCACTGGAACCATGGGGTTTAAGAACAATTTAACATCTGGAGAGATAGTGGAACAATTGGTTCATGCATCTCGCTTCTCGCAGATTCGCAATGTTGTCTTCATGGTAACTTATAGTTAACTTTTGTCTGTTTTTTCATGTTGGTGTTTCTGTTCCTATATTAAAATTTTCTCATGCTCTAGGGTATTGTTTTGTTGACTGTATGCAAGTTTTAAAGAGGATAAGTTCTTCTTTCTCCTAAGCTTGGATTTCTCTTCCATGTTCCACCTCGACCCTTGAGGATAAGATGTCTGTGGTGGTCTTGTCATGCGTAGCTAGGGGTAAGCATAAACGAGCTCTGAATGAGGCTGTAAAAAACTTGATGTGGTGTTTTGCTAAATTTAACGTTTGAGAGGAAATGGAGCAGAATTTAATGGAAGAAAAAAATTCAATATTTTACACCATTTCTTGTTGTTGTCAACAACGGAAGCATGGACATTGCAATATTGGTATTATGTCCTTGTTCTGCATGAATCTACATGACATGAATCCTTCTAAGACACAAAAATATACCTACGTCAGTGTATTTTTTTCAAAGCTCTGGAGTTACTGTCCATAGCATGTTATGTTTATGTGCCTATGTAGTTCCCAGTCATCATTATCCAAGTTTTTTCCCATCAAAATTGGAAAATTGGTCATGTTGAGGAACAGAAGTAACCATTTTTTATGAGAAGCTGTTAAAAGATAGTCCAACAACTATCTTTGACTTGGTGCCTGGCTGAGGACAACTACTAGTATCGAGTAAGATAGGATCTTGCGATAAATCCAAGGAGAACTCAGGCTCGTCTTTCTTGGTCGAACAACTTAAATCTTGTGTAACCAAGGAGAACCTTCCAAATGTTTCCTATACCAGTTGGTCAATCAAGACCTCTGATGCGTGGACATATGAACAATTTATGTTTTGGACCATAGTTAGCGGATACACCCTACGCACCATCGAACAACGTTTTGTTATGAGCGTTCCAGTTCGTGGTACATATGTGATCCGAAACACTATGGTGCTCAATCCGGATTGCTAATTTGGCACTTCTGATCTAATGTTGAAATCTGACAGTAAGGCTGCTGATCTGGACCTAACGTTGAAATCTCACATTTCTTATGAACTTTGATTTTGTAGCTCGTGTTGTAGCTTCTTTATTGCCTCGCTAGTCATGATTCGTGAGCTGCCACTTTTTGCATGTTGCTTGTGCGAAGAAGAAAATGAGGTTACGATGTTTTATGATACTTTTGTTATTTGTAGTCACGACTCAGCTTGACTCAGCTTGAGATGTCAACGTTAGGTTGTCTCCAAATCTCACAATAACGTTGATCATATAATCACGACTAAGCTTTAGATTTTTTGTCAATTTGGGGCTCAATAGCTACGTATTTACTATGAGTTTTGACTTCGTAACTCGTTTTTCGCACAAGTTTCGCAGTATCGGTATCAGACCCTTTCTATGAGTATTGGTATCGGAAGTATCGACAGTTTCGTATCGGATTATCGGATTATTTGGTATCGAAAAGCAAGTAATTATTAATAAATTTGTAATTTTTTTTATACATTTAGGCATAGCTTTAATTATTTTCTGTTGTTTTTAGTAGTTTTGAAATTGAGTGATCACTCTTGTTGATTGGTTTACCTGCGATAAATACGTTTTTTTTTCTTATACATACTTTTACAACCTTACTAGATCCTTGTTGATTGGTCTTTTTTTTTTCCGTTCAATTTTCTTTGATGGGGAAAGTGTCCCTCAACATTGGTATTCACTATCGATAGTGGTCAGTATCTGATCGGGACATGCCAAACTATATCATGATCGGCCGATACTGCAAACTATTATTTCGTATTGGAGCTGTTTCTTTATTGCCTTATGAGCCACCACTTTTTTGCATGTTGCTCATGGGAAGGAGGGAATGAGGTTCTAATATCTTATGATGCTTTCACTATTTGTACGAGGATTCTTGGTCTTTTTTGAGGTTTCATTTTGTTTTATGGTTTATTTACATGTTTTTCATCTAACTACACACTTGTATCATTATAGGGAATGCTCGATTGTTGTTGATGATGTATGACTCTGAAAAGTCAACTTTTATATCTTATTGAATGAAATGAAGTAATAGTATTAATTTACCTAAGTCAACTTTCACTATTTGTACAAATTTTTTTTCTTTCTAATGACACAATTTTTTGAGTTGAATTTTGAACCAAATAACTAATATTGACCTAAGTATTATCTTAAAATCTACCACGGGCCACATTGGTGAATGGTGAACCAAGCCAGCCTTCCCCCAAGTACTGAAACTATAGACAAGTAGTGTATTCCGTCCCGAAATCTGTACCAGGACCGAGGACATACAGTGTCCAAATAATTTTCTTGTATGCTAATGCCGAAGTTTTGGTATGTTTTAGATCCAAAAGGATAGGACTCTGTGATGTCAGATTAGAGAATTAAAGCTTTTTTTATGTATACTTTGGCCTTCAAATTGTGTTTGTATGTTGCATGCATGAAAATAAAACATAAGAGATTCTGAGCTGAAACAAACCTGGTGGGATCTGATGATGCTTCATGCAATGGACAATCATTTCTTTTCCACTAAGATTTACAAATTTGTTTAAAAACCTGAAATGGTTGACCCACATTATTTGATTATAATTTTTTGCCACTCTTTCCTGCCTTAAAAAATTGTTTGACATTCTTTGTTTGCCTTTCTGTTGGTTTCAGGCTTTTCTCATTTATTCCTAAAGCAATCAAGATAAGTCGGCTGTTTGAATCCTTCCGTTCAGCTCTGTTAAGGGCCAGGTCCTTTGTAACACTAACAAAACCGTATTCTTTTTTAAAAACTTAAATGCATGTTCGTTTATGCTTATCTCTATTTCTACTAGTTCCTCTAACTACTGTCTAAAGAAAATCTTAAGAATCCTACTAAAATAGTTTTAGTGCTGGTATCATATCATAAGGTGTTTAACTTTGGTACCAAGGATTCAGGGATCATGAATCTAGTCAAAAAGGTGTGGGATGATGATATATGCTATAGGAAAATACATTCATCTCTAAAGGTACAATATAAGAGAATAGTGAAATGCAATGGTAATCTTGGTCATTTTCAGAAAATGCCTTATGTTGACGCAATTTCTGCTTGTGTATGTATTTTACATTTTATAAAGATACATAATTCTGAGGGCCTTTTCGCTGATGGTTGCTTTGTGCTAAACATACACCCGAATTCTAATATGAAGCTAAAAATAATTGCTGATACTTTTTATTAGACTCATCTTGATTGCTTTAGACTTGTTAATTCTGCATGTTGGTTTACATAACAACTTCAACTTCAGTACTTACTGGTGGGTATGCAGGGCATGGGGGAACCATTGAATAACTACAATGCTTTGGTGGAAGCTGTGCATGTCATGACTGGATATCCTTTTCAGATCTCACCTAAGAGAGTGACAGTATCAACTGTAGGTACTATGAACTCATACTACCTTCAGATTTTTCTAGTTAAAGCTCATTGATTGAACATCTGCTTTCTCCCATACTTTTATCCTGTTTATTCATGAAATCTTTCTCCCTTTGGGTTCCAGATAGGTCAACTAATCAAATGTAGGTTCCCAAGTTCTCCACAGAAAATCTTGATATGTTTTCTTCTGTGCTGTGTTTAGAAATTAATGTTAGGAAATTCTGAGCCGACTGAAGAGGCACTCCTAGAAACTAGAAATAGCAAATTGGCTAAACCCTAAAACTTGCTAACTGAAAACGTATTTCTACGAGTTGTGTGTGGTATCACTTGAAAGGCATCATGTACATTTTTAGCCTTTTTTCTGTATGGTTTAATTATGTCAAATAATATAATTAGTAACCCTTGACCCCTCACCAAAACTCTGTAGTGGCAAGGATCGAGTCCTCTGGCACGCATTAATGTCAAGCAAATTAAAAAAATGTTGCGTGAATCCAGCTCTCGGCCTAGAAAACTGGCCTTCGACCTGCGGGGGCGTGTTGAATAATATTAATGTTAACCCTCAGCACTCACCAACGCCCTAGAGTTTTTGTGCAAGTGACAAGGATTTTAACAAATTAGTTTACCACTATCTCTACTAACACTTTTTGGTAGATATCTACCAAAGCTTCATGTGATCAATGTCTTACGTGACCTAGACCATCTTACAACTACAAAGCCTTTGTCCCAATTTTTTGGAATAATCATCTTGCTTGACTATTTAATATTTTATGCTTCTCAACTTCTGTAGTATATGTTCTAAACTACATGCCCATTTACCACACTCCACCTTGTCACAAATCTTTAACCCAAATGTTCCGTTCAGCTGTATGAAAGTATTTTCTTCATTCAACTTAATTGAGGGGTTTTCCCGGTAAAATTAGCAGCCACTACGATATCCTATTTTACAGCAGCGATAATTTTTTTTTTCTTATTCCTGGCTCTTTGAATATGATCCTATCATTCACCATTCAGGTGTATGAGTATCTTAACTTCTTCATTGCACATAAGCACACTCTCTCAAGAGTCAACCTAGGCAGCACGGATACTCCAAAATCTGGGTCATGTCGTGTCGGATATGTATCACACAACCCGGACACTCCAAAATACACTAGGACACCAAAATAGGTGCAGTCTCCGTTTTGTCATGTCCTTACGGCATCGTGTTTCTTATCATTGTCCATGCATCATAGATCTTAACCATCCCCTCACAGTATCTTCAATCTTGTGTCTTATAGAATTATAACATCACTATATAGTTCATAAATTCACGATCTACAGGTGGGAATCGTTCATGCAATCAACAAAATACATGAGGATCTTCCAAATGTGAATCTTGCTGTATCACTGCATGCACCAAATCAAGAAATCCGTTGTCAGATAATGCCTGCAGCACGAGCTTTTCCCCTAGGAAAGCTTATGGATGCATTGCAACTCTACCAAAAGAACAGGTGAGAAGTGGGAAAGATTATCACATTTTTTTTTATCTTCTGTATATCTGCTTCTACAAAATACAAAGTTGATGAACCTTAGTGATTGTGCTTACTTTCAGTCAGCAAAAAATTCTTATCGAGTACATCATGCTTGATGGAGTGAATGATCAGGAGCAACAAGCACATCAGCTTGGCAAGCTACTAGAAACATTTAAAGTGGTGAGTTAATTTATCATTTCATCCGAATCCACAAGGTGAAATTATAACGCACTTTTATTTTCTCAAAGAAAAAGTTGCAAATGTGTTTTCATGGAGATTATTTGGGGATTGAGATTCATATATCTTTCCTGAAACACTGATATTTTTATTTTAATGCATTAGTGAACTGGCCGCATGCTATGGTATTCGATGTGTCCAATATTCTTCTAAATGAAATGAAACTTTAGTCACATGCTAGGAGCTATATAGAAAGTAGTCAGATCCTCCCTATATACAGGATGGTGCAGATGCTCCTTTGCAAATTGATATAGAACTGTGAATGCCAACCCTTGGAGATATCTACAATTGGAAGAACTCCTTGTTATGAGGGCATTGAATTATAAGTGCTACATACTATGCTATTTCCCTTTATACTTGTGCTATCATATTCAATTTTGGTGCAGTGAATCTGGCTTGTATATGCTTCTTATTTTGAATTATTTGATTCATACTCTTTAGGTTTCATTCATATGATGCTATTTATCTATTTTTTTTATGTCCTATTCACTTGCTTTGTGAAGTAAGTTGATCGTTAGATGATCTGCATGGAAGGTGATACTGTTAGTTTTGCATTATGTCAATGAATGATGTTTTTTTTCCCTTCAGAACATTGTGAAATTAGAACCTATTTCAAAAAGATGGAACAAAAAGTTGGGGATAGGGGGGTTGGTCAACCTATTTCAAAAAGGTGGGGGTTGGTCAACACAAAGGAGACAGATATGAGGCTTGAAGAAACTTTATCTTAAAGTCAGTAGAAAAGTTGCCATGAGTGTGCAGCCTATTCCAATGAACATTTATTGAGTACATTAGTTATATGCCACAAATCATGCTAAATCATGATATAAGTTGAAAGCTTAAAGCCTACCAGAGCTCCTGTATTATTTTTATGAATTGTATTTGTATTGTGAATGATTAGACAGCGGATTGGTTTTTGTGTTTTATGCTTCCTTGAATTCTTGGTGTGATAGTGATATTAATGTTTTATATTCTCTAGTTGTTTGCATCAATATCATTTCTGGATTTGTGGGGATGTCCACTAATTTTGACTTTGACTTGACTTTGGCGGTTGGCTTTGACCTATTATTGTTGATGTGAGTCCTATTAGGATGACTATTGTTCAGGTTAGATTCGACCTACAAAGAAACATCTGGTGTCGATATAGGATTAAGTTTAGAGTCTTTTATAAATTGTTAGAGTGGACAAGACCGCTGTCTATATATTAGAGTCTTTTAACTAACCAATTTCTCGCGAGATTTTTTTCCAGCTATTTTGTACGGTCTAAAAAGACTGATCCAATGGCCGTTATTTCGGGGACATTCGGGGATTCTTAATAGCGGGATCCCGATCCCTCCTCTCTCTGTATATATATATATATATATATATATATATATATATATATATATAAAGGAGAGCGGGATTTCCGCACCTGAGCATCCAACATATTTTTCGAAATAGCAGTCGATGGATTGTCTTTTTGTACTGTTCAGAGTAGATCAAAATCTTGCAAGAAATTGGATAGTTTAATGATCTAATTTGAACGGTCAAAAAAAGACAATCCAACGGCTGCTATTTCGGAGAACATGCGGGGATCCCGATCCCTACTCATATATATATATATATATATATATATATATATATATATATATATTGAGAAATGGCTCAACACTTAGCATGGAGTGCCTGGATCTACGAATCCTACCAAATCTGTATGCATCAATAAAATATGTCACTCTATACATTTGGTTAATTGAATATTGTCTACTCCTTGACTTGATGCTTTTCTTTTAAGAAAGGATAAACACTCTAACAAGACTATTCAGCCTAAATCTTATTATTCAGAAACCATTAACAACAATGCTTACAAAATATTAAACAGTCCGTCAAAATAACTCCCAAAACATAACTATATTACAATTCACTAATTCAGCACCAGGATTCACTATCAAGGCTAGCTCTCCTCTTGATTATCATCAACAGGACCTACAGCAGGAATAACTTGATTGGCAACCAGATCTTTATCCTTGCATAATTACAGGAACCATGTGCACCTATTTAAAATTTAGCTATACAAAAAAGGATCTTCACCAATGATAAGTTGTCTTTATAATCAAAATTGTTTAGAATCCTATAAAATCTTAGCTTTCAGTTTTCCCCATAATTTTTAATTGTATATATTGTCGCTTTGTGGATATATATGTTATGAAGTTATCATCTGGTTATGAATTGTGAAGTTGTGAACATGGCATTAGCTAATAGTTTTCCTCTATTAACATTCCTTAATTGATTAACACTTTGGCTTTCCTAGAATTTGGAAAATGCTGTACTAGAGATTATAATTTCGGTTCCGAGTTTAGTCCAAAACATATTAAAAGTTGATTTGTAGAACCTAGGTTACCTTATCTCTTTTATTGCCATGTTTGGCACTTATGCACAACTATATCGTGCAAATATGCCGTTGGCTTTCCATATATGCTATGCCACACAATTAACTTTCTGTTGTTCAACAACTTTTAATATGGAGTTGATATGTTACACAGATGAATACTGACACAAAATGGCACCACGACTCGAGCTTGGCCAATTTCTGCCATGTAGTGTATTTGTCTGTTGCTTCTTCTTACTGGAGTAGCATTCTTTTTGCCTCTTATCTTGATACGAGTTTTACCTACTAAACTGTTGGTCTTCATTGATGATTCAGGTTGTGAACTTGATGCCTTATAATCCAATTGGCATTTCAAGTTGTTTCCAGACTAGCACAGAACAGAATGTGAAGAGGTTTCAGAAAGTCCTTAGAAGCGAGTATAATATACGAACAACAGTCCGTCAGACCATGGGAGAAGACATAAGTGGTGCTTGTGGCCAGCTAGTCGTGAATCTTTCGGAACAGAGATCAGCAGGTGGTGCGAGACTTTTAACTGATATCGAAGATCTTCGTATCTGATTTTGCTTCAACCCATCTTGACTATCTGACTACCAAAAAGAAGAAAGCAAGTCACTTGATTTTCACTTCAGAACTCATTTGCTCTCTGTAAGTTGCCATGACCTCATTTTCTGCTCTCGGCAATCGTAAACCTGGCATTGAGTACCCATTGTTTCTCTGATCATGCAAAATTCAGTGCTTTTTCTTGTTCTCTTTGCATGCATTAAGAAGCAAAGTTTTGGATGGTGCATAGAGTCAGGTTGTCCTGTGTATATGCTTGTATGGAACCTATGGTGTTTCAAAAACTTCAGATGTTTGAGTGAAATATTCTGGCTGATTGTACTGTAAAAAAATTGGCTGTAGACAATATTAAGGCCATCTCCAATGGGTGTTTCTATGGTAGTCTGGTAGAAACTTCCGTATTTCTATGGTAGTCTGGTAGAAACTTTTTTTTAGAAAAAACTTCTCCCAACAATGATTTCTATCCCAATTTCTATCCTACGTGGCGCTAATGTAGGATGGAGAATTTTCATGAGAGATTCTACCTATCATAGAAATTCTCCATCTCTCATAGAATTTAATATTGTGTCATACTTTCAAACTAAATCATTAAATTGACACTTCTATTTTATGCATGTAGGATAGAAATTGAGAACCATTGGAGAGTGTTTTTTGGGTGCAATTTCTGTGTCGAAATTTTGCCAACTAGGATAGAAATTTTTTTAAAGTAGATAAAAACTCAATTTTAGAAATCCCAATTGTAGATAGCCTAACAGTACCTGTTGCCCGTGGAAACTAAAGCACATGATAAGAGCATGAAACAAAAAGAAGCTAACAATTACTTGTTTACTCTTTGTTTGTTTGCATTTTTTATAATAAGACACAAGAAAGGAGTTGCAGCAGAGATTGTTCAGTGGTGCTTATCCAAGTCTGCAGTGCCAAGACAAAGGATGCATTGGTTGAAGTATGTGAGTTATAAAAATTACATGCTTGGCCATGGCACCGGGCAAATCACACTTTTCCTACAGTTCAATGGCTTGATATTTTTCTTTATACATTTTAATGAGATACTGATTGATTTGGCGACCGTAACAAAAGTGGCATAGGGAATATGCCTGTATTGATGTGAACATATTTTTATATGGGAACTGTGTGAGGGCTTTGGTAGTATAAACCTCATATTGAAACACTGATCACTGTCTCCCTGTATCATGTGGCCATACAACCCTTGTCTTTTTTTATGGGGATTGTGCTTTTATTAAGACAAATGTTAAAAGCACTACAAGAATTACCGGGGGACAACATTTTTGGCATTCATATGAATATCTAGGATTGTCAATTTTCTATTTTTTTTTTATTCCTTGCTATTTTATGATGGTCAAAATTTTGTCATTGACTTTGGTAGTCTTGTTTTTTTCAGGAGCGACAAAATTTCGACATCCTAAATATGCAATAATTGCTAGATTTTTGTCAGCCTAGTAATTCTTGTAGTGTCGTTAACATTTATTTTTATTAATGACACTATGGACGAAAGCCTCGTACCAAAACGCAGACAGAGACTCCTTGTATCTTACCCATGGATCCCTCGTGCAACACAGTTTTTGATGTTCTTTGTTTCAAGTTGCCGAAACAGAGGTACAACGGACTGTGTTCAAGAAAAAATAATTGTTTACTCGTCTTTCTTCCATTAATGTCATCAATGGAGGGATACATACTTATCGGTTTGGCTCTGGTGCCTATGGTTTCCTTTCTTTGTGGATTCTCTCGACTGTTTATGAATAGTTAAATGTTTATTATTGTTCAAAATAAATTTCTACTTTTGTCTGCCACTCTTTCTAGTGTTTTTCCTTGTTAGTAATTAATTTTGTAACTCCATTGTCAACTTGTCATTGTTATTATTTATTCTCTAATCTTCATCTCCTATTGGCAGCACAATATCATTGGCCAAATGTTACATATCTTATTTGATCCTTACACGAATATTAATAATCGCTCTTTATGGCAATAGCTTCTAGAGACATTTTCCTCCTTATAGATGAAAGAAAACATCATATGTTTCTCAAACAGCTAATTCTAAATGTCAACTAATCGCAGCATCTTGGCTTGTCTCATTTCACTACTTAGAAAGGGACTCATAAGCCTACCAACTCCATTCTTAAACCAATCCAGGTTAAAAGACTTTGATTGGACCTTTTTTTTCATGAAAAATATTTTTATCATAATTTTTTTACCATTTGTAGTAATTGATAGCTTATATTTTTTAAAGAATTATTTTCCAAAAAATTATAATTTTTTATATATTTTTTTTTTCCAAAATGGTGGAATATCAAACTTACCTAACCCATGTGAAAATATTGACAATTAAACATGAAATCAAGTTTTCCATGAGAAAATTTTAAATTTTAAATGGAATTTTTTTTAAAAAAAATTTATTTGGTGGTTTTTTTTTTGTTTTTTTTTTTTTACATATTTTCTATCTTACAATCAAACTCACATGAGAAGAAAAAATAAAATGTGTGAAACAGACGGCATCAAGCAAGCCTATATCGTTCTTAATTTTTTTCTAAAAGCTTTTGGCAGTACTTGCAATAGAGGTACTACTGGGTACGACGAGAAGGGAGTAACAATAATTAATTAAGAAGAGTGGATTTGAGCACCCACAATAGTAGTTTATTCGGACTCTTTCTTACTATGTTGAAATTGATACCAATTCAGTCCTTAGAGAAAAACCAAGTCCATTGTACATTCAGTCTATCTTCTTCCACTTGGCATTCATGCGTAGACTTGTCCCCTAACTGAGCCATACTAGCGTTGGACTTGAGTCTTTCTTCTATCCACTGAGGAAATGAAAGCACTGGTTCAGTTATGGTGATCAATAATTGCATTTGACAAGTACAAATACAACCGAGCTAAGATCTCCTGATGCTAGTTTTAACCAGTAGTGCGACACTACGATCTGAGAGGTATGGTACAGATACAGAGATCACAGATTTCTGGTCCTATCAATAAGTGAAGAGATCTGCAGACACGATCGGATCGGATACAGTAGCCAGACACGTGGTTGGTTGGTTGGTTGGTTGGTTGGTATGTGTCGGTCTCGTGCATGCACACTGCACCGACCGGCATGGGACATGGTGGGTTCGATCTCTGCACGTTCTGCTGCTTCGTTCGGACACTGCAGCATCACCTCCCAATGCTCCGGGACCATGCATTGTCAATTAATTTCCATGTGGTGGAGTGGAGAGGAACGTCACGTACAAATTTTTTCTTCTCTCTCTCCCTCCCTGCGACAAATCATGTACATAGATCAGCATAGTCTGTCGAACTTGGAAGTACGTAGTAGTACCAGAACACAAACAAATTTTTGTAGCTTACAACCTACAACAATAAGTATCGTTCTGGCATTTCAGAACGGTCCTTCGTGGTTATTTTGTACTGCATATATGGTATCTTTCGATTGTCACAGCTAACTGTTCAAGATCCAATGTCGCAATTCAATTCGTCTCCTAATTTTTCAGTTTGATATGAGCATCCCAATCTTCCAATTGAAAGTTTTTGAAATACAAAGAAAATATGGTTTCAAACCACACATCTTCCAGTGTTGTTTCTGTCAATATATATAGAAAGCATGAGTACAATAGTTCCCTGTATATTGGGATTACAAGTGATTGTTGGGATTACAAGGGATAAGGTTGTTGGTATGGAGGGATTTAAGGAGAAGAGGTTACAGGTTGTTTTGACTCCTTGTTAGCAGGAGATAGAGTTGGTAACTGAATCTGTTTATCACCAATTTTTCAATTTGATAACACTGGAGTCAATTCCACCTCAAATCTTCCAAAATTTTGGTTGTGCTAGAACCCACCCTAGCCCATCAATGGCAGAGCCATTGCTTGTGTCAACTAATTTCCGTGTGGTGGAGTGGAGTGATCACCTATATTTTTTTTGCTCTCTCTCTGCGACAAATCATGTACGTAGATCATTATAATCTGTCGCAGAGATTAGACTTTTATCTTTTGGCTTGGAACTAGTACTAGAACACAAACAACTATTGAGAACAAATGTGGGCCAAAGTTTTATTATATTTATTTATTTATTTATTTATTTTATAATTATTTATGAGAACTCAAATGTGGTCCAAAGTTGAGTTTTTTGTTTTTATAATTATTTATTGAGAACTCAAATGTGGGCCAATGTTGATTTTTTTTATGTGGTGGTAAATGCTCAATGATATATATATATATATATATATATATATATATATATATATATATATATATATATATATATTACGGTATATCAGTTTATAATGGTAGTCGTATAGACATGGTATAGACGATATGCAAGAATCATGCGGGAGAGGGGCCTCAGTCTTGAGCCCACCAACCTCAAGTGAGACTCGTCTATATAAGGGTGCGCGTTCGGTTTATTCAGTTTTAACCAAAATGAAATAGTCAAAATCTAAGAATCCGAAATTCTAATATTTCAAATCCGAAACCAAAATCAAAACAAAAACCGAACTGAATAAATGATTCGGTTTGTTCGGTTAGACTATTTCTATTGTTTAATGGATCGGATCCAAAGTTGAGATCATGGTTAAATTGTATTAAAAATTATAATTTTTATACACATTTGTTGTGTTCAAAATTACGTCCAAAGTTGTACTAGTTGTTAAATTATCAAATTTAGACTTCAAAACAAATACATAGAATTATTGTTTTCAAAATATACACATTTTTAATCACAAAATATGCATAAATTTGAGGGTATTTAAATAATTGTATGTCTTATTCGATTTTTAATTTTGGACCGAAATCAAAATTCAAATCGAAATCGAATAAAAAAAATTAGTATTTCCAAAATCGAAACTGAACTGATTTGTTTTCAAATCAAACTGAATTTTTTATTCGGCTAGTTTTGAATCGATTTTCGTTCCAAAATTGAATATTGCTCATCCCTGCGCGTCTAGTACAAATTTAAGCACAGAGAGAGACTCTTTTTTTCTTTTTATGGTAAATAACTTCATGGTCTCTCTCAAAGTCAAGGTGTTAATTGGACCGTACTCACAATCCGGTCCAGGTCCATCTCAGTCAAATTCGATCTGAGTCGGCTTGGATCCGGTCAACGGACCGACCTGACCCCGTCCACAGGCGATCCAGATTCGGACCGGGTCTAAATATTGGGTCCGATAATCCGGTCCAACCCGACCCACTTTTAAATCCGAACCGAATCGGTACGTCCAAAATTCGGTTAGCCAGTCCAAACCTTCCCGGTCGGTGAATCGTTTGGGCCGGTCCAAGTCCGATTAAGCACCGGTCACCCCTACGCAAACCTTACACACACACACACACACACACACACACATATATATATATATATATATATATATATATATATATATATATATATATATATATATATATATATATATTATACCAGAATACTCCCTATATAACTGTTATTTATCTCGTTGTAGGGTATTTTGATAAATTCCTCCTTCAACAACCATATTTGCCTAAGAGACGATATTTTTACCAAAATAATCCCAATGTTATGACTATTTTACATATTTTAAGGTATTTTGGCCATTTTACTAAAAATGACTAAAGTACCCTTATAACAACTATATTTTAAAAATATTTGGGATAATTTGGCACATGAAAATTGCTATAAATAAGGCATAATTATTTCAAATTTACCACAACAAATTTTTTTCTCTTACAATACTTGCAAGTAATCTACTGATATTCGCTGAAGATGTTACTTGCTGTCATGAAAAATGATTAACCACTACAGCAACCACAAGATCAACAATCTTAAGGGGTATAAGGGCCTCAACTCAAAAGAAAGTCAGAAATTTGGCAGCATTTTAGCGAAGTTTACAATGTGCGTGACACGGAAGGAAGAATCTCGCATTAAATTCTTATTGAATGATTGCATTGTAGGAAATGATTCCAGTGGAAACCTAACTGTGCTACATAAAATCTACGTAGGCATCTAAAAAATTGTATTTACCTTGCATATTCTTGAAAAAAATGTATCATTTTTTAATATGTATTATTATTGTTAGATAGGTCATAGTTATATTTAAATTATGCGACTTATGTTTGAGTTTTTGTTTTCACTCTCTCTAAAAATTTTTTTTGTGGTATTACAAAAAAAGTTTGAAGAGAGGGTGAAAACAAAAACTTAATGTGACTTATGTTTGAGTTTCATCGTTCAACCTCTCTATGAACTTCCTTTGGAGTATTACAAAAAAAAAACGGTTGAAAGCAGATACACAAACATATGTTGCATGACTTACGTAAAAAGAATAATATTGACTAAAAATTTATTATAATATTGACATTATTGTAAAATATTGACGTGAAATTTTTTTATTGTTAATTTTTTAAAGATTTTTTTAGGGTCCCCAGCCCAACCACCCAAATAGATTTTTTTTCATGGGCTAACCCAGACCCTGTCTTGAGTCGATCTGGACCCAGTCCAGTCAGGCCCGGCCCACCCCCACTCCGGGTTCGTGTCCAGGCTGGTTTGGCCTTCCAAGCTTCCGGTCCGCTTTCTCTTCGGGCTAAGTTCGGCCCGGCTTAGACCCAGTCAAAACGGATCAACTCTGGGCTCGGACCAGTCCAGCCGGCCCGAAAAATACCTTGATCTCAGAGTGTCTCATGGTTAGGTGTGCAAATTTAGATTGTTTTACAAACTTTATCTAAAAAAAAATTCCCGATTTGGACAACGAAACGATATTATCTACAACAGTGTATTGGGGATGGACCAACTAGTCTAAGTCCCCTGTAGGAAGTGACTATAATGACTCAATTTACAAATACAGAAAATGTTGCTTTCTCCAACTCTTTGGCTGGTGGCTTATGGGTTAGGCACGTGACATCAACCCACCAACTCTTCACAAAAAATAAAAAATAAAAAAAATTAATTAGTCTATTCTTTTGACTAGAGAAAGGGGTTTGGATATGACTCAACAAATGGAAGGTGAGGCTTTAGAGAGTTTTTGTTTGGTTGGTTTTTATCTCCTCCTCAAATTCTCATGGTGGCATCTTCTCACTCCATTCTTGCTTTTAATAAACGTGAAGAAAGTGACTAAAAATTTAATTTAGTTAATATCATGATTACAATTTATTCTTCTTTTAGCAAGTCAAGTTAGTGTGTGGGGCTAGACCCATAAGAAAAAAAAAATGGTGGAGAACAAAAAAGTTAGTGTGTGTGGCTGACAAAGAATAATGTGATAGATTAGGGTCTCTTCTTTTATTTTCAGTTGGTGAGGAGGTTCTGTCAAACCCCAATTTAAGTGTTAAAAAAAAAATACAATGCCGTATAATTTGAATTTGAATATTAAAAAAAATTGCAAAAAAAACAAGTTGGAATACTTTTATTATTATTTTTGTTGGAAATCTACACGAGTTTCATGTCTCTGTGTTGAAATTTGACAGAGACTTGTCCTGGTCTTCACCCTTAGCCTAATTATTTTCTATATTTATCTATTTTAGGAAGCACACTTGCCTAATTTATCTTTTTATATGGTTATATTTTGTATGATATGAAAGAATGCAAATTGAAATCATTTGAATGTTGAATTCATAACTCCTCCAAACCTGAGAAGTTTGATAGCTTGAATTTTAAGAGATGGCAACGTAGGATGACCTACTGGCTGACTTGCTTGAAACTGGTTAAGGTTCTCAAAGAACCGAAAATCCAACCTGACTTACACGAACCTGCCAGAACCTACGAATTAGAGTCCTACAACGAGACAGACTTTATCTGTCACGGTAAAATTCTCAGTTGTCTTTCTGACACCCTCTATGATATATACTGCACTACCTCTACGTCCAGAGAGCTTTGGGAAGCTCTCGATAAAAAATACTCCAATGAAGGAGCGGGTTCTGAGATTTACATTGTTGACAGATTTCTAGAGTTTAAAATGGTAGATGGGAAGTCTGTTGTTGAACAGACTAATACCCTTCAAACAATCATACACGAGATATCTCAGAAAGACATGCCATTTGCTGATAAATTTTTAATTGCTGCCTCCATTAATAAACTTTCCCCTTCTTGGAAGGAATTTGGTTTAAAACTAAAACATAATAAGGAACCCATGTCTTTAGATGACCTGTTTGTGTCCTTCCGCATTGAGGAAGAAGGTAGAACTAGAGACAAGGAACCTCTTAGTACTGAATTCGAGGCAAAGTTACACATTGTTGAAACCAAGGGAAAGCCTAAGGGCCAACCCTATCAACAGAGGAACAACCCCCAGAACAGAAACCCTGCAAAGAAACAGTTTCTTAAGCCAAGAGCTGCGATTGAAAAAGACAACAGACCTAAGCGGGAATGTTACAATTGTGGTAAGCATGGTCACTTTGCTAGGCAATGCAGCAACAGGAAGAAAGGTCAGGGATTTCAGAATCCTGATCGTCGAACTCCTGCAAACTCTACTGTTGTTCCACAGGCTCATGTTATCATAGCCGGGACCGAATCTATCGGTACCGATGATCAGAGGTTTGTAACCGTATGTTCTGTTTTTGAGTCATCGTATCAGCCTACTGACTGGTGGGTTGATACAGGGGCAAATGTCCATGTATGCCCTAATATTGATTCATTTTCCTCCTACCGACAGGTTGAGGAAGGCGAATCAGTAGCTATGGGAAACTCGAGTGCTGTCAGAGTGCATGGAAAGGGAAGAGTGAACCTCAAGTTGTCTTGGGGCAAGATTCTTCCTTTGCATAATGTGCAGCACGTACCGGACGTAAACAAGAACTTAATTTCTGGTTATTTGCTAAATAAACATGGTTACAAACTGGTATTTGAGTCTGATCGAGTTGTAATCTCCCTGAACGATAACTTTATTGGGAAAGGCTATGTATGTGGGGGTCTGTTTAAACTTTCTGTGGACATGCCTTGCAGTACATTAAATTCATGTTTAAATAATATTGCATCTACTTCTACTTCTGATTCAAATGCTCTCTTTTATAATACTGATAGTTGTGATGTTTGGCATGGTCGTTTGGGACATGTCAATTTTAACTCTTTAAAGAGAATGTCTAAGTTACAATTGATTCCTAAGATTGACATGAGCAGAAATAAAAAATGTGAAATTTGTACACAAGCCAAACAACCCAGAAAATCCTTTCATTCCGTTGAAATGAGTTCTCAGCTATTGGAGCTTATTCACAGCGATATCTGTGAATTGAACGGTATTCTCACTCGTGGTGGTAAACGGTATTTTATTACATTTATAGATGATTATGTCACGCCCCAGTCCCAAAATGCCGAGGGACTGAGCACGTGAGCAATGGCCAGCAGCACGCACCGATGGACAACCCAATTTAATGGATCCATCAGGGCATGCTTAAGCTGTAGTCTAGCAGGACTAAGTACAAGTCTCAGGTATTACTAATCTCATCCACAGAATAACACAGATTAATTGCCAGAAATAATGCAATGGAAATAAATATGCAATATCAAATAAGGTTATCTCGGAAAACAAATCCGAGAATTAATCTGTTACAATTAAGAAAAGACAGGAAATAAAATGCTGGAAAATGTAAATACTGAGTAGTTGAAGCCGGCGCTCAAGAGAAGTCTTCGGCCACTATCTCGTCCTCTGTTCCTGGTTCTGTTCCGAGGAGTGCTCCGGTACCGTACACTTCTGGGTAGTTCTCTTCAGCTGTACCTGGGGACATCATCCATTCCAGGTCCTCAGGGGACATAGCAAGGTACAGAAAAACTCAAGCCAAATGAATATCAGTGCAGCAATAAGATAATCAGCAGGGTAAACTAGGTAACCAACTATGTGATATGCAATATGAGAGCAGCACTAGATCTCAGGCTGAAGCCACTACAAGCTCTGTGTCGGGGAGCCGGTAGCGGCAATAACTATGAATTTCACTATGATATATACTATGTTATATATATAATATCAGCCTGTAGTCTGTGTGTCTCTCCCCACCCAATGTAATCACGCAAGCCATGACCATAACGTCTCATGTCCATGTCAGCGGGATTATAACTAATGCAGCAAGTCTGGTAGCTATGAATCAAAATGTCTAAGGATGTAACGTCTATGTCATATAACATGCATCCTATACAGAATCACCTTGAATGTCTCAGGAAGACTCTGTCTCATGAAATAGTGTCAAGTGTCCTGGGTTCTGGTGTACTTGATAGGACAAGTACGAGAATTATCGGGTCTCGATATCCATGTCTATGTGATGTTACACAACCCCGCGTACGGAGTTGGCACCCGACTATGATCGGACACTAAGTACATCACACGTCTCCTAGGTCAAGCAGTTAAAACATGTTTATATTTAATTCACAAGAAATCAAGTAAAGTACTATGTCAAAAATTACTGAGATTTGGCAGGCTTTATTTGTCCATTATTGCATGATTAAGTCCAGAAAATAATTAGCAAGCTGCAGGGTTTGGCAAGGTACACTTGCCTGTGGTTCCGGCTATGTTCGCGGTTCTGACTTCGGCGGGAATTGCAGGCGGTACTTCGGTTGCTGAAACAAACATTACCATCAGATCCAGAAAATATCAATCAGCTAGAAATGCCTATCCTTGGGTCCAATTTGAAGACAAGGGCAAAAACGACAGTTTCGGGCCAAAACGGGGTCCACCGGTGGGCCCGCTTTGCACCGAAAAACGCGTCAGGGTCAACGGTCTCCGAATTCACCAAACTCAGTGTCAACAGGTCAGGAACGCTGATACGAACCCAACGGAACTTTCAGATTTGAATTCCGATGAGCCGATCACGAAATCGCCCGTCGAGCGGGGCCTGTGGGGCCCACGACACGCGATTTCGTCAACGTTCTCAGAATCGAACCAAACTTGACCCACAGGACCAGCGTATTGCTACGAGTCCGATGGCGCAAGTTTCGTCTCGATCCGACGTGTGTATACAAAGTTAGGTCGAATTACAGAAAAGACGGATACGGGGTGATGTCCGCGGATACGCATTGATTTCGGGGTGCACGCACACCCGAATCAGCTTCCGCGAAAACCCACACGTCCGTATCGACGAGGCGCACGTATCTGTGAAGACCGCGCGCGACCAAGTCGTCCCGTTTGGCGGAGCGTACTCGGTTCCGGGGTAAAACAGGGTCTGGTTTTTTCCTGTTTTTGGATCGCGGTGTGCGATCACCACAGGACGCAATGCCCCGAACAGTTTGTCCGGACACCGAGAGGGTCATACAGGCTTCGCAACGCAATTTGCGAAAACAAAAACGGAGCTACGAGCAAAAAGATACACGCACCTGAAGGGGACCCGAAAACCAGGGCCAAATCGGGTCCGACACGTGTCGGACACGGACTCGAGAATTAGGGTTAGGGCTCGGGGTGTTCTGGCCGGCGGCAGGGGCGGCTGAGGGCGGCCGGGCTGCGGCGGGGGAGGGCCGGGGCTCTGCGGCGAGTCGGCGCGGCGCTCGAGCGGAGGCGCTGGAGGCGGCGCGGCGGCGCGGGGAGCAGCTGCGGTCGCTGCTGCTGCTGGTGCTGCTCGACTGCGGGCGGTGGTCGCCGGAGACGAAGGGGAGGACGGGGCGGAGCTGGGGGTCTGCACGGCGGCGCCGGAAGTGGAGGCGGTGGAGCGTGCAGCGGCGGAGGGGTGTCGAGGTGTTGGTGGGGGTGACTGGCCGGGGGATCGGAGGGTTTAAATAGGCTGTGGCGGTGGGGGGTCGAGCCGAGGGAGGCGGGGCGAGGGCGGTCGTGGGGTGAGGTGGCCGGGGTCGTGGGCGAGGGTGGCGGGCTGGGCGCCGCGTGGCGGGCGGAGCGGCGCCGGACGCGGCGCACGACGCGGGGACGGCTGAGTCGTGGGGGAGAGGGTGGAGGCCGGGTCGGGTTCGCGGGTCGGGCGGCGGAGACGGATCCGACCCGACCCGCGAGGGGCTGGGCTCGGGTTGGGCTGGGCCGGCCCAACGGGCCGCGGGCCGGGAATAATAAAAATAAAAGATAATAATAATAATAATAATAAAATCAGGAAATTAATTAATTAATTCATAAAAATAGTTTTTAGGCTTTTAAAAATAGGTCAGAGGCCCAATAAAAACCCAGAAAATTACCCTAAGTCCAGTTTTTCATTTTACATCCAAAAATATTATTTTCATAATATCTTAATATCATTTAATATTAATTAAAAAATCATTGAATAATTAAAACCCTGTTTTTAAATTACAGAAAATTCCCAGAAAATTCCAGAAAATTGTGAAAAATCCAGTTTTTAAAATTTTGAAATTTCAGGGGGTTTACAATCTACCCCCCTTAAGAAGATTGCGTCCTCGCAATCAAAGAATAACCGGTCAACAGAGATGACGCGGTCGCAAGCATCGTTTGAAAATACATCACAAGAGGCTTCAGGGAAATACCGTTTCCCTAAAAATTGAAAGTTTACACTTTCCAGGAAAATCTAGTTAAAACTATAACTTTTATGAAAACCAGGTTATTATTACAAGTTGCAATTTACTAGGTTGGGGCTGAGGTCACGAACCAACGGGCACGAACTACACAAGACTAGAAACGGAAAACAACGAATCACTTACTCGCATCAGCGTCCTGTACAGTCAGCGCATAAGCTTGTCCTCGTCCTTGTGGTGGATTCCTCTGCTGCTGTTGGGCTTGCTGGAAGAGTGTCGCCTGAGGTGCCAGAGGTGGCCTCGGTGCTGGCGAAGCTGGTTGGTTTGCCCTTGGTGCTCCATCTCGATGCTGGGGACAGTCCTTGGCTATGTGTTGATTGGTGCCGCAAATCAGGCACAATCCCAACTTGCGTCTGCAGTCCCTCTCGACATGACCTAGCTTGCCGCAGTAGTGACAGGTAGGAAGGGTCTGCGAAGCTGTCCTGGGAGGCTGGTGCGTGTGAGATCTCTTTGCAGACTCTCCCGGTGATGATCTGTCTGGTGCTGAGGTTATTGGCCGCTTGAGGCGAGACTCTCTCCTGGTGACACGTTCCATGCGTCGGGCTGCAGCGAGAACGTCCGAGTATGATGTTGGTGCGACGGACCCAATTAGTTTCTGTAGCTCAATGTTCAGTCCGTCGAAGAATTTCTCGGCCTTCTCTTCCTCGGTCGGGATCAGGGTTGGGGCAAAGCGGCTCAGACGAATGAATTCTGCGTTGTACTCTTCCACCGTCATCGAGTCCTGGGTGAGGCGATTGAATTTGTCTCGCAGTTCTGATCGTGCAATAGCCGGAATGTACATCTCTTGGAAGAGCCTGGAAAACTCTTCCCAAGTGACTCGGTCTGGTCCGAGTCGCGTCTCCTCAGACAACCACCAGTGGTGCGCGTTGCCTGTCAATTGCATTCGGACGGCAGTCATCCAGCGTTCCCGTGGAAGCTCAGCTGCTTCAAGTTGATGCCGGATGTTGGTGAGCCACTCATGCACTTCTGTGGGCCCCTCTTTTCCAGAAAAAGTGCGGGGCTTCAGTTGGCGGAAGTCAGTGATTGAGCCTGTAGATGGCCGTCGAGCTGGTAGGTTGGCCTGCTCCAGTACAGTTACGATGCTGTCCCTCCAGAAGTTAGCTTCGCGACGCTGAGCCTCGTGTTGGACTTGTTGCTGGGCTTGCATCATCGCGTAGATCATTTGAAATATCTGCTGCCCGTCAATTGGCTGTCCTTGTGGGAGCACGGGCGTTGGTGGAACGAACTGCGGCGGAGGTGGAATGTCATCGCGTCGGAATCGGGAGGTAGGTTGACCTGCCTGCTGGCTCTGTTGAGTTGATGGAACTTCTTCGACTGGTGTCACTTCGTCGTCATAGGTGACACCTGTAGCTTGGGGTGTTCCGACGGGAGTCTCGTTGCATTCTTGTGGGTCCATTTTCCTGTATCAAAAATAACCAATAAGAGGCGCACAGGAATCAAGGCAAGATGCAAGTAAATTATTTGAAGTCGATATAGAGATCAAAAACGATTCAAGCAAGTGGATGAGATCCTAAAAACTTATCCTATCTTATTGCAGGCCTGTTCGGTCTCTAAGTTGAAACCGAACAATTTAGTCGTTGACCGGCATGGGCCACCACAAAAACCATGTCACGCCCCAGTCCCAAAATGCCGAGGGACTGAGCACGTGAGCAATGGCCAGCAGCACGCACCGATGGACAACCCAATTTAATGGATCCATCAGGGCATGCTTAAGCTGTAGTCTAGCAGGACTAAGTACAAGTCTCAGGTATTACTAATCTCATCCACAGAATAACACAGATTAATTGCCAGAAATAATGCAATGGAAATAAATATGCAATATCAAATAAGGTTATCTCGGGAAACAAATCCGAGAATTAATCTGTTACAATTAAGAAAAGACAGGAAATAAAATGCTGGAAAATGTAAATATTGAGTAGTTGAAGCCGGCGCTCAAGAGAAGTCTTCGGCCACTATCTCGTCCTCTGTTCCTGGTTCTGTTCCGAGGAGTGCTCCGGTACCGTACACTTCTGGGTAGTTCTCTTCAGCTGTACCTGGGGACATCATCCATTCCAGGTCCTCAGGGGACATAGCAAGGTACAGAAAAACTCAAGCCAAATGAATATCAGTGCAGCAATAAGATAATCAGCAGGGTAAACTAGGTAACCAACTATGTGATATGCAATATGAGAGCAGCACTAGATCTCAGGCTGAAGCCACTACAAGCTCTGTGTCGGGGAGCCGGTAGCGGCAATAACTATGAATTTCACTATGATATATACTATGTTATATATATAATATCAGCCTGTAGTCTGTGTGTCTCTCCCCACCCAATGTAATCACGCAAGCCATGACCATAACGTCTCATGTCCATGTCAGCGGGATTATAACTAATGCAGCAAGTCTGGTAGCTATGAATCAAAATGTCTAAGGATGTAACGTCTATGTCATATAACATGCATCCTATACAGAATCACCTTGAATGTCTCAGGAAGACTCTGTCTCATGAAATAGTGTCAAGTGTCCTGGGTTCTGGTGTACTTGATAGGACAAGTACAAGAATTATCGGGTCTCGATATCCATGTCTATGTGACGTTACACAACCCCGCGTACGGAGTTGGCACCCGACTATGATCGGACACTAAGTACATCACACGTCTCCTAGGTCAAGCAGTTAAAACATGTTTATATTTAATTCACAAGAAATCAAGTAAAGTACTATGTCAAGAATTACTGAGATTTGGCAGGCTTTATTTGTCCATTATTGCATGTTTAAGTCCAGAAAATAATTAGCAAGCTGCAGGGTTTGGCAAGGTACACTTGCCTGTGGTTCCGGCTATGTTCGCGGTTCTGACTTCGGCGGGAATTGCAGGCGGTACTCCGGTTGCTGAAACAAACATTACCATCAGATCCAGAAAATATCAATCAGCTAGAAACGCCTATCCTTGGGTCCAATTTGGAGACAAGGACAAAAACGACAGTTTCGGGCCAAAACGGGGTCCACCGGTGGGCCCGCTTTGCACCGAAAAACGCGTCAGGGTCAACGGTCTCCGAATTCATCGAACTCAGTGTCAACAGGTCAGGAACGCTGATACGAACCCAACGGAACTTTCAGATTTGAATTCCGATGAGCCGATCACGAAATCGCCCGTCGAGCGGGGCTTGTGGGGCCCACGACACGCGATTTCGTCAACGTTCTCAGAATCGAACCAAACTTGACCCACAGGACCAGCGTATTGCTACGAGTCCGATGGCGCAAGTTTCATCTCGATCCGACGTGTGTATACAAAGTTAGGTCGAATTGCAGAAAAGACGGATACGGGGTGATGTCCGCGGATACGCATTGATTTCGGGGTGCACGCACACCCGAATCAGCTTCCGTGAAAACCCACACGTCCGTATCGACGAGGCGCACGTATCTGTGAAGATCGCGCGCGACCAAGTCGTCCCGTTTGGCGGGGCGTACTCGGTTCCGGGGTAAAACAGGGTCTGGTTTTTTCCTGTTTTTGGATCGCGGTGTGCGATCACCACAGGACGCGATGCCCCGAACAGTTTGTCCGGACACCGAGAGGATCATACAGGATTCGCAACGCAATTTGCGGAAACAAAAACGGAGCTACGAGCAAAAAGATACACGCACCTGAAGGGGACCCGAAAACCAGGGCCAAATCGGGTCCGACACGTGTCGGACACGGACTCGAGAATTAGGGTTAGGGTTAGGGCTCGGGGTGTTCTGGCCGGCGGCAGGGGCGGCTGAGGGCGGCCGGGCTGCGGCGGGGGAGGGCCGGGGCTCTGCGGCGAGTCGGCGCGGCGCTCGAGCGGAGGCGCTGGAGGCGGCGCGGCGGCGCTGGGAGCAGCTGCGGTCGCTGCTGCTGCTGGTGCTGCTCGACTGCGGGCGGTGGTCGCCGGAGACGAAGGGGAGGACGGGGCAGAGCTGGGGGTCTGCACGGCGGCGCCGGAAGTGGAGGCGGTGGAGCGTGCAGCGGCGGAGGGGCGTCGAGGTGTTGGTGGGGGTGACTGGCCGGAGGATCGGAGGGTTTAAATAGGCTGTGGCGGTGGGGGGTCGAGCCGAGGGAGGCGGGGCGAGGGCGGTCGTGGGGTGAGGTGGCCGGGGTCGTGGGCGAGGGTGGCGGGCTGGGCGCCGCGTGGCGGGCGGAGCGGCGCCGGACGCGGCACACGACGCGGGGACGGCTGAGTCGTGGGGGAGAGGGTGGAGGCCGGGTCGGGTTCGCGGGTCGGGCGGCGGAGACGGATCCAACCCGACCCGCGAGGGGCTGGGCTCGGGTTGGGCTGGGCCGGCCCAACGGGCCGCGGGCCGGGAATAATAAAAATAAAAGATAATAATAATAATAATAATAAAATCAGGAAATTAATTAATTAATTCATAAAAATAGTTTTTAGGCTTTTAAAAATAGGTCAGAGGCCCAATAAAAACCCAGAAAATTATCCTAAGTCCAGTTTTTCATTTTACATCCAAAAATATTATTTTTATAATATCTTAATATCATTTAATATCAATTAAAAAATTATTGAATAATTAAAACCCTGTTTTTAAATTACAGAAAATTCCCAGAAAATTCCAGAAAATTGTGAAAAATCCAGTTTTTAAAATTTTGAAAATTCAGGGGGTTTACAGATTATTCAAAATACTGCCATGTTTACTTGCTTAGAACTAAAGATGAAGCTTTCAGTAAGTTTGTATCTTTTGAAGCTGAAGTTGAAAACCAACTTGAGAAAAAAAATAAAATTCTTAGGTCTGATCGTGGGGGTGAATACACCTCTGTCGAGTTTTACTCCTTTTGTGAATTGCATGGCATTATACATGAGGTAACTGCTCCTTATGCTCCTCAACAGAATGGGGTAGCAGAAAGAAAAAATAAAACATTTCTTGATATGATTAATGCTATGTTAGGTAGCTCTGGTTTATCTGATTAATTGTGGGGGGAAGCCCTTCTTTCTAGATGTCATATCTTAAATAAAGTTCATTTCAAAAAGACTGATAAGACCCCTTATGAACTTTGGAGAGGTAGAAAGCAATCTTTGAAATATTTCAAAGTGTGGGGGTGCCTTGCTAAAGTTTTTGTCCCTCCTACCAAGAAAAGAAAATTGGGACCAAAGACCGTAGACTGTGTATTTTTGGGATATGCCAAAAATAGTACTGCTTATAGATTTCTTGTAATTAAGAGTGAGGTAAATGGTATTGATGCTAACACGGTTATGGAATATAGGGAAGCTACATTTTTTGAAAATATTTTTACATTGAAAAATAGAATATCTAGTTCTTCTATTTCTACATAAGTCCCTGTAGTAATCTCTAGTTCACAACCAGAGGAGATTACCCCAGCAGAACCCAGGAGAAGTAAAAGAACAAGACGAGAACCAAACCTAGGTGAAGGTTTTTTCACCTACCTCGTTGAAGAGGATCCTATATCTTATCAAGGGGCTATGTCCTCAGTCGATTCCTTATTTTGGAAAGAGGCCATAAATAGTGAAATGGATTCTATTATATCAAATAGAACTTGGGATTTGGTTAACATTCCTGCAGGTTGCAAATGGATCTTCAGAAAGAAGTTAAGACCTGATGGGTCTATTGAGAAATTCAAAGCCAGGTTAGTGGCTAAAGGGTTCAAACAAAGAGAAGGGGTAGACTTTTTTGACAATTACTCTCCTGTTACAAGAATTGCTACAATTAGAATGTTAATAGCCATTGCATCTGTTCATAAACTGTTTATTCATCAAATGAATGTAAAAACTGCATTTCTGAATGGAGATTTACAGGAAGAGATCTATATGGAACAACCTGAAGGGTTTGTTGTTTCAGGTCAAGAACATAAGGTATGCAAATTAATTAAATCTCTCTATGGGCTGAAACAAGCGCCAAAGCAATGGCATGATAAATTTGACAAGGTAATTCTATCATATGGTTTTGCTATTAATGATTCTGATAAATGTGTATATAGCAAAACTATTGGTAGCTCTTGTGTAATATTATGCCTGTATGTTGATGACATTCTTATTTTTGGTACTGACATAGATATTATTTACGATATCAAATCATTTCTGTCTCAAAATTTTGATATGAAAGATTTAGGACCTGCTGATGTAATTTTAGGACTTAAATTAAGTCACACTTCTGAGGGAATTGGTATCTCCCAATCTCACTATATAGAAAAGGTTCTAAAAAGATTTAACTATTTTGATTCTAAACCTGTAAGTACTCCATATGATGCAAGTATCGGGTTGAAGAAGAATAAAGGAGACAATGTGGCTCAGTTGAAGTATTCTCAGCAAATCGGATGCCTGAATTATATTGCTAATCGTACCAGACCTGATATTTCCTACGCAGTAGGAAAGCTTAGTCGGTATACTAGCAATCTGAATAGTTCACATTGGACTGCCTTGGAACGGGTAATGAGATACCTAAAGGGCACGATATCCCATGGATTATTCTATGGAGGATACCCATCTGTATTAGAAGGGTATACTGATGCGAACTGGATCTCCGATACAGATGAGACCAAAGCCACAAGTGGATATGTATTCACATTGGGTGGAGCTGCTGTTGCGTGGAACTCTACCAGGTAGACCTGTATTTTTAGATCTACTATGGAGGCAGAATTTATAGCTCTTGACCTCACCAGTGAGGAAGCTGACTGGCTTAGGAATCTGGTAACAGATATTCCTCTGTGGAGCAAACCAGTTCATGCTATCCCTGTACACTGCGACAGCCAAGCTGCAATAGCAAAGGCTCAAAGGACAAGTTATAATGGAAAATCCAGACATATACGTCTGAGGTACAATCGGGTGAAGCAATTGCGATCCAGTGGAGTAATTGCAATTGACTTCGTTAGATCAAAGAACAATCTAGCAGATCCTCTAACTAAAGGGCTCTCAAGGAGACTTGTGTTGGAGACGGCAAGAGGAATGAGGTTAAAGCCCATAGATTGAGTCACCTCAAAGGCAACCCAACATTTGATTGGAAGCACCAAGAAAAGGTTCAATGGGTAACAACAAAATTGATGTGTGACTGGAAACACTATATGATAGTAATTGTAAAGAACCATTCCTCTAATGTATAGTGTTGATCTGCAATAAATAAAAGGGTGATTGTAAAATTTTAATGAATCTGTGGCTTATAAAGCAGGGTATATAAATTGCATAATACCTAGAAAGATTCACCTATTTAAGAGTGAAAGTGGGGCCGCTTTCTATGGAAACTCGGGCTGTTCTCTAGAGCTCTTAAGAAAACGAGATAACACATGGTCGAAAAGTGCACAACTGTTGATACGATCAAATGACTACAATGTGTTTGTGTGTATGTTGAGTATGTACAAGTAAGATCCTAAGTTCAAGACTTAAGTCACTTTGGGTCTGTATAGATGAGATGTATAACACTAAGGGGAGGTTCAAGTCCGGAAGACACCTTCCCCTGATACACAGTGTGATTGCCCATATCTTGTTTTCCTTCCTATATGTCCTATCGTGCTATACCTGCCTTTCTTCTTTTGTTGAATCATGTGGGGGATTGTTAGATTTATTGTTAGATTTATCTAAACTATATGATTCAACAAAGCACTCCTTTCTTTTAGTCCCACATGGGAAAGGAGAAGTCATTCTCCTTTCCATATATTGCTTTACCCCTCTTAGTGGGTAAGTGGGCTCTATAGGGGATGGGCTTGATCTCATCCAACCCGCGAGCGGGTGCGCATTTTTACGCGTTTATTATTCGCGCACTTAGCACGCTTGCGCGCCTCGGAACGGACACGGGTACAAAGGTAATTTTATAACTTATTTTATTTTATTTTTTATTTCCGTTGATTTGGTCTGGTGGGTTGCTGGTCTTCCGCGGAACTGTTCTCACGTAATCCCGTTACTGAAAAAGTGGGAAAGGTTACGTGAGAGATATATCCAGGACACGATCCTGAGATCTGAAAAACAGAAATCGGTTTTTTCTTTTCTCTCTCTCTCTCTCGCTCTCTGTTCGGACGGAGGAACAATCTCACAGAGACGAAAAAGAAAAGAAAAACACCAGAACCAAAATTCCTCCAAAACTCCTCCGTCCAATTTCTATTTGTCGGGGAAGGTTGTGATCGTTCGTGGGATTCGCCACCGGGTGCACGGTGAAGTGAATCGAAGGATTCGTTGTATATCGGGGATAGATCGCCAGGAACCCACTGCACTGTTCGTGGGGCGAAATTATATTCTAAGGACAGCGTGTAACGTGCCTCGAATCCTATACTATTTCTTGTTTTCATTTTACATCTTCCTATTTGCATTATTTAGGAATTTAACCAACACAAAGAATAATGTGATAGATTAGGGTCTCTTCTTTTATTCTCAGTTGGTGAGGAGGTTCTGTCAAACCCGAATTTATGATTTAAAAAAAAAATACAATGTCGTATAATTTGAGTTTGAATATTAAAAAAAATTGCAAAAATACAAGTTGGAATACTTTTATTATTATTTTTGTTGGAAATCTACACGAGTTCCATGTCTCTGTGTTGAAATTTGACAGAGACTTGTCCTGGTCTTCACCCTTAGCCTAATTATTTTCTATATTTATCTATTTTAGGAAGCACACTTGCCTAATTTATCTTTTTATATGGTTATATTTTGTATGATATGAAAGAATGCAAAATGAAATCATTTGAATGTGAATATAATGGTTAGACAATAACTCAGAGTCGATTTGGTGAATTGATTGCTTTTTCAGACAACTTATGAAAGCAGTTTTCTCGTGCTTATCCCGTAACTAGTTTTAAAAACCATATTATTGTTACAAAATAGTTATGGATGTCTTCTGATGAAAATGTCCAATATTTACAATGAGAATTGCAATAGATATTTTTAAAGATTATAATATCCAAAATAAAATAAATAATGACACCATTAAATTAATATCTAGCAATATATATTACACGTAAAGCGAACGGTCCCTCTACTTTTTCATACTTACTCACTCATAAAGTGACCTCGTAACACCACGACATAGGCTCAGGAGAAAAGAGTCAATCTTTATATATATATATATATATATATATATATATATATATATATATATATATAGAGAGAGAGAGAGAGAGAGAGAGAGGATAAACGGAATAAGAGTCATAGGCTCATATTTCTATGAGTCATACATATGTGGACCAATACGAATGAATTTCTATATCCCATGTGCACTAATACACTTAGTTCCTACTGGTCCACATGTGCATTGACTAATGTAGAAATATGATCATATAGTTCATATTCATTTTTTCATATATATATATATATATATATATATATATAGCAGTGGGGTGGAGGTTGTGTTAGAAATAATGTCATTTACTTATTGAAAAATTTGTGAATAAAATAAAATTATACTGATGTTACCGGTCTCTGGGGAAGTCGTGCACGAAGCACTGCCCTAAGAGTTGATTCGGGATCTGTGTGCAGACGTTCCCGAAGCTCCTAGTGGTAAAACCCCCGCATTACCGGTATCTCGTCGCCGCACACGACTCAGAGAGAACGACCAGGACTTAGCTATGCCCAGAGCTCAGAGACGACGAAGATTTGACAGAATCGAATGTTGCCAGCAAAAGTTTAGAGATGAAATTTTGGATGGAGTTTACAAAGAAATCATTCCAATATATAATACTAATATGTAACGGTCTGAATTAATTCTCCTATTAATTCAGCCGTTACACAAAATAAAGAATGAACCTGGACACAATAACGGTTCAGAAATAATTTGTAACGGAAGAAATTAATTTTCTAACGTTCAGAAAATTAAATGAAAATGAAGAGGAGCAAAAAAAATTTTAGGGTCCCAGCCCGAACCCGATGAGGAAATTGAATCGACATTCGGCGCCCGCAGATGTGGGCGCGTACCCGCACCCATTACGCGCGTCAAACCGAACCGGGCCGGACGGCGGCGCGCGCGTGTGGCCCAAGGGGTTCCCCACACAACAACTTAAGAGAGCAAAGAAGAGAAACTAATATATCTACACAAGAAAGCTTTGGCCCATCCGATGTGGGACTAAAGAAAGAAAGAGGAAGCTTGAGCTTTTGAAAGCAAAAGCAAAACCAACAGGTTGGAGCAGTATAGATACAGTCCGTAGGAGACGGGAGCGGTACGGTGCGTTTCGGATGGTGCGCGGATGCGATGCGGGTGCAGGTACAGAGTTGGTGCGGCGCGGTGTAATGCGACTACGACTGCGTGAGGCCTTCGGACCGGATGGAGCCTTCAAACATGGTGCCTTCGAATCGGGATGTAGCTTTCGGACTGGAATGGTATCTTCGTGTCGGGATGTAGCCTTCGAACTGGAATGAGACATTCGGGCTAATAATTGTATATATAGACCTTCGGACTGGATATGTTGTAAGCCTTCGAGCTGAATTGTAGCCTCTCGGAGGAACCTGAATATAATTTATCTTCTTCGAAAAAATGATATATAAAATAATTATTTGATTGTCTTTTTAAAAAAATTAGATTAGATCAAAATTTCTCAAAAAAAAAAATTTATTATTTAATTTAAATGATCGAAAAAGACAATTTAACTATTACTGTTTCGGAAAATATGAAAAAAATTCTAAAAATGGAGATCTCGATCCCTATGTGACAACAATTGTCTCTCGTATAGCCACCATGGCTAAAAAAATATGGTCAGAGAAATAAAGAATGTGACGAGAGAGCAGTTGACACCATTTTTTTTTTTATATTTAAACTTTTTATAAATCTATATTTGTCATGGAAGAATTAATCTTGCTAAAACTATTCTTTCTCCTATACATAATAATAGTATTTAATTCACAATCAATACCAAAGAAACTTACATATTGCATGTTCTTTCGGTTCGTATTTCGTACCTAGTATTAGTTCATATTTAAGTTGATTTACCAAAACATTCACACTTTATAAGCTTTTTTTTCTTTCTTTTTTCTTCCCATTATTCCCTTTTTCTAACTACGACTATGACGATGACTAGTTAGCACTTCAAACAAATCGGGTCGACTAATCAAGGAGAATATGTGACACGATAAAATGTTAACGTAACGATATATATATATATATATATATATATATGTCGCGTCTCGATCCCGCAGGGGCCAATTCCGTAGGGCCTATCGTCCTCGCTTGGTCCCTACGGAACCATTCGTCCTCGCTTGGTCCCTACGGAACCGTTCGTCCTCGCTTGGACGCGATGTCGTGCAAGCCTAAGTTGCGCTTGCACCAGGCAACGTACCTGCACAAGACAAGTTAGACAAAATATACATATATAGGCACAGAGTAAAACGCAGAGAACCAAAGTTGAACACATTTGATAGCACACAAAATACTTTCTTTTATTGAATACTGAAGATTTGGATTACAAAGTGTTTGCTTGGCTGAGTTACAAAATATGCCTTAGAAGGCTTACAACTCTTTTCACATTCCCAAAACTAGCCACAACGCCCATTACATTATGTCCTTGTAGTAGGACCAAAATAGCAAAACATCTAGCAGAAGAGGAAGTAGCCCACTGGAGAGGTAAGCAGCGGAAGAAGCAGCACGAACACAATCCTAAGGAAGGGTGCGCACACGCTGATTCAGGTTGAGGATGCTTGCCAAACTCTCGCTTCCAGTACCTGGATATTTGCCCACAATATATATATATATATATATATATATATATTAAAATTATCTGTATAGTTTTATATTATGAAAACATGCTATGATATATGGGTTGGATTTAGATCGGGTGGTTGAGATTAAAAGGTGGTGGGATCCACACATTTTAATCTTAACCATTCAATTTCAATCCAATCCATGTAATATAGAAATGTTTCATAATATGAAACTACCCGGTTGGTTCTATAGCATTATCCTATATATATAGCAAATGACGTCTAGTCTAGTGGTTAAGTTCGATACAATATCCAGAAGATTACGGGTTCGAGTCTCCTGCACGTCATTTAATTTCTCTTTGGAGAAATTAAGTGGTGAGTTGGTGATAGGTGCAGCGTAGGTACGGAAGTACAGACTGTGCGGTGCAGGTGCAGGTGCGGACCTACGGACCGAGATTTGTGGGACCTTCGGGGACCAGAATATGATGGACCTTCAAACCGAGTTTGTAGACCTTCGAACTAGAAATCTGTAATACAATTACCTTCTCAAATATATATATATATATATATATATATATATATATATATATAAAGGAATACAATATAATCCAACCAACGGATTATGCATATAAAGGAACTATGTGGATCTATAAATTGTCATATTGTTAATATTATTAGGAATTATTGGAGTCACTACATTTTTGATACGCGATATCATAATTTTGGTAGGATTATGCATAAAATAGTTAAAATTTTGACTTTGCTATATATCTTGGACTATTAAAATTTTGTACGTATTCACGACTGTCAATTGGCAGTCAGGTAGAAAAAAAGATTGTACTGAGCTCGAATGGTTGTTGTGGTTACTAAGAAGATGTATAAGATCCTGACTGAATGGCAGAAGATCAATGAATCGAGTCACGGGGACGTATTATTCCTTCAATTTATAAAATGGTGGAAGTTAGAAAACAGTAGGCCCAAAGGAATGCAATGCAATGTGCACAAAGTTTCGAGCGCTACGTCGGACCCTCTGTTAAAATTTTGCCAGTCTTGAATATGCACGAGACCGCCAAAATTTTAATATTCTCTAAATTTTTATTTATTTTAGAACTGTCGAAAAATTAGTTGTTATGTATATATGCAAGACTACCAAAATTTTAGCAGCTTTATGAATAAAAAAAATGTAGTATTTTCCATCAAAAAAATATAGAACCTCTAGTAATCCATATATTATATGTTATGAATTTTAATTATTATTATATTTGTAATAAAGTGATTATTTTGTGCATTGTTGTTTAGATTTAAGAACGTCCCACTGCTTCGAAGCTCAATTCTCGTGCTTATTTTAGTGGAGGGCCAATTAGGTGGGAATATGTATGGATGGAGAATAAAGTTTCGAAAATACAATTTACACAAAGTCAAGTTTCCCTACTAAAAACAAAGACAAAAGTAATGTGAAGGAAAGAGACTACCGAGTTATTTAAATTTTATCCATGAATTGCTTTTGAGTAATCCATGATAAATGATTATTATTTATAAAAATCAATGTTATAACACACTTCAGAAATCAGAAATCACATAATATTATATCACTAACTATAATGTTCAAGCCATTGATAAAGACAACTAAATTTGTTAGGGTCGGCAAAATTTTGATAGTTCTATACATATTCAGAATAATTTTGACCGTCTTTGCTATGCTTAAGACTGTCTTTGCCAGTTCTTATTTTTTCAAGACTATCAAAGTTGTAATGTTTCCTAACATTTTTGTGTCGTGTCTTTATCTGTGGCCAGTGTTTAAGGAATAGAGTTCGCTCAAGTTTTAAGTTGTTGTGATAAAAGTTTCAAGTGGCAAATGTTTAAGGGATATGTTTCGCTCAATGTTTAAGCAATAGATTTCGACCAACCATAAATTGGTTTCCAAAGAGCAACTATAGCTTGCTAAAGAGACTGAAATCTCACCAGAGTAAATTGATGTAAAAAATCAGCAATCGAACTGCTTTAAGAAAAGTATTCAAGCAGAATGATCTGTTGTAGAAATTAGAGCAGTAAAATCTGCTTTAAGTTCGCTAAAATAATTAGTAGAGTTGTCATGTTGGGTAGTCAAATCATCGTTGCTCAAATCAAGATTCGACTTTATTTCATGTTTATTCGTTTTTAATAACCATAAGGTTCTGATTGTACTATCAATCGAATTTTTGTAACGCTCGAGTAATCACCTCTTTCTTCGAGCAAGCATTGATGCCCTGGTGTAAAGGCTTGGACAAACGTTGTTGCAAAAAAGCACCGACTACTAGAGAGGAATTTTTCTGTTTTTTTCTTTCAGAATATATCCATAGCACAAGTGCGGAAGCACTCCTTATTTACAAAATTGAATAATCAGTCCGCTAACAACGTACAACTATAAATCAGGAGTAAATCCTGATATCGGTCAGTTACAAACTGAAAAGCCAATCTTTTGGCTACAATGAAGTTAACTCACTGAGCTAGCTTGAAGCTAACAACGAAGCTACCCGCGGAGCTAGCAAGGGCACCCACGAGGCTACCAACATGGCTGCTCTTGTGCCCTTCACATAAAACTATCCGTGCAAAGTGTACCATCAAAATACAACTTTGCCCCCTTCGTCCGAGATTTATCTGTCATATCCTGATTTCGATAAACGAGTATTTTGGAAACATGATAGCTTACATGCCTAAATTGACTTGTACAAGACTTCAATTTACATCTCAACGATATAAAGCAACGTAATATTGAAAGTTTGAAATATTACAACATAATGATTATGAACATAGATATTTTAGAGTCAAATTGAAAAGTAATAACATTTATTAATGGAAATCAACATAAACTTTATTCCAAGAATCCAAATAACTATAACTCAAAAGAAACCAAAAAGTATTGTTTCATACATCATATCACATAATATAACATTTTAAAATAAGATGAACAAGAAAAAGGTTCTCGATGCCTCAATTTTTTTTGCTTCACATCCCAAACCTGAAGGGTTGAGAGTCAGAAAATTGTGATGAACTGGTGAGTGACATAACCCAACCCAACTTGCCTAAACCCTAAAATTTAATACAATATTCATGTGACAAATAAGGATTTAAGGAATTAATTTCTTATCCTATGTTCATTAAATTCCTACTTAGCATATAACTTCGAAAGGTAAACGAAATATGAACCATAGTGCTCATATTTTTACATGAGTCATACACATATGACCAAATAGAAATAGAGTGTAGTAGTGAGACTGGATCGGACATGTGCTGATCCAACCCTAGTTAATCGGGCCGGAGCAATTTTTGGATTGCCTAATCTACGTAACATCTTCACCTAAACCAAACTTGATTTTTGAAATAAAATATTGTACTCCAAACTTGATTAATGAAATATAATATTGAATTTGACTCATATAGTCATATGACTTAAAAAGGAGAATTTTTTTTGTTTAGTGTTGATCCAATTTTATGCATCTATTATCTACTTAAAATATGAGTGTACTTTCAGCACCTACTTCTTTTATATCATCATTTTTGTCCCAACATTTTTAATATGGTCTTGTTAACGGACACGTGTTAAGTACAACTAATAAATAGCTTCTTGTTTTAAAAATTATTATCTACATCCAATAAATATTAAAAATATATATTTTTTACTTTTAAAAGTGTCATAAAATCCAATAAAATAATTTATTAGATCATATTTTAAATAATTATTTATTTATTAAATTAAAATTATATTTTTCTAACCCAAAAAATTACTCTATTAATTATCTAACTCAGGACTCCCACCCTTTGCTCATACAAACCAAACATCAGAGCAAGCATCTTATAAATTGTGAGTTGAGTGAGGCTTACAGAAATCGGTCATTAGTGCAAATTGTGAGTTGAGTGAGACTTAACATATTAATAAATGTATATATTAATATATTTACTAGCATATTTATTAATATATTTTTATTTAAAATATGTATTAATAAATATATTGATAGAAATATTAATGTTGAATGTACGATTATCAAGATGTTATCGATTGTTCTTAGAATCCATGTTAACAAAATCCTTAAAAAAAAATTCCTCCCAACAAAAATACACTTTTATAAATGCCCCCTCCCTTCTTTCCTCTGTTGCCATCAGACCACGTTTCCCATTGCCCTCGGTTCCCGTACCGCACGCTTTGCCGCACCCTCCACGTGCGCACTCCAGTCCTACCACATCCCCCCACCTCTCCCACTACTACTCTCAGCGGGCCCCACTCTCCCACGTGTCAACTCTCCTCCTCCCTCGGCTCTACTTATTCCCAGAATAAATAAGCAGCAGCAGCAGCAGAAGCAGAATTAAGAAAGAAAGCAATCACGCAAAGAATAAACCGACACGAAGCCGAAACGTAACCGAAACCGAAGGCAAATGGAAACCAATACTTACAGCTACATGGGCCGGTCCTTCTCCACCGCCACCGCCGACTCCTCCGGCGCCTTCTCCGACTGTCCCAGCGACCGCTCCGATGAATTCCCCACCACCGCCACCTCCGCTGCCGCCGCCTCCCTCCACCGCCCCGTCCTCTCCTCCTCCTCCTCCCCCTCCCCAAACGAGTCCGGAACCCTAACCCTAATCCGCGACCTCATCTCCTGCCTCGACTCCCCCTCCCTCGACCTCCGCCGCCAGTCCGCCCTGGAGCTCCGCCTCCTCGCTAAGCACAGCCCCGACAACCGCCTCCTCATCGCCGGCGCCGGCGCCGTACGCCCCCTCCTCTCCCTCCTCTCCCACCCCGACCCCCTCCTCCAGGAGCACGGCGTCACCGCCATCCTCAACCTCTCCCTCTGCGACGCCAACAAGGACCTCATCGCCTCCTCCGGCGCCATCAAGCCCCTCCTCTCCGCCCTCAAGTCCGGCACCCCCGCCGCCAGGGAGAACGCCGCCTGCGCCCTCCTCCGCCTCTCCCAGATCGACGACCACAAGCTCGCCATCGGCCGCTCCGGCGCCATCCCCCTCCTCATCGACCTCCTCGAGACCGGCGGCCACCGCGGGAAGAAGGACGCCTCCACCGCCCTCTACGCCATCTGCAGCAATAAGGAGAACAAGCTCCGGGCGGTGGAGGCCGGGATCGTCCGTCCCTTACTGGACCTCATGGCGGATCCGGAGGCCGGGATGGTGGACAAGGCCGCGTACGTGCTGTACGCCGTGGCGTCCGGGACCGGGGAGGGGCGGAGGGCCGCGGTGGAGGAAGGGGGGATCCCGGTCCTCGTCGAGGTGGTCGAGGTCGGGACGCAGAGGCAGAAGGAGATCGCCGCCGCGACGCTGCTCGCCATATGCGAGGACAGCGCCGCGTACCGGACCATGGTCACAAGGGAGGGGGCCATCCCTCCGCTCGTCGCGCTGTCGCAGTCCGGCACCGCCCGGGCAAAGAACAAGGTAGTACACTTACTCGACTTGCAACAATCTTAATATCGTGCCCGACGCATATCGGAACAATCTGGAAACTAGGAGATAAGTAACGTGTCAGTGTCTTATTCCTTACGTATCCGTGCAACATATGAACTTGTTGATATAAAAATAGAAAATAGGCTCATGACCAGTTTTCATTTGTAGTACAGAGAGGATTGGATTGGAGAAAAGTCATATTGGTACCTAGTGAGTTCTAAATATGGGAATCCAAATCCTATATAGGATTGACACATGTTTTATAACTCATTGAATAGATAAGACTAGAATTTTGAATTTTTGTTCCAATCCAATCCTATATGTGCTCATCAAGGGAAAAATGGTCACGGGTTTGTTTTGTCCGCCATTTTCCTTGAATACATTTGTCATTTTAACTCTTTGTTAGTAGTAGTTAAACTAGACTTCTTCTCAGAAGAGATTATCAACTGAAATCACAGGACCAAGTATATGAAAATTCTGCCAAATTCAAAACTTCTCTTGATATGAAATTTGTATTACTAATACTATTTTGACGTCCACTTGTAGATTATATATGCTAAGCAAAATCTTGACATGATCAACTCTACCGACTTCCATTTTTTTCAACATTTTGACATGATCACCATTTTGCAACATTTTGACATGATCATCTCTGTTGACTTCCATTTTGTAAATAATTTGGCATGGTCATCAATGTCGAGTCGTATCAGAGTTAATGAGTGCTTGTTTTCAAATGCAGGCGGAAGCGCTGATTGAGCTACTCCGGCAGCCCAGGTCAAGCAGCATGAACCGCGGGAGGGCAGCAGACAGCTCCGAGTAGACGACACGTGGAGGGAGTTGCATCCGGGCATGCCACATGCCAGGTTTGGATCCTTCAATTGCCAAATATAAAGAAATTGTAAATACTGGGGTGGACCTGAGAGAGAGAGAGAGAGAGAGAGAGAGAGAGGGGCTTATTAAGTATCTTTAGTGTATATAAAGCTTGAGCGATAAAATGATCTTTGTTTTCATAATCCTCAATTTGTATCTTACTAGTGTATTTTAGAGTCTCCAATCAATTTTTAAAAAAAGTAGTAGATATTTATTGAGTTTATTACTCTTTGGAAGATTAGGATCTCCATATGTATCATTGATAATGTGATTATTATGTTCTCGAGTCAATTGGTTCCGAGAAAAACCAAGGAAGAAAAAAACAAAGCAAATTTAGAGTTGATTATATAGTTCATTTGTAGTCTTCTATACTTTGGTAAGCTAATAAGCATCTCTTAACCCTTAAAACAAATCCGTCATGCACCATAACCCTTTATTATTGTATTCTTCCTCATGCACCATAACCCTTAAAAAAATCATAATCCTAAACTGATCAATCTCCACTCCAACCCCCCCCCCCCCCCCCCCCCCCACACCCACCCACCCACCCACCCACCCATTCGGGGTCCCAATCATCCATCCTTGGCCAACCTCCTGTAGGCTAACTACCTCCTCTCACTCCTATCCTTGTCGAGCCCTCTTCTTGTGTTTCCCAACTCCTTCACAACCCCATGGTCGTAACCCAACTTTGTCAATCCCCATCCTTGCCGGCAAACCCCTCATAACGACTCGCGTCCCTTGGATGGCCCATTTTTGAGCATCTCCATCCTCAATTAGGATAGCTTTTAGGGTTGGTTTTAAATATAGGGTTAAGAGTTAAGTATATAGAAGAATGGATAAGGTATGAGTTTTCCTTTTTATTTGAAGTGCAAAAATGTCTATAATGGGTCATGTAATGTGCACACGATCGTTAAGTTGGATGAGAATCTCACGGATGGTAGTAACTAGCAAAAACTTGGAAGTTCAGGATATCAACTTACCTACTAAAATAGTTTAGTGTTTAATTGCAAATTAGCCTTAAAGAGTTAAATTAGCAACATAAGAAACACTATAAGCTTGTCTTTCGGGGGAGGTGCTTCATGTTATACTGTAATTCATATAAAAAAAAAAAAACTTTTCGTACTCTTAGGTCCTTGAGCATTTTGTACTTAATAAAATACTTAAATCTTAGAATTGCATTTCCATTCTATGCTACTGAGAGCTTTTTCATCAGTTGATTCTAGATACCCGTTTTTGAATTATTGTAAGTTTTTTACACACTTCATCAAATAGGAAACTGGGATTGAAATATTACTTGAAATCATAATTCTTAAAGTTTTGGTAAATATCCTACAAATCATATTTCAATTTTTTAGGTCAAATTCTTGCAACCACCTTAGAGGAATTCAAAGATACCCCAGTTCACTGTTACCACTCTTGAAAGAGCACATTCAGTGTTACATCTGTTCATCTGCTGTATATAATTGTTACTTCTTTCACAACTATTCAACTATATATAGCTGTCATACATAACTCCAATTGCTTTATAACATTTTGCCCTGTGTTACCTGTAGAAAGTAGAAACTAAAGAAGCTACTGTTGAGTTTCTCCTGAAAGTACACATGAGAGAGAGAGAGAGAGTTAGTTTTACTCATAGTTTGCAGTATCGGCCGATACCGGTACGGTTTGGCATGTCCCGATCCAATATCGGACAATATCGATACTGACTGATACCGACATTGGTGGTCTCTTTTCTTTTTCAGTCAATTCGACAAAGAAAATTGAAAGAAAAAGACCAATCAACAATGGTAAGGTTGTAAAAGCATGTAAAAGAAGCAAACTTATCTATTGTAGGTAATACATTCGCAAAAAATATAAAAATATATTTTTTTTCTTCTAAAAGTTTATAATTTGTTAATAATGATTTGTTTTTCGGTACCCAAAAATTCAATACTCCAATCCGAAACTACCGGTTCCGCCGATACCTATTTCTCACAGGAAGAGACTAATACCAATACTGCGAATCTTTGTTTTACTTCAAAAATATCAAAGCATATTATTATTAGTTGTTAACTTGCTAGGACCTTTCATTTTCGAATTAATTATTTAGTGGGTATGAAAAATGATTTGATCTTGTTGAGGAATAAATAATAGTATGCGAAATATCACAATGTACAAATCGAAAGGACTTTTAAATCCTCTGTGATTAGTGTCTGCATGGAAAGAGATGGCCTACCTGTCATTGAAGGATGCAGACAAATAGGAGATGGTTAATTACTGGTCTTAATACTAATTTGACTAGGTTTCTTCTTTTATTCTCCACTAGAACCATTCGACTATAGAAACTCAAATAAGAACTCAAATTAATAACTTACAACGTGAATTTTACTAACATTAAAAGTATATTTTATTTTACTCTTTAGTCCATTGAAACAAAATATTTCAAAGTATCGGATCATGGTTGAGTTTTAAAAATTAAGAACTGATGAGTTCCTATAGAATATTTGAACGTTGATATGAAAAAGTGTGATATCACTGCACACCTTTTGTTCCTTTTTCTGTGAACACTTAGGCTTGATCCCAAGCAAAGATTTTTAGTGGTTTGAGTTAGTTTCTTACTACTTGAGCTTCATTAGAAACTAATGTGCTTTCTAAATAACAAAAAATAAAATAAAAATAAGCAAGGACTTGACCTAAAGTTCAGGTTTTATGGGTATAAGTAGGAGTCTTTGGTGTGACCCAACGTAGATATTTGTGTGTTTTATTGTACTATCTTGCTTATGTCAATGCCGTAGGTCTCTTCTCACTTCGTTGTCATTGTGTCTCGATCTAGGGCACAAATATATTCTTCGCCAGATGTCGACAAAACGAAAGAATTCCTTGGGTGGGAACAATCGAAAGGAACCTTAAATACTTTTTCGCTTTTCAACAAGCTAAGCTAAGCTAAGCTAAGCTAAATGAGTGGGCAATGAGGCCTCATAAAGGTAGCTTTTCGGAAATTTCAAAGAAGAAATAGAGACCAGAAAGAACGAGACCTTAATCTTGCTTGACGAGCAAAGACCACGTGTAGTTCCATCATCTTCTACTGCCGATCCATCTTCCTCCAACTAAAAGCGTGTTTGGGCTGCGGTTTCTGTTTCGATCTGTGAACACCTACTGATAATACAATATTAGAAAGAAAAAAAATTTTAAGTTAAAAAAGTTCCTTGAAGCTCAAATCACCAAACAGACCAATAATAAATGATAAGTTCTTACAAGTAACTGTATTAGGAATTTTTTAAAAGTTTTAACTACCACATCTTTGGGGGGAATGCTCGATATTATATTGTAATTAAAAAAAAAACAGATAATTTTTGGTACTCATAGGTTCTTGAGCTTTTTGTACTTCATAAACTACTTGAATCATTCTTTAAAATCCATACCATTTGTTTACAGAGGAATTCAGTGATACAATTTAAGTGTTACTTCTATCATATATTTCTATATAGTTGTTAGTACGGGTGAACATTATTTGGTTTTGGAATTAAACTTTGGACCAAAAAAATTCGGTTCAGTTTTTATTTTGAATTTTTTTTTTTTTTAATTTTTCGGTTTTGAGTTTCTATTTCGAACCAAAACTGAAAAGTCAAATAAGACTTATACAATTATGTAAATACCATTAATTATATGTATATTTTGTAATTAAAAATGATAGATTTCTAAAACAACAATTCTATGTATCTTTTTAAGCCTAGCTTTGGTAATTTAATAACTAGTTCACCTTTGGACGTGACTTTAAAATATAACAAATGTGTGTATAAAAAAATATAATTTTTAATATAATTTAATTACGATATCACTATTGGATCTGATCCATTAAACAAAAGAAATAGACCAACCAACAAGCGGAATAAACCGAATCGAATTATTCGGTTTCGATTTTGGCTAATTTTAATTCGGTTGGGGTTTTGGATTTTAGTATTTTAGTTTATTGGTTTTAAGTATTTCGATTTGGTTGAAATTGAATAAACCGAACAATGACTCGTACTTGTCTGACATATCAACTATTCACAGCTTATACAGTAACTTATGTGAACAGTGAAACATTATCCTCTCTTGAATTTTTCATGAAAGAATCAAACAAAAAGTATATTTTACTTCAAAAGTATCAAGAGCATGGTATGAGTTATAAACTTGCTAGAACTTTTCATTTTCAGCTAAGCTTGGTAACGATATTTTTACGGATTTTCGAAATATATATATTATAATTTTTTTTAATAATTTAACCAAAATTTAAATTTTATGTTTGGTTCACTAAACAATAAAAATAGTCCAATCGAACAAACCGATTTAATTGTTGGTTCGCTCACGACTAATTTCGGTTTCAATTTTAAATTTTTAGAATTTTAATTAATTTAATTTAATTATATTGATTTGTATTTGAAACTGAACACAAAGGACAACAATGTAAAGAATCGGCTCATCTGCTTCATCTTTTGGAATGAATAATAGTGTTTTTTTTTTGTTTAATTATTTGACATTTGCAAGGAGTATTTTGCTAATGAGATCAGGCTACTTGAGAATATATATAAGATACTGGTCAGCGTGTCCGTGTCCGTGTCGCCATGTACTGTAAGTAACTTATGTAGCTACAACGTAACAATTTTATTTGTAACGGCAATGCTACGCCTACAATCAAATGCTTACACCTTTTTTACAACCGTCATGTGGTATCCACGTGGCGGACGTCCATTGGACAATGAAGATGACAAAAGTGCAATGTGGCAACCATTCATTAGATGAGAGGTGGAGCTGGATGTGTCCCACATAGCGGGAGGGTAAAGAGGGTTGTAAAAAGCTTGTAAACATTCGGTAGTAAACTTAGCATTTTCTATTGTCAATAATGCTAAGTTTACTACCAATCGCTTACAACCAACTTACAACCCTCTCTTTTTCATGCTATATAGGTCCCATTTGGTCATATCTCTTCCCAATGAACAGATGTGATGTTGAGTTCATGCCAAAGGACTGCCATCGGACAGCCACCGAATCCCATCTCTCCCTCCTCTCCCAATAGATGGCCACCACATGGCCACCACGTCATCGTTTGTAAGTGGATTGTAAGCATTTGATTGTAGTGGTAGCATTACCCATAAATTATTTTCTTCCTTTTTTTTTCTTGCTACTTACATATTCAGGAGATCATGGCCAATGTTAATAATAGTAAAAAAATTATCCGTTGATTCATGAGATGAAGATGATAAATAATTACGGAAGCGTACCTGAATCCATTGCTTAGTTTCATGGATCTTGCAGCGAACGTTTCTTTATTGGATTCGATCTTCCAACTTGATACGACCGATGATTTTTTTGTTCTTCTCTCTGCTGAGGGGGATGCAGAAGAGAAAAAAAGAAAAAAATCTCTCTTTATTGGCCGTACAAGTTGGGGACCATAACCCTAATGAATATATATTTTCTAGATTTTACATAATTCTAATTTGCTCCCTCATTAAATTAGAATTATTTCTATAATATTTATACATTATCTCCATAACAATTATATCCTTAAGCTGTTTCTTTTTTTCAATTAGAACATTTTAATTTGACTTAATTATTTAGAAAGTACAACACATTTAATTTTACATGTGTAATTTTTAATTATTGAATAACATCAACAAATAAACAAACCATAAATGCTTCATTGTTGAGCTCGTTAGGAATCTGAGTAGTTGCTGTTGTGTCTTGGTAGAATTTTGAGGGAAGATAGCATGTCCTTATTTGGCTCTACTAATTATTTTTTCCCGCTGTGGATTTTTAGTACATTTTGGCGTGTACCAAACTCTGACCAAGACACCGACGCTTTCTTTGTTTTTGTTTTTTTTAGATATTTGGCGATACGTTTGCGACTTTTTTGCACGCTGCATTGTATTCTATTTGGATCCAACTGTTTTATATTTTTTTGCGATTTAATTTGAAAACGACCGTTATGCCTTTCTCACCGACACTTTCGTTAACCAGTGTTAGTATAATAGTAATAATACAACAGAGGTTTCTGGTGTTCTCATGCTCGTCGCACCTTCAGTACGCAACCCAGTTGTAATTGTAGATGCGACATGGGAAACTATGACGTGCTCTGTTGACTAATTCTGCAATAAAAGTGAATGCTCCCACTTTGATCATTATCCACATTCAGATCAAATGCTCTATTATTCGCTCAGAAAGCAAATGGAGGCCAAGAGAATCTTCAGTGGGAGAGTGGATTTAATGCTAAATTTTTTGTTTTAATTAAAATTTGTAACACTTGAGAACTACAGTGGACTTTTGTTAATATTTGAAAAAGTTAGTAAGTCAAAAGACTTTTCAAATTTCAAGTGTGCCATTGCAAGTAAATAGTACCCAATTGGACCACCACTAAGAAAAAATAAAAAGAAAAAAAGGGTGAAAAAAAAAGGAGGTTAATTTGATGTGTTATTTGGAGTGTGATATTGTATGGCAATATCAAGAGAACACTCCAAAAGTAATAATTTATACAATTTTTTTAAAAATTGAAGTATGGTATAGAGTGTTCCCAATGAGGATGCTCTAAAGCAAACACTTTCCAGTAATATTTTGCGTTTATCCCATGAAAAAAAAAAAACTCAACAATATTGGTCTTGTAATGTGTTGTGATTCTTATGTGAGATAAGACATAAGACTATCTTTTCCTAGGTGAAAAGACTATATTCACAAAAATACATTGAAGTAGCAAAGTCTTTCCCAATACATGTGTATTGAAATGATTACTTTTCCCAACTTTTAAGAGAAACTTTTCATTTTTCTCATTTTCTAAATATTTTTTATTCATAATTGATAACATAAAAATGAAGACATTGTCAAGTACACTATTTAAAACTAAACAACCAATTTTACAATGTCAAGTAAGCTTTACAGTTTACTTGGAGAAGAATTTTTAAATAAAATTGTCATTCCAGTTTAGCTAACGACCTTTTTTTTTCCAAAGTCACAATAGGGATGGAGATGCTCTAACCCTTCCAATACTGTCTCAACAAAGAACTGGAAAGAATTGGCAGTTCGTCACAAGACCTGGTCAAATACCTAGTTTATGAGAAGCACGCAAAGTGACAGCTCAAACTCCGAAAAATAACAGAAATTTCCGTAGAAGGTAATACAATTAAAGGAAATTGCAAATTAGATTAGATGTTCCATAAAACAATGCATGCCGTCAGTGCTACTGGAGACATGAATGGCTCGTGTCGCCAGTGCTACTGATGGAGTATTTTATGAAACAATCACTACCATGTCGACATATATATATATATATATATATATATATATATATATATATATATATATATATAACACTTCAAATGGCCGAGATTAGACATGCTTACAACAAAAACCCTGGTTCATGCCAGTAAGCATTTCAGCAAATCTGGCTCATGCCAATAACCCATCCAGTTTCCATCTAATAAGGGTTGTACAAGCCCAAGAACAAAGCAACATATGCCCACATACTCGATCTTGTTTAAATATACTAGCAAACATAATAAAACTTAAAAATTCCTTGTCAAGAAACAAATCAGACAAAGATGAGATCCACTTCTAGATGAGCATATGATAAATAAACATGATCTCACATCTAATGCATAAACCTGAACCCTAGCACGGCGTGCAGCTATTGCCAGCTATACTGTTGATTGCGGTTATTTCCCATATTTTGTCCCCGTCCTGCACCTGAACCACCAAATGGAGCACCCTGGGGATAATTTGGAGCCCCATACCCCCCACCGCCAGCACCTCCTCTAAGGCCACCTTGTCCAGGCATACCGCTACCCGCATAAGGGGGCCCACAGCCCTGTGGAGGGTAAGGCCCACTGTTGTAGCCACCGCCGCCTTGGCTTCCACGATTCGGGTGATTAGGGTTGTATCCGCCACTAGGGTTTCCGCCTTGTGGATACCTGTTTGGGCCACCACCTGGCCCTCGGGGCTTCCCATAGTGGTGACCTGGGTCTCCAGCTGCCATCTGAGGCTGGGGGTTGTGGATGGGCTGGCTGGGACCTGGCCTGATCTGAGGATGGGACTGGCCTCCTGTTTGTTGAATGGGAGGGAGGCGAGCATGTGGCTGTGGATGCTGCAGTTTTCGTCGCTTCGCCATCTCCTCGTGTTGCTTCTGTTGCTGGCGCTTCTTCTTAGTCTGGAACTCGTGTGAGGATTCATACTTCGGTAAGCTGTCAATAGAAAGGGACCCAATATAAATGTTAGGATTTTGAACTGAACTATTCTCCATTGCGACTGAATGCAAGAGATTACAAAAGGAAAAAAGCTTTTAAAGGGGGCCTAACAAATAACAAAGAAAGAAACCTTTTAGGATCACATGGTAATGGGTCATTCCAGAAATATTCTGCATCAAGTGCATCCTTGGCCGAGATTCTCTAAATAACAAAAGGGAGGAGTAAAGAAACAGATCAAAGTTAAGGTACACAGAAACTACACAGATACGTAATGAAAATTCATGTTCTTAGAAGTCGAAATAAGTAGAACTCAACCAAAGAAGAAAAAGACCAAATGGAGAACATGATTATTTTCAATCATTTTCAGAGGAAAAAAAATCCATTGAAGAATTTTGCCTGGAAATGGCTGGCAAGGCAAGTCAGCATAACAGAAGGCAGTACTTTGACGAATAACTAGAAAAGCAAGTTGACTAGAGGATGCTTCTTTCTCGTGATGACTTAGTCTGAAATAAAGCATCAAGTATAATGCTATGTTGCATAGACACGAGAAAATGGGGGCCATATCCATTTCGTGGCCGTACCCTTATCCATACTTGTATTCATGGAAGATAGTGATTACACTGTCCATATTTGAAAATGCACGTGTCCCGTACCCGTATCACGTGTTTATCTGTATCCGTGTCTGTATTCATACAACATAGGGTATAATGACAGCACGTATGCTTTACATATGAAGACAGTTTGGAAATTAAACTGAAGATGAAACTCCAGCAGATTAACAAGCATGGTTTCCACATGGAACAGACAGCTGTGAAAATGGGAAAATTTTACAAATCTAATGACCTTTGAAGAGCCATTAGAAGAACACTGAAAATTTCAAATGTAGCATTTGAAAATATTTCTACATATAGGATTACCAAAATAATATATTTTTGTTAAATAAATTATATTAACTGTTCATAGAGATACGCACATACATCAATAATGTGAAAACATTGTATTGAGAATGTGTTCTCACTACACAAACCAATACTGAGAACCTATCAAACATTATATATTCATGTAGCTTTTCTTTCGTCACCATGACTCTTAAAACTTGAATAATCTGCTCATAGCAACCAAAAAGGAAGAATATCCTGCTAAGCCAGTATTTACAATAACCAAATCCCTGTAGACACAGTAGACAATACCTGAGACGGATCCAGTGTCAACATCCTCTCAAGTAACTCCAAAGCGTGACGATCGAAGCTGTCAAATAATGCATACATCTATATTAAAACAAAGCAAATTATATATGTCCAGACCCTGACGATTTTGATAAGTTCAAACCTATTATCTAATGGTTATAGAAGTTCAAAACATTGTAAGGAAAATCTGAAGGTTAGAAGTAGATTGCTTACTGCTTAAAAATCTCTCTGACACGCCTTTTCATAGGCTTTGCTGGCTTGAAGTTGTTATACCAGGGTATCTTAGAAACACCTGGCCAATTAATCTCATCTGGAGTTCCACAAAACTCAAATATTTTTGTTAACTGCTCTGGCTGCAGACAAGGAGCACTGTTTTAAATTAAATATACTCCAAGATGATAAGAAGCCGGAAGCAGGAATAACTTACCAAATCAGCCATTTTTTTAAGTTAATTTTATTTTATTTTATTTTTGAGATAGATAGAAATCAGCCTTGATATAGACAACTAAAATGATAATCATGTTTTCCTTGATAAAAGGGAGATAAAACTATGTTACAGGAATACAGACATAGATACGGATAAGATCAGGATATGGACATTTTCAAATGGGTACTATAGTAGTCACTTATATTGCATCAATACGGGCATGGATATGGGTAGAGACACAATATGGACACCAGTTTGCCGTACAATATACGAGAGTGAACCTTTATGGTAGCAAAATATATGGTCTCTATCCTATGGTTTATGGTTGCAAAAGATCTGTCACAGAACACAAAAGAAATTATCGTCTCACAGGTAAAGTGAAGAAAAATTAGGCCATTTCTAAAGGCATATCATATTTTAGTCGGACTAGCCCAAATTTTTAGGACTCGAAATTTTTGACGGTCCTAAGAACATGTAGGACTGTCAAAAAATTTGACAGTCCTCCTAATAGTTAGAACTGTCACAATTTCCTACAGTCCTAAAATCTTTAGTTCTGTCAAAAGTTTTGACAGTTCTACATTTTTAGGACTACATTTTTAGGACTGTAGGAAATGTGACAGTCCTTCCTTTTGCTGTCGAAAATGGTTATAGTCCTTAAAAAAAAAAAAATTGGGCTAGTCCGAATAAAATATGATGTGCCTTTAGAAATGGCCAAAAATTAAAGTCAGCAAAGAATTGCTTCCTTTTGGTAGAAAGTGGAAATGGTGCCAAATAACTACACCTCTCCCACTCACTGAAAGTTTTCCCCACCTAAAAGGTAGAAAAAGATTTTGCTCCTGCCTATCGGTTTGTGGTTGCGAAAGGTACGTCATAACAAACTACAGAAATCACCATTTCAAGGCAATTGATGAGAAAGAAAATTGCATTAAAGAATTGGAACCTTTTGGTGAAAGAGCGGAAAGGTGCCAAAATTATACACCAACAATCTCCCACTGAAAATTTTGCCACATGAAAGTAGAGAATTTTTTATTTTATTTTTGCATATTTCCATTATTTTTTTCCTTTTATTTTCCACAGGATTCCAATCACCAATATATAGAGCCATAAAACCAAAGGTAACATACATGTCATGCAAAATAACATACATAAAGCAACAACACTAACAAAAACAAAGCCTTGATCCCAAATTTCAAGGGTCCATGCGTATAACATATATAAATAAGAATAAATTTTCATGCAGAATCATCTCTTACGTTTTACCTCATTCTTTCCTGGCAAGATTGGTTTTCCATAGAGAAGTTCTGCGAAAATACAGCCCACGGACCACATGTCAACAGCTGGACCATATTTTGTGGTTCCAAGCAAGAGTTCTGGAGGTCTGTGATCAAATCAATGTACCTAAACCAATCAAATATGAAGACTGGTGCAAATTCCTTGAAAAACAGTAAACAGAATGATTATTTCTTTTCAAATTTAACATTATAACTTTCATTAGCTACATTTACCTATACCACAAAGTGATCACACGATTTGTCAAATTCCCATTGTGGTCACTTGCGAATGAACGTGCAAGGCCAAAATCAGCAAGCTTCAAATTTCCTTCATTATCAATTAGTAAGTTGGACCCTACAACAACAACAGTATAACTTGAACATCATATGGCCACGTCTAACTTCAGAAATAAAAAAATGACCTACAAACACTGAACACAGTAACAATAATAACCTTTTATGTCACGGTGAAGGACTTGATTCACATGACAATAATGCAGTCCAGTTAACAGCTGCCTCATATAATTATAAAAAATGAAAAGAACATTAGTAAACAACAAATAGAAGTAACAAAATAGAAAACAATTGCAAGAAATAATGACACCTTTATCTGAGGTACAGTAAACCGCAAGCCAGGACGATCTGAAAGACCCGTTAGATCATGGTCCATGTATTCAAACACCATATAGATGCTGGCTTTGTATTTGTTGCCATCTGTGCTTCCTGTGAAAATTCAAAACCATTAGATTTATCTCGCACAGCAGAATCAATATTGCAACGCATACAACCTAAAGTCAGTCCAACAATTTCCTAGTCCAATGATCACTTTATAAATAAAATGTAGAATAAATCATTCAGAACACAGAAACAAGAAAATATACCTGGCCTTCCTTGTTCATCCTTCTCGGGACCTGGATTTTTTTTAATGAAAATAAAGTTTAGGAAACATATAACGACCTTTTCGTGCAAAATACACACTGTACTAACAAAATAAGACAGTAAGAACAGATCATGAAACAGCTAATAAAAGGTTTCTTAGTCAGGAGAGCAACCTGGAGAAGTTACAATCTCTTTCAGCTGTATTACATTTTCATGATGTAACTTCTTCAGAATTTTAATTTCCCGTATTGCTGTAATTGGGAACTGCAGAATTATATAACTCAGTCACATACATAATGATAGAACACATACAAAAATAAATAAATTGTATTATATATGATAAAAAATAAAAGCACACCCCTTCTCTCTCATTGTCCATCCTGATCTTTTTCAGTGCCACTATTTCCCCAGTTCGTATTTCTTTTGCCATGTATACCTGTCTACAATACCGAAATGCCAAAAAGAAAAATAATGGAAAATTAAAGATGAAAAAATAGAGGCAATAATTAGGGGAAAAAAACACTAGTTGCTTATAACTCCATCAATAGAACATGTGAACAATGAATAGAAATGATGTTTACTCAAAAAATAAAGAAAACTGATCTTGATGTGTATGTAGGATGAGCTTTCGAACTTAAAAATAATCCAAGGAAATAATTCCTAACCAAGGATCCCTGGAGTATTGTGAAACATCAAGACAAAAAAAGGATCCTCGACTCCTAGGAGGTTAGTTAACCTCCATCCCCATCCTCGTTGGGCACTGAACTAAATCTCAAGGGCAGTTGGTAGGCTAATAGACTTATAAGTGTTAAACCTTCTCCTAGGAGGAGATCCTTTGATGATAATAAACAGAATTCCAAACGATCATAAAGATATAAGCATATGAAGCAGACAGCCCTAAAGACGAACAAAAGTCAATGATAGCCAATGTACAAATCTTAAGCTAATACGAAATTCAATTTGTATCATCCATCACTCCCTCAAGGTGGATCTTAAGATATCATCTCAAATCTTATATATGTAAGAAAAACGAACAATCTAACAATATGTTTATATAAATGGATGAACAAACGTCACTTAGAATATTAAAATCTTCCCCTTCGTGCCATGGTTGTGATCATTTAAACCAAAAAAGGGGAATTTCAAATTTGGTACGGTCCGCGCCCCTCCACTTTCTTTTTTCTATTTAATGGAGGCCCCTCCTAACTTTTAATTTCTTTCCAACCCTTACTTGCATATGCAGCCATATAATCCCCGATATTGTACATAGAGTATGTACAATCATACTAAATTGTTAGTAAAACTCATGAATGTCCTTCATATGGGACCCAAAAAAAAATAATTGAATCCAGCTTTCCCTTTAGAAGTGGAAACTAATTCACTTTATTAAACTCCCCAAGACTTCCCTTTATTTATATCATCCTACCCTTCCATCTAACGATCACAAGTTTGGAAATTAATTGACCTATTAAACACCCCCAAGCTTCAACTTATTTACATCTTTCTACCCCATGGGACATGTTTCAATTATGGTGGCTCTCTTTATTTAAGGAAGGAAAGAATGCACTTTCTAAAACAACCCAATAGTTCCCTAAAATTACAACTTTAACATCTCTATTCCCTCCAAATTTTGCTTTACACGTGTATAAATTACGAAATTTGCCCTTGGTTGTATAAAGTGCATTTAATGCTCTTTATTTCTTATGGAAGTCCCTCCTCCCGCCGACCTGCAGATATTATATATTAGTTAGTTCGACGGTGAAAATTAAAATTTAGAAAATCTAAATAAATATAATTTAAACATAACAATTTATTCTAATATTAATTATATCTGAAATATAATTTGTGTAGAATAAAATTAAGTTCTCTTAGAATAATCTCAATTATAACAATTTAACATTTAGAGAAAAAAGAAATCAGAAAATAAGGATAGAAATATAAGATCTATCAAACCATGTTGTTTAATATAAAATAAGGATACAAATATGAGATATATTAAACCATGTTATTTAAAATAAAATGATAAATTCTATAGATTTAGGATTAGTAATCTAAACGGGTCATACCTACCACAATCAAAGTAGAACAAATAATTTCCAAAATTGTAGAAAATTACAAAATAAAATCATGAATACATTAGAAATTAAATTAATATATTTTTACAGTTTAAAATACATAATATACAATATAGAAATTTATAGGTGTTACATAAAATTATCCAATGTTATATATTACTACTATTTGTTATATATAAGGGTAATATGTGGCATCTACTTGTAACTTGTTACATGTTACTGCTATGTATTACATATAATAGACATTTTACATCTAGTTGCAACTTGTGGCATATCTAATTTGTGATCATTGATCTAATTTGTGGCATTGGTACCTAACTTGTGGTTTCTATACTTCATGTGTGACATTTTCATAAAATGTGACATTGGTATTTAACTTGTGATCAATGTGACTTGTGACCTTGGTACTTAACATGTGATATTAGTATTTAACTTGTGGTATTGGTACGTTACATATGATATTGATGTATAACAAGTTACTTGTCATTGTAACTTGTTATAAATAAACAGTACATTGCACACAAACTGAGACAAAAAATGGAGACCAGAATTTGACCGAAGTGAAAGTGAAAATAATCATATAAAGATGAAGCGGAAGAAATTTCAAGACCGAGGACGTGAACCGCGTCGAAAACGGAGTTCTGGAGCACGATCGGCGCCAAAACGAAGTTTGACATGCAAATCGAGAAGAAAATAACTAATTAGTGGGCCCGGGGTGGCATGTCAGCCGCTGCTGACATTGCTCCGTTGGGGCCTTCCTTAAGAGCTAAGTGTAATTAATGCACATGATCTCTTTTAAATCTTCATATTACCTTTGTAGGGGGTAAAATAGTAAATAACATGGTGGGAAAGGGGAGCCACCAGGTTTCAACACGTGCCCCAACATTTTTTTTTTCTTTTGTCCCACAAGAAGGGCATTATGGTCCAAAAATAGTCCTACATACAATATGTACAAAAATGGGTGTATATAATTGTGTACACAAATAAGGGTTGGGAAGAAATTAATTGCGGGGCTTCCAATAAATGGACGAAACAAAGTGGAGGGGGCGTACCAAATCCCCCCCCAAAAAATGTATTATGCATCAAAATTTCCAATATTTGGTCATTTAATTCTTGTGTACGTCTTAAAAAGGGTGTCAAAAGTTCGATTAGGTTCACTTATGCAAGATCTTGGGTGGGTTTTGATCTTAGAAGCCAGAAGCGGCAGCGGGGACGGAAGCGGGGGCAGCAGCGGGGGCGGGGAAGCGCGACTACTTAGAAGATTCTAAATTTGGTAGCGTGATGGGAGCGTACGCTAATAAATTTTTAATGTTTATTAATTATTGTTATCAAAACTTACAAATATCTTAAAATTTATTAGAATTTATAAAGTTCAGTTTAAAGTTACAAAGAGATCTTTCGCATATTAATTTTTTATGACGTCAAAGTAAGAAATCTTTAGTTTCTTGGTACTTTGATAAATGTGTATTGAAAATATTCCAATTTCTCTCACAAAATTGATGTCATCTTCTAAAATTATGGTCATACTATAGGAAGCGATCATGTCGTCGGGGAAACGAGCTTCCGTCCCCGGAGAAACGAAGCTCCCATCATCGGAAAAACGAGCTCCCAAGTAAGAAACGCCGAATCGAAGGTTCTTACTGAGATTCGTTGACCTCCTAGGAGTTTCTGGCTTCTAAGGTTTTGATACACGCAGCACCCCCCTCCTCCCCCCTCCCCCCCCCCCCAAAAAAAAAAAAAAAGTTTAAGCAAAAATGGTTTCCAATGTCCTAATCCAATATTTGGTCTTTTTGTGTTCCAAAATACAACAGCAACAACAACAACAAATGTAGGATTATAGGGGTATCATGGTGCCTTGAGGTTCTTGCTTATGCAAGGAGGTATATAAAGGGTCAATAATAATTATAATAAATAAAGGTTTAAAGGAGAGGTTCTTTCCATAACACAAATTTTCTCTTCCATGTGTAAACATCAAGTATTATCATAGTGTCAAGGTTTATAGAAATGTAACATTTCGACCACCTATGTTTCAATTCTACAAAGTAAATCCTTCTCGATCACTCCATCAAGAAGAATCGATCTCTCCATCAAGAAGAATGATGGATCCTAAATAGCAAAACATATCGCTCCTTGATCTCTCTTATCCATCAAGATGTACTACCCCCTCATTTCTCGTTGAGACTTGATTGAAGTTACATTCCATACACTTTGTTTTCGTCCTACTAATTTTAAAATCCTTAAAACTCAAAGCTTTCTCTTACACTTTTATTTTAGAGTGTAATTCTTCTACAATCCCATCAACTAATACAATATAATCAATAAACAAAATAAACGATGGAACTTCATCTTAAGTATTCTAGTAATTTCATCCATAACTAATGCAAACATGTACGGGCTTAATGTAGCCCAATATTTGTGGGAAACGGTATGGTACCTCCTGCAATGGTCTGCATGATACTCGTATCTCTACGATAGAAATCCTTTATGATCTCAAAATAGCTATTAAAGATTGTTTTGCTCCAAAATCCATCACAACATCTCCCTAGGTACTCTATCATTAGCCTTTTTAAAATCAATAAATACTATGCATAGATCCCTTTTCTTTTCTCTAAACTTTTATAAATCTTCTTACTAGGTAAAGGCTTCCATATAGATCTTCGTGAAATTAAACCAAATTAATTATCTAAAATTTTAGTTTCCTTTCTTACGGGATGTAGGTAAGTCAACGTTGGTTTCATAATCTAGTTTAGATTTGAATTTCAAAATCTAAATGACTATCAACATGAGTTGCTAAACTTATGGTCGTCATTTGGATTATGAAATGGTTGGATTTTGAAACCCTACACACACTAGTTAGCTCATATTCCATAATATTGTAACTACTTTACAACTCTTTCTAGTGATAGTGAAAGAATCCTTGATAGGTTGATACTACTGTTTGACATGGTTGTAAGTTTGGAAAAAACTTTCATTTAATAACAAAGAAAAAAGTACAAAGAAATCATAGACAGAAAATCTAAGTAAAATATTTTTTATCTGGGTAATGTGGCGATGGATATCGAGTACTGCAACGACTATTTTACTCCGTTGACGGTTCAACGAGTGAATGAGAGATGCTCTCTTCTCTTCTCTCTCTCTTGAGCTTGTGTGCATGTACGTAGCTCGTCTAGAAGGGTATGGTCTCTGAAGCAAAAAAAATTAGCCACCTTTTGGACGTCTAAGTTGCTCATATTTATAGCTATCATGTTGGTGGGCTATAGCTATCGCATATGCTCCTGTTTGGTGGCCGCAAGGGGGCTCCTTCAACAGAATGCGGTTGCAACTGTAGGTGCATATGATGGGCATGTTGCCACGTGTTTTTTATCCTCAACAGGATGTAGTTGGGTCAGGCCGAGTTGTCACGTGAATGTTTGTTAGGATTTGCTATTACTGAAGATCTGGACGGTTCTCGTCTTTTGTTTGCGTGACTTGGTCAGCTTGACACGTGGCCTATATTTAATTGGAGAGAATCACTTTAGTCGCAACAAAAATATTTTGTCTCAGGAAACCCTGCCACGTTGGACGCATGGAGTTTGGAACGCATGGAGTCTGGAACACATAGGGCCAAAGATGCATGGAACGCATGGAGTCTCGAACGGATGACCAGATACGCATGGAGCGCATGGAATCTGGAACGCATATGGCCAGAGACGCATGGAACGTATGGAGTCTGGGACGCATGAGACCAGAGACGCGTGGACTCTGGGACGCATGTGGCCTCGTACACGTGGCGTTGCATGGCTGTCAGAAGTCAACGAGAGCTTCTTGTCGCTTAGTATGCTCACATTTTTTGAAGTGTTCAGAAAATCTTTTTTGTCAGGATTCTGTGTCAATCTTTGTGTCAGGCCTTTATGCGGCCAATATTTGGGACGCATGGATGTAGCTTTTTCTTGGCCGCATGGTCATCCTACGGCCTGATTTCTTCTGAGTCGACCTTGGGGCGCATGGTTGTTGAACGCATGGATCCAGATTTTCCTTGCTTCTACAACTACATACATATTAAATTAATCAAATTAATATTCTGGAAAAAAATTATTAGTAAATTGATAATTATTTTACTATTTGTTGATGCTTTAAATTATTTTTTTCACAAAAATATTGAGGATCTTATAAATAATGGTGGACAACCAAGGCGATTTGCTAAGGGTGATGGGGTCGAGGATATCCTATATTGTTAATAATTTTCAAGATAAATATAGTGAAGGAAGGAGAGAATGCAAATGATATTAATGCAATGAACTTTTGCACTCGCTAAAGAAGCATGAGTAAAAGACCTGGCAGGGCATAAGGAGTTCAAGGTGGTCCATATCTTCATCTAAAGAGGTGCCCACGAGCTGCCATGTACAAAAAGACTACCAAGTCTTCACCTTATGCACCAATGGGCAGTAGAGAGTCATGGCAACCCCCCCCCCCCCCCCCCCCCCCCCTCTTCCAGTTTAAATTCACAAACGGACTACTGTTAATAAAGCCTTGACTACGATGAAAACCAATATGATATTGGCATAGCTCGCTTTGATCTCGAGCTATGACAATATCAACTGAGACCCAGCGGCTTTGTCATCTCAAATGAATCTAATGTTAGACCGTACAACCAAGGACGTATACGTGTTTTATTTTGACATGGTTGTTGAAGGACTATGACAATAGTGCGTGGATCAAGAAGTACAAGATCGATCACCTAAGTAACTTTAATCCTTTTGACATGTTTCTTTGATAGTCGAAGAAGAAGGAAGAATCTTAATAGAGACATTTATATCTGAAAGTTCAATTTTACCTTATATGATGTTTTCTATAAGGAAAAAAAAGGGGTTGATTAATTAATTAAAATAGAGGATTATATAAACTAATAGGAAATTGCCACATAAGCGTCATAGTAGAAGAAGTTTTACTACTATGATATATTAGGAACCGTTTTCTTATATTATATATATTAAATGTCCTATCAAATTCAAATTTTGAGATGTAATAAATGTACTAAATGGCATAAAAGACTAAAACTAAGTAACTAACTAACAAAAAAGTCCAATATAACATCATTACCTGATAACAAAGTAACAATTATAAAATTACAAGTACAGAGGGGAGCGTTCCCTCCACGTGATCACGGCTCAACACACAAAGAGAGAGAGAGAGAGGGGGAGGTGTGTGTGTGTGTGGGGGGGGGGGGGGGCAACAACAGAGGGGAGCGCTCACAGAGAGTTAGGTTTAGGGGTTCGGATTTGGGAATTTTTGGCAATAGGTTTTAATTGTTTAACGTGTAGATAATACCCAACCCGACCTGAAAATACAATCCCCTCTTAATATATGATATTTCAATATATTGGGCGATACGGTCAAATATCATAGATTCATATTGGTGGATATCGAATTTCGACCAATATATCAGCCAATTTTTCTTAAAACATTATCTGCGATATATATAGCCGACCTATGTCACTTAAGAGTCGCAACCAATAAGATTCTCAATCGATATATCCACCGATATATCCGATATCTGCAATATTTATTTTCTCTATACCAAGAATCACGTTTTCCACATGGAGCTTTAGGAACATTAGAAAGGTTGGAGGGGACGTACAAAAGTTTCCCCCTAATATTTGGCTATCGTTATCGGCTTATCTAGTTCTTAAAATGGTTAGTACATTCATATTCACTACTTCTATGTAGTCATGGTCAATATAACAAGTTGATAATAAACCAAACAAGAAACCACATTATCTCCAATCTAAGCTCAATGGAAGAGAGCTTCATCCTTTGTAAGCCCATTCTACTCTACATCACCCTACTCGTTCACTTATTCACCACCATCCTACGTCTAGTGATGATCCCCGAACGTACATCATCCACATCGACATGTCTTTGAAGGATTTTCCACCATGGATCTTTTGGAACATTAAAGAAGTTGGAGGGCGCGTACAAAAGCTTACCCTAATATTTTTGGCTCTTGTTGCCGGCTGTCCAGTTCTTAAAACGGTTAGTACATTCATATTCACTACTTCTATGTAGTCATGACCAATATAAGGAGTTAATAATAAAATCAAACAAGAAACCACATTATCTCCACTCTAAGCTCAATGGAAGAGAGCTTCTTCCTTTGTAAGCCCATTCTACTCTACATCACCCTACTCGTTCACTTATTCACCACCATCCTACGTATGGTGATGATCCCTGAACGTACATCATCCACATCGACATGTCTTTGAAACCAGCTCCCTACTCTACCGACCAAGACTGGCACGTATCGACACTTGCATCGTGCGACTATGTGAGGTAACACAAGCAGACCTCTGATTCATCTCTACACCTACAACCACATTATGAGTGCTTTAGTGCTGTTAGACATCTTCCCCCACAGCGGCATATCCTCGAAACACATTTAGCTGTCAGAAATCCCCTAACACTAGGTAACAAACTGCCGATATTCTGATTTGAAGAAATTTAATTGTAACATATACAGATAAGTTATTTCATATAGGCAATCGTACAGCACAAATTAATAGCAGGTAGTAACTATAAATTAACGTCAATGGGTCTCCGGAGTGCATACACGCCAAAAACCGGTGCAATGTCGACGTACTGGACACAACAAACACCACAAAATACATCAGGATACGCCAAAACTAGTGTCCCGTACATGTCTCCGTGTCTGTTTCGTCTCGTGTCGTATTTTGTGTCATTGCAAAAGAAGCCCGTAGAGAAATTTCGTACAACGTTACTACTGTTACTGAAGAATTGAGAGAGTTGCTGACATCGGAAAATTAATAACATAGACGATCACGAAATAAGAAATCGCTGACCCATAAGTTCCTTCCCCAATCTGCTCCAACTTCTCGAAGCAGTCGACACTCCGCGACCCCCACGATGGGGACTCGTCCAGGTTCAGCTGCCCCGGGGCGGAACCGCCATCAACCCAATCTAAACCCCAGCAAAGAAAAGTTGATTCCTGATGTTAGGGTTTTAACGAAACTAGGGTTTCGAATTAAAGCATATGAGAGAGAGAGAGGAATGACCAATGCCGACTGAAGGAGGGGCTAATTAGCAATTGGATCGTGGATTTATATCCAGCTTAAGTGTTTAAGTGTCCGGTTGGATTAAGAGAGGAAATTAGAGTTACGCGAAGGAAAAGTGAAAAATGTTTAACGTTACTACTTTTAACGTTACTACTGTTACTTTTAACGTTACTACTGTCGTATTTTATTCTGAATTATCTTGGGTTGAGGGGGAATTCAGTGGGGGGTGTTTTTATTAAGATTTTTGCTAGCACGTTAAAAGTTGTTCATGACATTCTATTACTTTGATGCTAATTTAGAATAAAATAATTTTTATTTAAGACAGACAAAAAAATATTATAGACTGCACACCCCCAAAATTGTTCCCACCAAACACCTGCAATCCGAACAGTGTCGCTGTCGTCCCTCGGCCTCTCCAGCGAAGACACTGAACCGACTCCTCCGAAAGCTAGAGTCAAATTTTGGATCGAGTATGTCATTCTAGTGCGCACGTGTGTGATCTTCTTCGTTGACAACGAGTTGTGCACCATAATATTTTAAAATTAGTCATTTATTCAACGATGACATTTTATTTCTTGAATCTCAAATACTAATATTGTAATATTGTTATAAATGACGAGATGTTGAATGTCTTCCTCCACCTTGTTAATAGAATAGTGGATGACACCACCTTACACCTTAATATAAACAAAAAAATTATTATTATTATTTGATATTGAATTTTTCATAGTTTTACAACGTCTAGTTTTTTGTTCGGTGAAAGCATGTGTAATATCACTTTGCAGGCGATAATGTTTATACTAAAACCTGGTATATAATTCATAGATATTCCAAAGTACTCTAAATATTGTTTTCATGGTATTAATAGTTAATACCTCAAAACCATTTATGAATTAAAGTTAAATAGTTAAATAAATTAGTATGAAGATGTATATTCATACTCGAGGATCTAGTCATCATGACGTGTCTATTCCATTGAACACTATTACTGTTGCTTATAACAATCCTAAGATGGTTCGTTTGTTCCTTATTGTCCACGTAGCACTCAAGAGTCGAAACACTTACAATATTTAATGGTCTCATGACAATTTTTTTTGAATATACAAATATCAATCTTTACTAACCTCAGCAAGTGCCAAATCATGACGATGTTGATCATTACGAACCATTTTTTAGTTAACCTTTAATGATGTTTTTGTATTTTATTTTTGTCTTGCATGCTTTAATTACAGTCTGTATGTATTGTAAAAAATATATATATTATGATATAAATCAAATTTAACTAGGGTCCCATGGGTTTTCCTGCCCAAGTGGATTCCGATTAGGAGACTTTTTGATTGAATCTTGTGTCTTTTTTTTTAGATCCTTTTTCTTTTTTGTAAAACTAATCACCATGCATAAAACTAAAATTCTAATATAATTGTATCTTTATTTTACAAAGATTTTAAAATAAAACATCCGGGTCAATATAATTAATTATAGGTCTCGTCTCGTCCTGCAATGTGCTTCTCCTCTCTTGAACATTAGACATTAGGTGCATCTTGTGCCTCCACCTTAGTTTGTAAAATTAAAACCTGTAGAATAGTAGAAGATTCAATTAGTAAAAACATATTGAAAATAATTAACATCAATAGTTTTGTTTGTCTAAGATAGTACGATTGAAAAAACATGTAAATGAGAAATAATTATTTATCGCAGGTAAATCAATTAGCAAGGATGATTATTCTTTCATTTAATTTCAAACTACTAAAAAATAACACAAAAATACTTAAATTATGCAAAAGTATGTAAAATATTTTTTCTGATACTCTTACGAAGGGTCCGATGTCGATATTGCAGACCTTGGCTACAACTCTCAGCAGAAGGCAACCTAACTATTTGCGGTGCTATGTCGCTATAACATTGCACGAAGCCGAGGTCCAACCTCATGCAGTATCACGTCACTGTAGCATAAGGGACTTGACCTCTTGTAGTGATGAACTACCCTTGCTTCATGCCAAGCACAACGAGCATTCCAAATACTGAAGAACTAATTAAGCCTAAATGTCAACCTTCCCACAAGACTTTTCCTTTACCTACAGTAAAAAGTATACCACAAAGGTTCTAGGATCCGATCATATCAATGTCTCCATGGACAAACATCTGGTACCTCATATATCCCAGTCTATGACCTTTCTTTGAACCAAAAATGACATACCTAATAGATTTATCTTTGAACCAGTAACAAAATATTTTATGACAGAATTAGAAAGATGTTACATCAACATTCCTTTCAAGCTCGTTTTCTTTGTTATGTTCTCGACAAGCTGGTGCTTGAGGTCCTTGATGAACGGATCCACCAGATTATCTTGGTTCCGAACATAAATCACTGCAATAATATTATGCGAGATACGCTCATTCAGTGTTATGAGACACAATCTGACAGTTATCTTCTTCCTATTGAAGAGCATTTGATGTCGCCACTACTACAGTAGTCTAGTTGTCGTAGTTGTCGTAATATATCAATAGTGTCGGAATCTGCACACCAACCGGAGAAAAATCATACATTAGCTCTCAAAGCTATTCTGTTTCATTTGTCGCTGTAGTTAGTATATAAAACTCAGCATCCATAGATGAGTGTGAGCAAAATTTGTTTCTTCAACTTCCATAATATAACAGCTCGACCCATGTAAAAGACAAATCCTCATGTTGACCTTTCGCCCTCATTTTCTAAGCAGAAGCTTTCATCACTGAAGCCTTTCACCATTTTAGTGTAGTGTAGTGAAGTGAAAATATTTTAGTCTTAGAGATATCAAATAACTCTCTTCACAGCTTTCTAGTGTTCCACACCCGGATTACTCGTTAATCGATTAAGAATTCCCGCAACGAAAGCAATGTCAGGTCTAGTGCAACTCATTGTGTACATCAAACTAACAAAGATGTTTGAATACTCTATTTGTCTAATAGTCTTCCCTGACTATGACTTCAACTCTGATCACATATACATGAAGTCTCGATCCCCGAAAGTTCCTAGTATATATATAGCACGTGAGCATCTTCTCGACGTAGTCAGCTTGTGACAGAGCAAGCTTAGCTTCCATCTGAATGATCTGTATCTCAATGATAACACCAGTAGCATCTCCCAAATACTTTATACTGAACTTGGACGAAAGAGGACTAAATGGTCTATCTAAATCTGAACAAAGTACTCGCATATTGTCCACATGGAGACACAATAACAACCATGTCCTCGGCGAACTTAGTGCAGAGACACACACCAATCCCGTTAACCCTGTAGCTGTTTGATCTAATGACTTTATCAAATTTTTATACCACATCTTGGGAGTATGTTTAGACCATACAAAGATTTCACCAATTTGTCCATCTTGTTTTCAAATCCATTGACAACAAAAACTTTTGTTTGCTTTATGTAAATCTCTTCAGTCGGATCTCCATTCAAAAATATTATTTCGCATCCATCTTGTGAATCACCATATTGTGAACTGCAACACCACCCTGATAGTTTTCATACGAACAACTAGAGCATAAGTATCGAAGTAGTCGATCATATGTTTAAAAAAAAAAACCATTTTGCCACCAACATGACCTTGAAATTGTCTATAGTTCCATCATCCCTCATCTTCTTCTTGAAGAGCATCCAATGAGTTTTGCTCCTTCAAATAGACTGACTAAACCAAGTATAGTTGGATGTTATGAGTCAATGTCATCAATGACTATTTCCTTCAAGAAAATATCTCATCTTCATCGCCTCATCATAGGTAAGTGGATCAACTTCAACTTGATAGGCGACAAAATCATCTTCAAAAAAATTCGATCTCCTCACTAGCTATTGAAGGTGACTCAACTAGTTCTTGTTATGAAATGGCATCCTCTATTGAAATCACTTTCTTCCAAAGCATCATCTCCTTTGGTACTTTCAGAAGCATGTTCCACTACGTCACTTCTTCGTGCCAACAAGAACATGCTAACTCCACATCCGATACATACGTGCGAAGTGCAAAATGCGTCATCAAAACATAACTTTGCATCTGTCGTTCACGCCCGAGACCGAGTGGACCTAGATCCAAAAAAAAATTCTTCCAACAATAGGTAATAAAAAAAATATTTGTTGTGGAATTTAAACATTACCCACTAGTAAAATCTTCCATCATACTAACCACTTGAGCTAACACATCTCATATGTGCACGAAAATAAATGATAGAACCAGATTACTAATGACCAAATTCAATAATAACCATCTTTAATCTTCCTAATAATAATCTATCAAATATGTACTTTAATAATAATCTATCAAATTCATGTGCATATATATTAGAAAAACTATCGGCTTCACCAAAGAACTTTAGATCTTCCAAAAGTGTATACTTCCCAACCTTTTATATATCTAACATAATGCGGCTTAGAACCGACTTCAAATTGAGCCGTCTAAGCCATGTGCATATCATCAACAAATTAATTTTTTTTAAAAATTTAAAAAAAAAAAAAATACAACTACCGCCTTTGTTTTCTTTTCTCACGTAGTTGAGAAAAAAAAATTAAAAAACCAAAATATATAACAAATGATAAAATATATTTAAAATTTAAATTATAGTTAAACTAACTATTATGGTATTATCTAATTAAAGCATATAAAAATTCAAAAAAAAACATATTTATAACCAATTATAATTAAAATATATTCAAACCATATTTTAAAATATTTTAATATAATTTAAAATTTAATTTATTTTTTAATAATAATATATTTTTTTATACGTGCAATGCACGTGAACGTTACCATTATATTAATGTGCTTAAATTAACTAGAAGTAAAACGTGTAAGTTACACATTTCTCCACTAACATAATTACTAACCACTAATAATTACACATTTACAAATACAATAAATGTTTACTATCTCAAAAATAAATTTATTTCAAAATATTGTATGCTATTTTGAAATGGATTGTCATGCAAGTATATATATTTAGAAAGTGAAAAAAAAAACAGACAAAAGAACATTAGCATGTAATACCAACTTTGTATGTTTTGGGGAGTTTGGCTTTTGAGTTTTAGTTGCCAAATGTACAAGAAAAAAAATTTATAACATAATTAAGGAACATAATATTGTATGAACTTTACTGAAATATTGATGAAACTTGAAGCATTTAATTCTCAAGTATAAAAAAAAATGATATTTGAGTTGACACCATAATTATAGAATTAAAAAATGTTTTTTTAGCAAGAATGTAAGAAGAATGAAGGTAATAATTCATCTAATGGGCAAAGAGATCCAAGAGTCACAACCTTTTCATTATGAAGATTTAAGAGAATATTGTCCATAGGATCAAAGATGAATGATAGAACTATGGTTGAACAGGAGAAGTATTTCGAGAATCTATATGACTGCAAATTATATGTGAAGAAGTAGAACTTTAGAAATGACCATTCATATGACCATCAATGCTTTATGGTCATATGAGGCTCTTGATAAAGGCACTACCACGGCTTGTCCAATATTGATAATTTGGTACTAGTCAATTAATGAAAAAAAATTATTCATACTAGTCCAAATTTGTCTCAGGATTGTCCAATCCCATGCCCTCTCCTCCAGCTCCTCCATTCCTCTTCGGCTTCCTCCTTCCCTCCTCCTCCCGCTCATCTCCGGCCTCCTCCTCTCCGCCCTCCTCCCGTGCCGTCTCGCTCAGCCCCATCCCTCTCCGGCCTCCGCTCAACCTCGCGTCACGCACCCCCTTGTCGCCTCGCGCACCTCTTCGGACTGTCAAAATTTTGACAATCCTACATATTTAAAGAACTGCCAAAATTTTGACAGTCCTAAAGAATCAATATATTTTCTTTATGACTGTCAAAATTTCGAGTCATTCCAATTGGTAAGACTGTCAAAATTTTAACAGTCCTGAAAAAAATCATTTAGGAGTGAACAGTCCGACAAATATTTTTTTGGAGTGGCAAACTTGTAATTATTTAAAAAAATATTAAGCTGTCATGAGTGTATTTTGTAGTACCTTTACCAAGAGCCGTGATAAAACCATCAATGCTTTATGGGTCACAATTATGTGCAACCTCTAACATGTCCAAAAGATACAAATTAAATCTATAACTACTATATAATAGGAAAAGATGAAACTTTACCGTGAAAGTTTTTGTTCTAAAAATATCCTTACATATGTTAGTAATTAAAATTATTTATTAAATAAAACATGAGTAGTTAGGTAATTACGTATTAAAAAAATATAATTAGCTCTTTCCAAGTAGTATGAAATACGTGCACTACTAGTATAAATTAAGTCAAAATCAGCTTGACTATAAACTTACCATCATCATTCAGATCAACAAAAAAGCGGAGTTTCTGCGACTGTTTCTCAATTGAACTGCACCTCATAGGAGTGGGAGGTGGCCTGGGCTGGGTAGGAGAGCTTGTATCACTCCCACTTGCCTGCTCGTTTGGGGTCTGACTGCAAAACTTTTGACTCAAGTACATCATATCCATGCTAGGGGAGGATGGGTCTCCAGTTATTTTCTTCCCCTTGTACCTTTTGTGGGAAAGGAGTTAAAAGAATATGTTATTCAAAATACCTTTAAATGTTCAGGTTAGGTATGATATCTTGATCATAAAGAAACTTTTACCTGTCTTTCCTTTTCTCCCGGTATCTCTGTAAGGATGCCTGTCTATTTGTTGGACCCTCTGTTACAAGCAAAGATAAAAATGAGCATAAGTTGGGAGCTAAAAACAATAGATAAGAAGAAGAAGAAGAAGAAGAAGAAGAAGAAGAAGAAGAAAAAAATGGTTATAAGCCACCCAAAAAACAACCAACCAACAATAAAAAGCCTTTATCCCTGTTTTTGTGGTCAGGTTGGTTATAACAGACATAAATACCAACTTCTAATGTGAACTTTTCATAGAAGGAGATTTTTTAATTTTTTTAGGTTTCCTACCATAAATTTGTCCGAAAATAAAAGAAACTCCGTGTACCAAACGCCCCCTTAATGTTCTACGTGTAGTTAAAAGTTAAAAGGGAGAAAATAGTAGGGAATAGAGGATCTAATAACGGCCAAGAATGACAAGGGATACCGGCTAAGGCTCTCTCCAATGGAGATTTCTAAAATTGAGCTTCTATCCTACTTGAATTTGTATTCTAAGAAAATTTATATTCTAGTTGACAGAGTTTCTACATAGAAATTGTATCCAAAAAATACTCTCTCCAATGGTTCTCAATATCTATCACAAGTGACAGAAAATAAAAGGGTCAATTTAATGATTTAGTTTGAAAATATGGTCCAATATTAAATTCTATGAGAGATGAAAAATTTCTACAACCTTTATAGAAATTCTTCATCCTACATGAGATGAAAATTGGGGTAGAAACTACTGTTGGAAGAAGTCTTTTTTTCTAAAAAGATTTTTACCATACAAACATGGGAGATAAAAATCTCCATTGGAGATGGCCTCGTCAGTTTATAAGACATACTAAAAAAACTACCGGATGAGTAAAGCTCCGTTTGGATAGTCTTTCTGATTTTTTTTTCTGAAAACGGTATTCTGAAAGTAAGTTATAAAGTTGCTTTCTGAGTATAGAAATTTTGGTTTTGCGTTTGGTTACTTTCATCTGAAAAGTGAATTTAAGAAATGAAAATTGAATATTTTGTTTGGTTAAATATTTTTAGAAAGTGATTTTTTTTTTTACTGTCCCTATCCGCCGTGTCCATATCTGTCCCGAGTCCTGAATCCGCCGAGTCCTGAATCCGCCGCGTCCATCTCTGTGTCATGTGTCCCATCAATTGTGTCCCTCGACATCGACGAGCTCGAGACTGTCTGGTAGGTCGAGTCCATTCGTCAAAGTGGCTTCGGTGTCCAGTCGATGACGAGGTCATAGCTCTGCGGCGTGGCGGTACGACGAGTCGAGCCACTCGTCAGAGAGGTCACGTCCGTTGCTTTGCGACGCGGCTGGTCCTCATCACCATCGTTGTCGAGCCACTCATCAAGCCACATGAACACCGGGGACGGGCCAAGCTCTGCGGGTTCGACCGCCTCCACTGTGTGGCTCAACGGGCTCTGTGAGCCGAGCTCCGCGGGTCCGCCGGAGCTCCTCAATGGCGAGTCCTCCGGAGCTCGAACCCCGCCTCCACGATGGAAAGTCGACCTCCACCGGAACCCCGCCTCCACGATGGCGAGTCGACGATGGCAAGTCCTTCGGGCCTGGTCGAGGCGACCGCCACCGGAACCCTAACCCTAAATCGAGGTCACCTCGACCTGTGGCCGGAGAACGATCGCCTGCCTCGCTCCGGGAAGGCCTTGCGCGAGAGAAAGAGAGGAGGTGGGGAGAAGGTCTGCGGGGAGAGAAAATGACAGGGGAGTTGGGGAGGAGAAGGTTTGCGGGGAGAGAAAATGACAGAGGAGTTGGGGAGGAGGGGAGTTGGTTTGGGTGGGTCCCGCAGAGGAATTAGGAAAAAAGTTTTCACAAAAACGAAAAATCCTCCGCTCAGAAACCTGTTTCTAAACTTCGTTTTCCCAAAAACATTTTATAATGTGTTGTTTTGAAATGCAGTAACCAAACGCAACGCTGTTCGCCTCCGCATTTGAGTTTAAACTCCAAAAATGGAAAAAGAAACGGTATCCAAACAGGGCCTAAGACTGACAGACCAAAGAGTGATTTTGTATCAGCAAAAATAAAATGTGAAAACGATTATTCATTCCATTCAGTGGTAAATCATGTGTTACGTTTAACAGCAGTTTCTAAAGTGATAAGTTGACAACTATAATCAATAGCATCTTCAACTCGGAGGCAAAATCCAAATGAGGACCAATAGTAGGGACACTGTGTATCATGAAAATCAAGTGAAACCATAAGCAGGTGGGCCTACACACTTCATTAGGTGATGGAAGAATATTCATGTTTCTATCAAATGGTTTTGCATCACCCAACCTTTCCTCATCAGTATTATTTTATCTATCTCATCTTATCTAACTCTTTCATATTGCCCTCATACTTAACAAAAAGAAAAGTGACTTTTCGAACTTTTCGCCTAGCTAAAATTCAGCGATTATAGCATTTCAAGTGACAGGTATAAGTTGGATTACTCCAGCCTTCGGTACTAAACAATCTACTAGTGCGATAGTGATCAACTTGTCAAGATTTTCCTGACCTGCCAAGTAGAATCAATAACATCTCCATCTTGGAGGTAAAATCCAAATGTGGGCCAACTAAATGGTGTTGACCTCGTGATTGTCATATGTTGAGATGACATGGTGGCTTTCTTAAGCATATATTTTGTGAGACGGGGGAATATACATGTTTCTATCAAATAATGGTTTGTCTGCATTATCATCCAACCCCTTCTCTGTTCTTTTCTTTATCCTGTCTAAATCCTCATATTATCCTCAAAACTCATTGAAAAAACAAGGTGACTTTCAGGACCATTCCACTAGCTAAAATTCAGTGAATGGAGTATTCCAAGTGATGGGTATCTGTCGGGATTGCCCAGCCTTTGCTGCTAAACAATGGTACGTGGAAGTGCTGAAATCACGGACTCGAGAAGAAATTTCTTGAGTAGACAAGTTCCATCAGAGAGGTATTTTGCTAGTGATGCCCAGGCCTTGACTGCTTGACTGGTCCCCAACTGGGAAGAAGTTTATCTCATAAACCTGGGTATTCACCATAATAGACCACGCAACACACACATACATTAAGAGAGAGGAGAAGATGTGTGTATGAGGGTGCCAAGCTACATAGATATATTTAAACGTATTTGTTGCAAATACATCCTATCTAAGTAACAATCTTACAGGCATTATAAGCTACATTTTGATAAAACAATAACAAAATTTTAATGGTATATATATATATATATATATATATATATATAGAGAGAGAGAGAGAGAGAGAGAGAGAGAGAGAGGAGGGATCCGCATCTCCCATTTTTTGCATTTCCAAACATCCCCATGTTATCAACCGTTGGATGCTTGTTTAAGTCATCTAATCTTAACCGTTAGTTGTTCAAACCAACGATTAAGATTAGATGACTTAAACAATATCCAACGGTTGTAAACATGGGGATGTTTGGGGATGCACAATAGGTGGGAGTGTGGATCCTTATATATATATATATATATATATATATATATATATATATACGAGTAAACGGAATATGAGCTATAGGTTCATATTCATACATGAGCCATGCACATATGGACCAATAGAAATGGACTCCTACATCCCATGTACACCCATGTGTACTAGTATACTCTATTACTATTGGTCCACGTGCATTGGCTCATGTAGGAATATAAACCTATGGCTCATATCCCGTTTACCCTCTATATATATATATATATAAAAGGAGCTAGATTTTGTGGTACAACCATTAAGATACCATTTTGCTTTTAATAGGAATGACGAGATGGGGCTTGGCTGGGAATATCAATCATAATCAACACTATGGTCATGTTCTATATGTTTTAGAAACACATACAAATAAATCAATTGATTTATATGCTTATAAAAACCAAAGAGCTTCATCAAAGATCTCTTCAGACTTGATCAGTAGTATTCTTAATTTTTTGTACTCTACTTACAATGTCATGCAATTTCCTAAATGTTCAGTTTGCTCGTGACAAATTGGATTTTCTTTTCTGATAACAAACTCGAATTAACTAGAAGCAATATCTGGTGCAGGTACTTATGATATTAAAAGTCCTTCAGCTCAATTGGTCATATTAAAAATTACTAAAATAATGATAAATCATACTCATTTACTAAAATAATGATAAATCAGACTCATTGGATTCTCAAGAAGAAATAGAAAAAGATCAAAGAAAATTCAAACAAAAGAAAAGAAACCAAGTGAAACCTAAATCTTCAAGCCAAAACTAATAATAATTCGTCAATCATAATCCCAAAACTCAAAAAAGTCAAGATACATGATTCATGAGATTGTGATGGGGAAGAACTACTCATTGATTCTTTCTTCTTCTTTTTTCTATTCATTTTAAGTCGCAGACAAAATTAATAATGGTGGCATTTAAGGTCGTATGGTCATTTGCATGCTCAACAAAGCGGTTGGACAATCAGACTGGTAGCATCATAGTCCAATTGCCCCATTAATTATTTGTATATATACAGGGGATAAGGTACCGGCGAGGCAGATTGACCAATCAATAGACAAACAGATAAATGGCCCAGAAATCAGGACATGCAAATCCAAGGACAAGCAAATCATGTCAATGAATGGGCCTCCACTGGAGTGGTCCACAGAGCCCATCAACATGGGTAGATACTTGATGAAACAATGAAATATTTCAACCCTCCATGACAACGCTAGGGAACCACCATCTCATTATCTGACGGCCACTATTCCCTGATCCACAAGATCAAAACAATAGGTGGACCCCAATAAAGTCATGGTCAGGTCACATCACGTGGTTATAGCAACAGAAATAAAAGGGAACTTATTCTGACACTTCAATCGTACAAGCAATGTTGCAGTCGCCTACCCCCATGGAACGGATCACTTCCACAACACTATATGCAATTTAGTTCCCAGGTAAAAGTTACTTTGGAAAGACTGCTTAAATCTCAGTTACTTCTCTTCGTCGAAGCACACCTCCTTCATCCACCACGGACCATCCTTGCCATCACTGCTACCACCATCACCATATAAAACTACCTCTAAGCATCAAGCCTAACCCCGACAAACTAGTACTAGCCTATCAACCATAACCCTATTAATCCAACAAGCTGACTCAATCCCATCAACCTTATCCTATATCTTATTAAACCTTAAAAGTCTGCAAAAAGTCAAGGATGAGGAATTGAGATTGAAGAAACATGGTGATTGTTAGAAGAAGATAACTGCAGGTGTAAACATTCTACCAATCTTGTAGCTATCTAATAATTAGCAAACTGGGCTAAGAAATATGGCATTGCCCTTTTAAGACCATCTAAGTTGTTATCTTATAATTAATCCGAAGCCAATTGACAAACTAAAATAGCAACTGAAACTAAGTTGAAATCAAGGTAAGGTTCTTTGCATGGCAACCAAAAGCAAATAAATGATAACGAGTATTCTTGTACTTAACCTTGAGCCAGTGTTCGGCAAGTGGATACTAGAGCAGTAGGTTTCCAAGTTGTTTGTTTGCCGCAAACTAGAATAAGAAAACATAGCAATATAACAGCATTTCACTATTAAACTAATCTAGATAGCGGAGCACATTAAATAATTTTCATACTATGTGTTCACTCTACTTTCCAATGACTGGATTAATGTTTTCATAAATACTCACAAAATTTCAAACTATAGTCAAACCAACTATGGAGCACCGACAATACGAGAACCGGTAATGCGTCTGTGTAGCGTCCTGCCGGACACATACCAATTTGTGTAGTGGCCTGCTGGACACATACCAGACACGACAATATACACTCCAAAATACACTATAACGTAGAAAACAACGTCATGTAGGTATTGTGTTTGTTCGCCATCCCAAATTTTGGACGTTGAAATAACAAACAAAGAAGTACAAAAAGATCCTAGACAGAAACCCTAAGTACAATGTTTTGATCTGGGTAGTGACGATGGACAAAGAGCGTTGTGGCGGAACCTTTACTCCGTTGATGGTCCGATGAGGGAATGAGGATGCTCTCATTTCTTCTCTCATGAGCTTGTGTGCACGTAAAAAGCTGGCCGAAGGGCAGGTATGCTCTCTCTCTCTCTCTCTGAAAGAGAAGAAAAAAGTCGACCTTTAGAATGTTCAAGTTGCTCCTATTTATAGCCATCGTGCTGATGGGCCATAGGTGCCGCATATGCCTCTGTTTGGTGGCCGCATAAGGCTTCTTCAACAGAATACGGTTGCAACTGTAGCTGCATGCCATGGACAGATTGTCACGTGGTCTTGGTTGAGATATGTTGTTGAATAGATCTCAGGGTGATTGCGTGTGTGACTTGGTCAGCTGGACACGTAGTCAGCATTGATTGTGCGAGAAATTGTCTTCGGTTGTAACAGAAAGATTCTGCAAGTCGAGAGCCGCATAACGTCTTGGCCGCATATTGTCGTGGCCGCATACGGGCTCTAGTTTGTCCTTGGTCGGATGGATACTCTGCCCGCACGGCATTGTGGCCCCAAACGTGCTCACGTCTGGCCTTGGTCGGATGGACACTTTGGCCGCATGATGGCGAGGCCATATGGGTCTTGTAGCCGCATACGGACTCTCGTTTGGCTTTTGTCGGATGGACACTCTGGCCGCATGGATCTTGTAGCCGCATGCGTGCTCTCGTTTGGCCTTGATCAGATGGACACTCTGGCTTTACGAGGACGAGGACGTATAACGTCTTGGCCGCATATGTGCTCTTGTCCGTCCTTGGTCTGATGGACACTTTGGCTTCATGAGGACGATGACGCATAGAGTCGAGACCGCATGTGTGCTCTCGTCCGCGGTCTCTAAAAAGAGGGGCCCTGGGAACATCCAAGTTCCTCCTATTTATAGTCATTATGCTGATGGTTGCAACTGTGGACGCATATCACGAGTAGGCTGCCACGTAGCCTCGGTTGGAATATGCGGTTGATAAAATCTCAGGGTTGTTCTCAACCCGTTGTGTGCTTGACTTGGTCAATTGGACAGGTAGTCATCACTGATTGTGTGAAGATCTTTTCGGTTGTAACGACACGATCTTACAGACTGATTGTCGCATAGGGTCGTTGTCGCATACGTGCTCTCGTCTGGTCTTGGTCTAATGGACACTATGGCTTCATGAGGACGATGATGCATAGAGTCGAGGCCGCATAGGACGCACGGAATCTGGGACGCATGGGACGCATGGAGTCTGGGACGCATGTGGCCAGAGACGCATGGGACGCATGAGGCCAGAGACTCATGCTGAGCTTTTCACTGTATCTTAGGAGCACTTTTGGTCGCATGGAGACTGATCCTCGTGGAGAGCTTTGACGTATAAATAGTTTGACGCAGAGAGAACTTGGCTCGTGGAGGGCTTGACGCATAGATAGCTTGACGCATAAAGAACTTGGCTTATAGAGAACTTGACGCGTTGTAAACCCCCTGATTTTTCAAGATTTTCAAAACTAGATTTTTCAGAATTTTCTGGGATTTTTTCAGAAATTTTTACTAATTAAAAACCAGGGTATTTTGGCATTAAGTAAAATTAAATATTTTTAAAATATATTAAAATATTATGAAAATAATATTTTTGGGTGTAAAATAAAATATTGGACTTAGGGTAATTTTCCTGGAATTTATTGGACCCCGAAAATATTTTTAAAGCCCGAAAACTATTTTTAAAATTAAATTCAAACTGAACCGGGTTGAACCGGGTTCAAACCGGCCTGAACCGGGTTGAACCGGGTTCAAACCGGCCTGAACCGGACCGACCGCCCTAGCGGGTCGGGTCGGGTCCGCCTGACCCAAACCCGCACCCGCCCGACCCGCAGACCCATTCCCTCTTCCCCCTCCGCACGACCCCGCTGCCCGATTCCTCCGCCGCTCCCCGCGCCTCGCCGGCCACGTCGCCGCCCTCCGCGGCTCGCCCGCGCCCTTCGGCCCACGACCCCCTCTCTCTCCTCCGCCTCCCCGCCGGCTCCGCCTATAAATATCCCCCTTTCCCACTCTTCTCCGGCCAATCCCCACCGGAACCCTAGCCCCCATTTCCTCCGCCCGCGCCACCGCCTCCCGCCCCAGACCTCGCCGCCACGACGCCGCTCCCCTCTCCTCCTCCTTCCTCCTCCCTCCCTCAGCCGCAGCCAGCCTCCACCCGACCCCCGACTTCCTGAACCCCGACCAGCAGCACCCCTCACCCGCTGCCCAGCCGCCGGAGACCCGCAGCACCGTCCCCCGCCCGCTCCGGCGCGCCGCCGCCGCCGGCCAGCGCCGCCAGCAGCCACTCCGGCCCGCCTCCGGCCGCCTGAGTGCGTCCCAAACCCTAACCCTAGGGTTGGATTCGACTCGGACACGGACACTTTGTGTCGACTCGGACACGAAAAATTCGGTTTCCGGAGCCCTGTTCAGGTAACCCGTTCTCTCTGTTCGTTGACCCGTTTTCGATTCCGTCTGTTGCATCGCGAACCCTGCGTGACCCTCTCGGTGCCCGTGCAACCCGCTCGGTGCAGCGCGTCCTGTGGCGATCGTGAACCGCGATCCAAAAACAGAAAAAACAACGCCATGTTTCACCCCGGAACTGAGTACGCCCCGCCAAGCGGGACGACTTGGTCGCGTGCGGTCTTCACCGATACGTGCGCGTCGTTGATACGGACGTGCGAGATTTCGCAGAAGTTGATTTGGATGTGCGTGCACACCGGAATCAACGCGTATCCGTGGACACCGTCCCGTATCCGTCAGTTCTGGAACGCGTCGTAACTTTGTGTACACACGTCGGATCGAAACAAAACTTCCGCCATCGGACTCGTAGCGATACGCTGGTCCTGTGACCCAAGTTTGGTTCGATTCTGAGAACGTTGACAAAATCACGTATCGTGGGCCCCACAGGCTCCACTTGACGGACGATTTTGTGATCGGCTCATCGGAATCCTATTCTGGAAGTTCCGTTGGGTTCGTATCATCGTACTGGACCTGTTGACACTAAGTTTGACGAATTTGGAAGAACTTTGTCCCTGACACGTTTTTCGGTGCGAAGCGGGCCACATGTGGACCCCGCTTTGACCCGAAATTGTCATTTTTGCCCGTCTCCAAATTGGACTCAAGGACAGGCATTTCTAGCTATTTGATATCTTCTGAGCATGATGGTAATGTTTGTTTCAGCATCCGGAGACGTTCCTGGAGATTTCACGAATACCAGAGCCACAGTTGGAAACCAAACACCAGGCAAGTGTACCTTGCCAACATTGCAGTTCTTGTTACTTATTTCCTTGACTTATATATATATATATATGGTTGTGCATGCTTGACCTAGGACCGTGTGACTTACTTAGCGTCCGATTAATAGTCGGGTGCCAACACCATACGCGGAGTTGTGTAACGTCACCTAGAGATGGACATTCGTGACCCTTTACATTCTCGTACTTGTCTTATCAAGTACATCATAACCCAGGACACTTGACACTATTCATGAGACAGAATCTTCCTGAGATATTCATGGTGATTCGGTATAGGTTACAGGATTCGTGACATAGATATTACATATGCTTAGCTATCATTATGACTCGCTGCATTAGTTAGAGGTCATGATCTTGCGTGTTATGGACATGAGACGTCGTGGACATGAGACGTGTGATTACATTGGGTGGGGAGAGACACACCATACTACAGGCTGATTATTGATATATATATACTATACTACTGGAGGTGCTTTGGCACATATACTGGAGTCGTGATACTACTTGCTTTGGTATATACTGGAGTCGTGATACTGCTTGCTTTGGCATATATACGGGAGTCGTAATACTAAATACTGCTATGGGTTTCCTCGACACAGAGCCTATAGTAGTTTCAGCCTAAGTATGATTAATGCTCTCACTTGCATATCACATAGCTAGTTACATAGTTTGCCTATTGATACATTTTACATACTGCATTTATTTTGGCATATTGTTTCTTGTACCTTGTTACGTCCCTCTGAGGACCTGGTCCCTTGCCAGTTTTGCAGCATAGACCGCTGTGGAGCCGGTTTGGAGTTGCTGATGTGTGTTGCTTTGTCATGCAGAAATTTGGTGCCAGGTACTTACATCTTTTCTTCCGGAATATTGGTTATTATTCATATTGTTTATTCATCTGCTGATATAGCCTAGTTTTATAGACTCACATTCATTTTCGAGTTTATTCGAGCTTATGGGTTACTGGCGGCCGACTTTAGCACATGTAGCTCATTTTTGTATATTCTGTTCATTGTGGATTGAGGCATAGATATTTATATTCACTTGATTATATAGATTGTGACCCTTTTAGTACAGCTTATACGTATTCGAATTGGACCAGAGTCTGGTCGAATGCGTAGCTGGCATGTTACGTATTCCTGCAGAACCAATCAAGGCCACCCCTAATAATGCCCCGACAAAGAGCTTGGTGAGGAGAGCATCACTACAGGACAGATGTCCGGTTGCTCTCTCAAAGTAGCTCATCTACTAACGGGGAGACGTCTTCCCTTCAAATGGATTTAAGTCGAAGGGCTTGTATTTAGGTGGTTAGGGCACGTCTCTCCACTCAAGAGGAAATGTTTGTCGAATTCCGAGCTCGCGCAGTGAGTCTCGGTTCCCCATTGAGTCAAAGCGGGCTCGCAGTTCTCGGATCTTCCGCATTGCTTCCCGAGCCTCATCTACTGTGAAAGGAGTAGATGATCCGGGCCTAATGTGATTGCTATTGATGGACGGAGCGGTGGCGTTTGAGTCTCTATTTGCCCGAGGATCTTGGCTAGCTTATCCTGAGGTTCTTGGAGGCTGTGGGGCCATGTTTGCCTTGATCTCCAGCATCGTCTTGGTCAAGGCTTGCATCGACGCACTCATGATGTGCATCATAGTCTCGAGGGTTTCGAGACACTGTCGATCGCTGGGACCCTCGTGATCATCCCCCGCCACATACACTATTCTTACATGGGAGGAAGTCGATGGAACGGTAGACGTCGCACTTTCCGCCTCAGACACTTGCAGCGAATAGTCCTCGGAGAAGGTTGTCAGCATCGCATCATCTTCGGACTCCGAGAGAACACTACCCCCGGCGTAGGAAGGTGCGTCTTCCTGGTGAGGATGACTACCCCCCCGGGATCTCAATATTTGTTCCTTGGGAATCGTTGTCCCTTCGGAATGTCGGGTTGTTGTGGAGTTCTGGAGGATTGCTACCCCCAGCGAACTGTAGCCGCATGCCATAGGCAGATTGCCACGTGATCTTGGTTGAGATATGTTGTTGAATAGATCTCGGGGTGGTTGCGTGTGTGACTTGGTCAGCTGGACACGTAGTCAGCCCTGATTGCGCGAGAAATCATCTTCGGTTGTAACAGAAAAATTCTGCAAGTCGAGAGCCGCATGACGTCTTGGCCGCATATTGTCGTAGCCGCATACGAGCTCTAGTTTGGCCTTGGTCGGATGGATACTTTGGCCGCACGGCATTGTGGCCGCATACGTGCTCTCGTCTGGCCTTGTCGGATGGACACTCTGGCCGCATGATGGCGAGGCCGCATGGGTCTTGTAGCCGCATACGGACTCTCGTTTGGCCTTGGTCGGATGGACACTCTGGCCGCATGTTGACGAGGCCACATGGGTCTTGTAGCCGCATGCGTGCTCTCGTTTGGCCTTGATCGGATGGACACTCTGGCTTCACGAGGACGACGCATAACGTCTTGGCCGCATATGTGCTCTCGTCCGCCCTTGGTCTGATGGACACTTTGGCTTCATGAGGACGATGACACATAGAGTCGAGGCCGCATGTGTGCTCTCGTCCGCGGTCTCTAAAAAGAGGGGCCCTGGAAACGTCCAAGTCCTCCTAGTTATAGCCATTATGCTGATGGTTGTAACTGTGGACGCATATCACGAGTGGGCTGTGGGCTGCCACGTAGTCTCGGTTGGGATATGCGGTTGATAAAATCTCGGAGTTGTTCTCAACCCGTTGTATGTGTGACTTGGTCAAGTGGACACGTAGTCAGCACTGATTGTGTGAAGATCTTTTCGGTTATAACGACACGATCTTGTAGACTGACTGTCGCATAGGGTCGTTGCCGCATACGTGCTCTCGTCTGCCCTTGGTCTAATGGACACTCTGGCTTCATGAGGACGATGACGCATAGAATCGAGGCCGCATAGGACGCATGGAATCTAGGACGCATGGAGTGTGGGACGCATGTGGCCAGAGACGCATGGGACGCATGAGGCCAAAGACGCATGCTGAGCTTTTGACTGGATCTTAGGAGAACTTTTGGTCGCATGGAGATTGATCCTCGTGGAGAGCTTTGACGTATAAATAGCTTGACGCATAGAGAACTTGGCTCGTAGACAACTTGACGCATAGATAGCTTGACGCATAGAGAACTTGACTCATGGAGAGCTTGACGCATAGATCTTGTATGTATGTGGCTTGTAGTCTGGCCGCATGGATGCACTTGCAGACTTGCTTTGGGGATCTAGACGATCCCTTGGCCGCATAGCTTCTCTGCAGCATAACTAAGACAGGCTTTAAGGACATATCTTCTGGCGCATGGACTCGAATTTTTTATGCTTCTACAGTGTTGTATTAGTACAACAGATTCAAACCAGCAATTCAAGATTTCGCATGCCAGCTACACTCACCACAATGGTATTTGGCCGATATCAATCAAGTAAACAAGAAAGTACATTCTCTTAACAACTAATAATTGAAGGGACAGCATAAAGGAGAAATTATAAAATATAATACAAAAAAAACACAACATTTCCTAGTAAAAACAAACAGGACAAAAATGTAAATATGCTAACAAATAGAGAGAGCAGAACTGTAATTCCATACCAGGCTCAGATTCCCTAGCGAGACTCCAGTTCACATTGTCCCGGAGACTGGGGACCGGCTTCCCTGAACCCCGAAGTGCGATCATGGTATCAAACGGTCAGGAAAAATCTAGTCAAATAAGTTTTAGTAACCAATCAAATTTAAAAGAACAAAAAATAGAACCCTAAGTTTACTTCCCAAAACAAATGCAACAAACTTCGTACCGGGCATTGGGACCGGACCCGGTCCGATACAAGGAACCACCGACGTCAGGTTGGGATAAGCCGGACCCGGCTCCGGAGTCGCTGCCAACTGCATGAGCGCCCGGGCCTGCAACATACATACGAGCTAAGTCAGTACCGTACCAGTACGAAATTCCGATTCCGTATCGGAACTGTTACGAGCTAAAACTACCTTTTCGGCCGGTACGTCGTTGTAGACGATGACCCGGCCGCCGTAGAAAATCGTCATCTGGCTCTCCGGCGGATTCGTGCTGACACTGAAGCAGGAAAAACAAGTGTGGGACCCATCATTACATGAATCGATTACGGACCGTTCGAATTGTGGACAACTAGTAGTCTACGGCCCACGTTTGGTTGGTGGAATAGAAACTTGAAAATTTACACTCTTTTCTTTTATGCGTTTGAATGCCAAGAAAAAATCAACAGGAAAAAAAATAAGATTTTCCATCCACATCAAGGATTCCTTTTTCCACTCCAATAATTAATTTTTCTTTCTAACTTTTTTTAGGAATATTTTTACAAATTCCTCCATTCTAAATGTTGAAACTAAGATATATCCATTTTTTTTTAAACTAACAAATACTCTAATTCTGTGTAAAATAGTTTTTTAATTATTTTTTACTGTTCCACAAAATAAAAACATTTACTAGTTTTTAAAAAAGTTAAGATATATACTTAGTTTCTAAGAAAATTTGCTAAACTATACCTTTTTTTATCTTTCCAAAAACCTAATCGAAATTATAATTTTTCAAAGAAAAAAAAATTCCTTTCTTTCCTGGGGGAATGGTGAGTTAATGCTTCTACTGTTTGGGGGACAGGCCACCACCGGTCCAATTGACGAGCCACTTCAGTAGTGGGCACAATCTAAAAGGACCCTTAAATGTGATTTATTTGCTTACGGTCCATCAATTTTGAGATGGATTGGAATTGGATTTATAAGCAAATATTAAAATTTGTTAAGGGAATTATACGTAAGATATCCCCACCCACACAAAAAAAAAACAAATTACAGATGCGGCCAACCAAAGCCGGTCAGACTCAGAGTGAAAAGGAGCACCAAGAGGAGACCGGCGCAAGTTAGCAAGGGAACAAGAGCAAACCAGGCGGCGACGGCGTCGGCGACGCCGGTGGTACGTGATCCGAACGTGAGCCGGTTCGGGTTCGGGTTCGGGTTCGGGCTCGGATCCTTCCTCCGGTACGGCGAAGCAACCGGAACCTGACGACGACGAGAGAAAAAACAACGTTGAGGAAAAGGAATGTTCTAGAAAGAAGGCGGAGGATCTGAGTCAGGTCACCACCTGCGGTGTGGTCACCGCCACCGCCAGCGGCGGCGGAGGAGTCGGAAGAGAGTCCTTCTTCATGAGGATCCCGTCGCCGAGGTCGCGGTGGGAGTCGAGGAGGGCCTTGAGGGAGATGACCTGCTGGATCGCCTGCGACTTGTTCCAGGAGGGCCGCCGCATGCCTGTACAACCGACACGTGGCGTTCAAAAGGGGGGCGAGAGAAGGAGGTAGGGGGGGAGGTGACCGGACCTTTCTGTTTGAGGAAGCGGCGGCAGTCCTCGCGGGTGAGCTGGGCGACGTCGTCCTCGGTGAGCTCGCCGAGGGGCTTGTCGAGCGGTGACGGAACCGGAGATTCGCCGGCGGCGGGGTTCATGACGTCAGATCCCGGCGAGAGGTTAGATCTATGCCACTCTCTCTCTCTCTCTCTCTTTCTTTTTTTCGGACTGTTCTCTTTTCTGTGTCCTTTTTTTCTATTTGTTTTTGTTTTCTTTTATATGTTTAGAGATCTACTCTGTGCGTATATGGCACGAGAATACTGACCGACTGGACCTGCTATTGGCGGTCAGAAAAATAGGGGACGTATTGTGTACGGACAGTGTACGGGCGATTGCTTATTTACAAAACTAACACTACAATTTATATATATATCGGAAACAGAAAATTTACTGTAGGGAAATAAATTTATATTAAATTTATCTAAACGAAACAAGTTTGAAAAAATTGGAAAAAATATCAGACTCCGCCAACAGCGTTGGCGGAAAACACAACCGCTGTACATGTAAGCAGCAAAAAAATTTATAAAAAAAATGTGGGCTCCACGGCCAATTTCTGCCAACAAAGTTGGCTGAAATTGGCTCAGTTGGCGGAAATTGGCCCGTGGGGCCCACTTTTTTTTTTTCTTTTTTTTTTTTGTTTTTTTACTTTCTTTGGTTTGGTTTTTTTGTTGGTTTATTGTAATTAGTTATATTTCTGTTTTATTTATTTAGTTTAGTTTATTTTAGTTTTGTAATTAGAGTTAAGTAAATTTATTTTATAAAAATAAAATTAAAATAAATTAATTGGAAAGAAATATTTAAAAATATTATTTTCGAAAATTTGTTTCCAAAGAATCAAAATTTGTATAAATTACATCTAAAACATAAAAGTTTAAAAAATTAGGAAAAAAATATCAATATGAATTGGACGTTTATATTTAAAAATATTATATTTTTATCGTAAATTTTTTCGTCGTTAACATAAAAAATAATAATATTAAAATTTTGCCGTAAAACTATTACGTCTGCCGTCGAGCAGACTTCGAACGGCCATAACTACTTGTTTATAAATCGATTTTTGTTAAATAATAAATCGATTTGTATGTTTTCGACGAGTGTAACACAAATCATGTAGAAAAAAAATTTATCCGAAACAAGACGCATATGTTACAGGCAAAAATATAAATTTTAAAACTTTAAAGTATCATAACTTTTGACTGGGAGATCGAAACAAGGTCCAGTTTGTGCCAAAATGATCGTATGAAAAAGTACTATAGGATAAACCGTTTCACCGTTTGACGGACTTCGAATAATTTTAGAATCGTCAAAAAATGATGTTTCGACCTCCAAATTTGACTTTCGGTAATATTATTTTTGAATATTTAAAATTTACTGTAGTGAAATAAATTTATATTGGATGTGGGGGCCCACGGATTTAAAATGATGTTTCGATCTCCAAAAAAAATTTAGAAACATTTAAATTAATTATGTTATGTTTATTATGAAAAATAAACTAATAAAACAAAATAAATAATCAAACCAAACCAACTAAACCAACCAAAACAAACCAACCCAAACCATCAAAAAAATTCGTGGGCCCCACACCAAAATTCAGCCAACATAGTTGGCGGATTTTGGATGTGGGGCCCACGGTTTTTTTTGGGTGGTTTGGGTTAGTTTGTTTTGGATTGTTTTTGTTGGTTTTTTTTTAGTTGGTTTGTTTTAGTTGGTTTTGTTTTATTATTTGGTTTAGTTTTTTTATTTAGATTTTTTTAACCAACAGCCAACATTTTTTTATTTAGTTTTTTTATTTAACTTTGTCTTTTTTTTTCATATAAACAAAAACTAAACCATTAAAATAAACAAAAAAATTAGATGACACAAATAAATACTAGTTAAAATAATTTATTTTCTTCTTTAGAGGACACAAAAATTAGAGGACACAAATAAATTAGAGGACACAAAATTTTTTCTTCTTCTTTATTTACTTTTTTTTATTTTTCGAAAATAATATTTCTAAATATTTCTTTCCAATTAATTTATTTTAATTTTATTTCGTTAAAATAAATTTACTTAAATCTAATTACAAAACTAAACTAAACTAAATAAATAAAACAAAAATATAACTAATTACAATAAACCAATGAAAAAACCAAACCAAAGAAAGTAAAAAAAACAACCAAACCAAACAAAACAAAATAAAAATTAAGTGGGCCCCAGGGCCAATTTTCGCCAACAGAGTTGGCTGAAATTGGCCCCCCCCCCCCAATTTCAGCCAACTCAGTTGGCGGCGGAAATTGGTCGTAGGGCCCACGTTTTTTTTTTTTTTTTTTTTGCTGCTTACGTGTACACCGGTTGTGTTTTCCGCCAACACTGTTGGCGGAGCCTGATTTTTTTTCAAATTTTTCAAACTTGTTTCGTTTAGATAAATTTAATATAAATTTATTTCGCTACAGTAAATTTTCTGTATCGGAAATCTTCATCGGATCATCTAAGTTTTAAGAAATTCCACTGAAAGGATATAAGTTTTTAAATATACGAAAAAATAAAAATACCTATCAAAGGACATTTTATATTTAAAAATTAAAAAAATATATAAAACGTTCTTCTGGATGTGGTTTTACAGCTGGAAAAAATATTAATAAAAAATGTCATTTATTTTCGTTAACCTACAATACCACAAAAAAAATAAAAAAAAATAGAAAACGTGTTTAGGAAGGACATTTCTTATCGAGCCTATGAACGTTTTATAATTTTTTTTTCTCACCGTTCACTCACGTCTCTCCCTCACTCACTCGTTCTCTATATATATGAACGATTTTAACAAATTTGAGATCCGACATAACGTTCGAGACTTTTGTGCACACTGTATTACATGTCTTTGGGTCCACTGTCTCCCAACTTTTATTATTTATAAATGGAAGGAATAATACGTCACCGTGACTCGATCCACTAACCTTATGCCACCCAGCTGGAATATTACCTCTATTCTCGGTAATCACAAGAATCATTCGAGTTCGGTATATATAAACAATAACGTAACGTGCTCGTACATAAAAAATATTATTAAAAAATAATTTTAAATTTGTTACGAATAACACGTTATTCGGAAAATTTGAACTCATCCAACAAAAGAAAACAGAAAATGAAACACAAATCGAGAGGAAGGGACCGTGCGCAACCCCCCCCCCCCCCTTTCACCGAGCCTCACCCTCGACCAATGGGAAGTCGTCATCTAGTGTGGTATGGCGCGCGTGGTCCCCATCCCCTCTCGTTTTATAAGGCACTGTAAAAGAAAACGTCTTACATCTTAATTATACTAGTCACTTTCACTTGCGTTACACATATAATAAATATTTTAATAATATTATCGAAAAATAGTTTAAATATATTTGAATTAAAATTTATTAAACAATTTAAATATGTTTGATATTTTTCAATTTAAATTAGATTTTTTATTTAGTTCTAAAACAATTTTAATTCTAAATTTTAAATATATATTTGGGCGGAAAGAAAAAAATAGAATTTTTTTTTTATAAATGATGAAGAATTTACAAACAACTTAAACGCTAAAATTTGAACCGTTTTGAAGTCTCATTATAAGAGTAGAGATAAGATAAAAAAATATTTGGTTATAGTTACATAATATTAGATAATTAAATAATTAGTTCTAATTTATTTATTTAAAATAATAATTACATAAGAATTTACTTACAATTTATTATGTTCTTGAACCGTTTTCAAATCTCTTATAAAGAGTAGAGATATAGTCAACTTTTTTAACTAATTAGTCGAAAAATAATCATGTAATTAAACTTGATTTCGTATATTTTAATATTATATCATTAAATATCCTCCAAACGTTAAGTTACTACATTTTGTTAGTTATGAGTTAATTTTTTCCGTCCCAATTAAAATTTTTCTTTTATCAAATTATACAGGAAAACTTACCATTTTGACCAAAAGCTGCCAGATTCTTGTGGGAATCTTCTTAAAATTGCTGAAAATTTTGACCAAAAATAATATACTAGAAGTATATCGTTAGTACTGTCTGAATATCGTGTGTGTACAGGTAAAAAAGGCCATTGTTATGGTAAAATACAAGATTATTTTTTGTATACCAAGTCTTGTCAATTGTAAGCATAGGGGGAGACAAAATATCTTGCGGAGTAGAATACGGTAGATCTACTTTATTTATAACTGCTTAAAAAAATATTAATTTTTATTAAAATAAAATTATTATAAATATTGTCGTTTTTAGGAATCTAAATTAAACAACTTGAAAAATATATTCCACCTTAACTACTTGAGTTATAATTGTTTGGCTGTAAATAAATAATATTAGATAGTTAAATAATTAGTTATTTTTTAAAAATTATCTAGTAGAGTATTTACATAGGCTTAGACAGATCGTTTGCAAGTCTAATTATAAAAGTAGAAATAAGAAAATATCATACTGTACGAAATTATTGAAGGATAAATTAAGATTTGTTGCGCCTAGTAATTGATTAGCAGCCTACTAAGTGAAGTTTTTCTTTCCTCTTGCATATTAAATTCTAACATAAAAGTTGGCCCATTAGAATCGGGATCAGGAAGATGAAAAGCGCCACTAATTTGGGTCTTTTTTCCCCTTTGGGCTTTGCACTGAAGTTGACCCTTTAAGCTCACCTAGTCCACGTTGACTCTCTACGAAACAATATCCAGTCCAAGCTTCCAATCAAAGTTGCTACCAATTTTTTCTCAAATCTTTGGTTGGCAAAACATATAAAAAATAGTCAATACCCAAATTAAAGGATGGTATTGCGGGCTGGCGAGCATCTACTTCGTACGGTCGTACCTAAAAACATTCAATTATTTCGGACCCAACTGTCTCATAAACGAAAATTTATTTATTATGATGAATGATGAGTTCGTTCAATGATATAATAACACATAATAATATTTTACTTCTTTTTGTAATTAATATTTGATAATTTGATTAGCTTTTTTTTTGTAGCCTTTGAAAATTACAAAAAAGTAAGATATTAATATTATTAAAATAGTTTTTGATATTATTAAAATATGATTACCAAAAATAGTAAAATATTACTATGTGTCATTTACCCTTGGATGGACTCCACACGGTAAGCCTATCCCACTGAATAATTTTTTCTCACAAACAGTCTTTCCGTGATCATATCCTTTACGGATGCACATGCATTTTTTTCTTTTTTGTGTCAACTACGAAGATTGTGTAAAATAAAGTAATAAAGTAACTTTTTTTATTCCTAAATACGGGAGTACTTAGCCCGAGGTAACAAAGTAAGCAAAAAATATAGTCATTAGAATCTGAATCTATAACTTAGTTAATATGACTTAAAAGAAAAATCTCTCGTTTCGTTTTTGATTAGTCTCAATTATCTATAGATCATCCTCCCACTTTTTATATAACTAAAATTTGTAACTATCTTGTTTATTAACCTTAAACATTAAACCAAATACAAAATACAATCCAACAATTAGATAACTACTTCTTCTTGCTAAATTATTATTGTATATACTCCTTTGCATTGTTGAGAAAGAAAAACATTTCATGCGTAGCCTTAAACAATCTCTTTTTTTCTTGCTTCTCATGAAGTTAATAGATGTTGGACATGTTTCAGCATATTTTTCGGATCATTTTGACCATCAAAATCCATTAGTTCGAACATACGTTGTAGCAAGGACCTTTTTAGACCTAAATATCTTTGACACAAACATTTTTTTTTATAAAGATTTCCATTTTAAAATTAACTGCATTTTCTTTTATTTAGTTTTATACGAATCAATCAAAGAATCAAATCAAAGACTCGGTGCCTCGCATATCTTACCACACAAAATAATTTTTCCAATGTGCCAAACGCTCAATTATAAATTCACACTAATTTAAAAACGCTCTTGATAAAGGCAATAAAAAAATAACTCGAGACTAGTTCAGTATTGGTGCTAATCCAGTTAGAAAGAATTTTTAGTCAGGTTAGTCCAAATTTTACTAGGGCTGTCTACCCTCTTCACCTCTCTTCTCATGCTCTTCCTCCCGCTCCTCCACCGCCCCCGCCGCTCACCGCCGCCCCCGCACGCAGCAGCAGCTCCGTCCTCCACCTCTCGCCTCTCCCGCTTCCCGTCGCCCCCGTGTGCAGCATAAAAGAAAATGGCAAAAGCAGCAACAGCGGCGGCCCCGTCCTCCACCGTTCCCACCGCTCGTAGCCGCCCCCGCGCGCAGCAGCGATCCCGTCCTCCACTGCTCGCCGTCCCCGTGCGCAGCAGAAAAGAAAATGGCAAAAGCAGCAGCAGCGGTCCCGTCCTCCACCGTTCGTCATCGCCCCGCGCGCGCACGCCTCCGACTCCTCCCCCGCCTTCCGCCGCCGCCTCCTCCTCCTCCCCCTCTCGCTCCTCCGCCTCGTCCCCCCTTCCGTCCTCCACGCAGCCCCGCCCTCGTGTCACTTTCCATAGTCCTTCACTTCGGACTGTCAAAATTTTGACAGTTCTACCAATTGGAAGGAACGTCAAAATTTTCATAGTCCTTCCAATTGGTAGGACTGTCAAAATTTTGACAGTTCTGATTATAAAAAAAATCAATTGGAAGTGGACAGTCCGGTGAGTAATTTTTTTGAGTGACAAACTTGTAATTATCAATGGTAAAAATTTGGACAGTCTTGAGTCATTTTTGTAGTGTTTTTGTCAAGGGCCTTTTAAAAGACTGATAATACACCATATCTTAATATTTAGCTACTTAGTTGGCATTTTATTGAATTAATTTATTAATCATACTAGTTTTTACTAATTAGTCACTTTAGAGCATCATTAGTAGTTTGGACTCTCCAATGCAATTTGGGTCCAAATTTAAAAAAAAAAAAAAAAGGGTAAATGTAGAATTAGTTGGGTTTGTATGAGAATAATAGGAAATAATAAAGTGAGCTCCGGTCTCAAAAATTGTGTGGTAAAAAATTGATGTAAAAAAATAATAATATAAAATTAGAATATAGAAAGTTGGATTCCAAATTGTGATTCCTACAATCTAGAATCTAGAAATTGGGTGGTTCAGTCATAACTTTTATGGGTGAAATTAAACTCAAAATTTAAAAATTGAAATTAGAAATAAAGTTTACTATTCTAAAAAAATGAACTAAATTTTAAATCTAGGTTGTGGATAGGGCCTTATGCTTGGTCAACTTCTTCTTTTTTAAGCGCAACCGTGCTATATGAATATCCCACGTGATATTTAAATAAACTCCACCAATATTCAGTTGCAATTTTTTTACATATTAAATGCTCTAGTAGTCATGACCCCATTCTCATAATGTTCCTGTTTCTTTCCCTCCAAAAAAGTATAAACGGATTTATTAAAAGTAAAATTCGTCTAAAGAAATTTCGATGAGCGTGTTACTTTTTCTCTTCCCCCATAAATAACGAATCCGACTCGAATTATAGCACTTCTTTATTTTTTCTCCTCCATTTCTGATGGCGACACTCGAGGCGATTTTTCCGGCGGGAGCGGCATCGAGATCGCGCCGGCGAGAGTCTTCGACTCACCGGAGCCGGACGGCGGTGGCGCTAAGGTTCCGGCGAGGTTCGGGCTCGAGGTCTGTGCGGCCGATTGAGGATAGGGTTAGGGCTAGGGTTGGGGCGACGGGGAAGAGGGAGTTCGTGGAGGCGAATCTGGACGTAGATTGCGACTGCGAAGTTCCAGGTACCGATGATTCTTTACTCGATTCGATTTTAGTCGGAGTGGTGATTTTTTTTTTTTTTTTGTTAGGGGTTTTGAAATGTACTTAGAATTTGTTGGTAGAAATTTATATATGTTTTTTTGGGGGTATATTTGAGATTATTACTAGATTGGTGGTTCTTGATAACTAGATTCTGTGGAAAAAAGATTCGACTTTTATATGAAAATATGCAAATTCTCCAAATTGTACTATGAAGTATTCCATGTGACGTTGTCTGGAATAAGGTCTGGAGAAATAATTTTGAGAATTTATGAGGAGCCAGGAGGCAGGAGGCACCGTCGCTCTGAAATTGGTTGCCATGTCCGTGTCATGTCGGGCAATGATGCTCCAACATACAGTAGTACACGCCAAAATGAATGCGGTGTCCTCACTGTGTCGACTGGGATGGGAATATTGGCGTGTATGCACTCGGACCCATATCGGACAGGACTCGCGACCCTTCAAAATACAGCGTGACACGCCAAAATCCATGCCAAGTCAATATATGGGCTGTGTAGTTTCAAAATAGTTGAATTGATACTAGCTTCCAATGTTTCATCAGTTTCGTAGTTTAATGTGTTCTGTGCTTTTTTCTGTGATTCAATTTTTAAAGGTTGTACGTACTCAAGGACTTCTATTTCTGTCGTATGGGATATTTAGTATCTTGCCTCACATTTAATTCACTAAGTCATCGATTGCATCAATTTGAATTATTTCAGTAGAAAGGGGTCTCTTTTTGTTCACATAGTTTTATTGATCATCTCAATTCTCAAACAACAAATGTTTAGGTTAATGAACTATGGCAACTTAGGAAGCTGGAGACTCAAAAATTGGTGTCTTCGTGTAGATTCATGTTAGATACGTACTGACACAACACAAATACTCCAAAATACAATAGGACACACCAAAATGTGTGCGGTGTCTATGTTTCTCCTGGCGTATTCGTGTCCATGCAGTATAGCTGGTGACTGAACCTTGCAACTATATACTAAATGATTGGCTATTACATTGGTGTGTTTTTGAGAAATATACAACTGTGCAAAACAGATTAGATAAGAACGAATGCTTGTGCTTGTGCAGTCAGATATCCATTATAGTAGGTGCCACTTCTATAACTGGCCTCTGCTTCTTTATAAATTATGCTCTTTCCTTATGTTGCACCTAGTAGGGTGTTATCTTACAAGATTATTTCTGAACAACCTGACAGTTCTGATGTGTAATCCATTAGCTTTAAACTATCATTATGGTTTGTCTCACTGGAAAAGTTTCTTTCTATACTTAGTTGAACATTATAAAAGTTTACAATAATGCATTGACAGTTAAATATAATACCGATTCATTGTTATTATCCAATATGTCCTAACAGCTGCCTATTTATATAGCAAAAGATCACCCTGTCATGTCAACTGTTGGAAAGTCGACAAACATTGTGTGGCATAACTGCCCAGTTGGTAAAGTTGAAAGGCAAAACTTACTAAAACAAAAAGGGTGCGTTATTTGGATTACTGGCCTCAGTGGATCAGGTTTGTCTGTGGATTCTTCATCCATCTCTTGCTTTAAGTTAGTTTGCAATACATTGTTTACATATATCTTTCTTCCTGTATGAAAATTTGATTGTGTAAGTCTATGGTCCAAAATAAAAAATATATAATGGCAGACTTCCTTAGAAACTTGCAGATGGTAGAGGTTTTGTTTTTGTAATTTACCCTTCTTAGTAAACATATTTACCTATACCCTCCCCCGATTACCTATGTTACATGGAAACGGAAAAATAGTGCCCATACCCATATCCGTGTCAGTATTCATGCAACATAATGACTACTATGGTACGTACATTAAAATGTCCATATCCAATATCAGTATTGTGTTCGTTTCATTCTTATGCAACTAGCCGATTTCTTTTACGGCATATGCCTAATGCCAAGGGCGGAGCCACTAGTAGGTTAGGGTGGGCTCCAGCCCACACAATTTTTATTTTTTTATTTTTTTATACATGTGAGTCCACATCCAGTTTTCCACCCCAAATTCCAGCTCACACAAGTCCACAACAGCCCACATTCCAGTAGCCCAGCTCTTTTTTGAAATTTCTATCTCCCCCCCTCTCTCTCTCTCTCTCTCTCTCTTACTATCTTGCGTACACTGTACAGTGCTAAACGATGTACACTGCAAACTGTCCCTTCACCAGAACCCACTATCGAGCGTCCCCCCTCCCGCCCCCTCGTCCTCTCTCTTCCCGTACGAACACTCCTTCCTCACTCAACATCTCTCTATAACTCACATTCTCTCATTCCTCTCTCCTCTGTTTCGTCTTCAACCGAGAACCTCAATTATAACCGAGATCACGTCATCATCGTTGGACTGCAATTACAGCCGAAGAAGAAGCTACAACATCAGCGTCAAGTCCCACTGTCGGCACTTCCCTCGCCGTCCGAACCTCTGCATCCTCGGCGAGTTCTGCCACATCGTGGATCCTCTGTTGATGGTGAAAGAGGATACATGCTCTTAGTGTTCGAATTTATGCCTAAAAGAGTCTACCTCGTAAACTAAATATTATTTTGCCAGGTTTCCATTTTTTTAGTACGTTGGACACGGTTCTACATTGGCCAGACACTGTACGGTATGATCATAATGTGATATGGATATGACGATACTAACACAACATTCATTTTTTTAACACAACATTCATTTTGTTAAAAAAATCAGGACGTTTTAAGTTCAGCCCGGGGTAAACTAAAATCTTGGCTCCGCCCTTGCCTAATGCGTTCCTAATATTATTTCGTAACAATGATGCAATCTTATTTTCTATATGAACGAAAATACTATAATATATTTTATGTACTTATCATTATTCATGTTGAAACCTTGTTTTAGTAATTGTCATATAGCTTTGTCATAATATCCTAGTCTTTGTCTCCGATCTGAATGATATAACATCTTATTTGTGTTCATGAATAAAAGCGTCCTTAACCACATCTTGGATGTGGTTGATCTTGCAAGTTCTGAACACTGTAGATTTTTTTTTTATGCATCATCAGCTAAGTTGTTTTCCATCAAAATGAGTTAACTGTGGAGTGTGGATAGCTACTCAAAGTTGAGAACGCTACACTAAAAACTGAACAAGGTTTCAAGTGCAAGTGCTGTCAAACCTTACTCAGCCCTTTTACGTGCCAAATTTGTGGCAAAGGAATCTATGAGAAAGAGAGGACCTTGTGGACCTTGCCATGAAACATTCAGTTGGGTTGGAAGGTAAACCTACCAATTGATTAGCCAAGGAACAATCCTCTTAATTTGTAGTAGGACATGGTCTGGAGAAAGAGAGAACATGAGAATGTTTGGTAAAGAATCACATCAGCCCTTCGTGTACACCGTGTAATATAAGATAAAAGAGCCAATTTGGGAAAACATGGCTAGATGTAATAATGTTTTTGCTTAAAATTGTATCTGCCAGCACTAGTTATGCTGTGCTAGGTGTGATTACACTAAAGACAGTTGTGCTATATATGACATTATCAACTAGCCTATTTAATGACATGTCATGGTGAAATATCTTTCATAATGCTTTTTAGCATAAATGTTTGGTGACATAGCTTGTGCTGGACACTGTATCAACTTTGCGAAGTCATTTGTGTTAGCATTGCACCCATGATTGGCCAACTAGAGGAAAGTGGTGCATTGGGAGTGGTTTGTGAAGGATAGCAAAGGTTTGTGAAGGATAGCAAAGAATAAATAAACCATTTTTCATTTATAATAAAAATTGTCTTTGTGACGTGTGAATGCAGGTTAAACTGGTCTATGGAAGCAAAGGGATAGTGATCTAAAATATATGTCAAAATTTCTTTTTAATTTGTCGAAGATGATAGTAAAAGACTTTGGTAAGTGTGAGAGTTAGTCATGGTGGTCCTGCGAATAGTGTTGGACATAAGGTGTGAATCGATGTCCTTTAGTCACTCATCTTTTAGTGGGGGAAATTCTCCTTTAATAGCTGCATTTGTAAGGTTAGAGAAGTATGCTAATGAAACTACTGAGTTCAAAAGGGAAGACAAATCTACGTGCCCTTTGTTCGCATAACTAAAGAGTAGGCAACCAATCGGGCAGTGACTTGTTTAGTGAGACTATTTATGCGTGTTAATGTTATCAGGGGGTAGAAAGTTTGAGGAAACCCCAACTCCAGCACTCCCCCTCCCTTCTTTTGTAGATTCTGTGGAATCTGAGCTTGCATATTCTTTGAAGATCTGTAGCCGTATGTCGAGTTATTCTTTTTGAACTTCATTTCATATATTTCAGGGAAAAGCACTTTGGCATGTGCACTGAGTCGTGAGTTGCATAGCACGGGATATCTGACTTTTGTCCTTGATGGTGACAATATTAGGCATGGTTTAAACCGAGATCTCAGTTTCCAAGCAGAAGATCGTGCAGAAAATATACGGAGAATTGGTAAGCAGTGTTGTTATTGTTCTTGCTTCATTGTAGGATAACTATGTAGAATTTGCTATTTGCACTGACTAGAGTAGTGAAAATTATTTTGTTCCCTTCTTAGAAATGAGAACTAGTTGCAGTTATATAGCTTGTTTGGTAACAGTTGCAGGATGTGCTTGCTAGTTTCATATTTTCATCAGTTGTAGTATGATTTATTATTTATGGATTATGAACTTGCTGTTTTGAACGCATTGAGTTTGTGGCTTATCACTTATTCAATACAGCCAATGTGAAACTTATACCATCAATTTATAGGTGAAGTAGCAAAACTCTTTGCCGATGCTGGTATTATTTGTATTGCCAGTTTGATATCCCCATATAGAAGAGACCGGGATGCCTGCCGTGGTCTGCTACCAGATTCTACTTTCATTGAGGTAATTCTTTTATTTATTTTGTGTGTTTTTAGCTACCACACTGTACAAAAAATTTGATAACACGTTTATGTAGGTTTTCATGGATGTACCATTGCAAATATGTGAATCAAGAGATTCAAAAGGATTGTACAAGCTTGCACGTGCAGGAAAGATCAAAGGTATGCTCCAGTATTGATCTGAACTCTGATGGATATGCTTCGTTACTGTGTTAACTAGCCTGTCCTATAAGGATGTAATAGACGGTGCTTTAAGTGTAAATTGTTTTTACCTGTCTGGGTTCTTAACTAGAGTTTTGTTTGATATTCTGCAGGTTTTACTGGGATAGATGATCCGTATGAGCAACCATTGAACTGTGAGGTGAGTCCATATAGGAATTTGCTGCTAAAAATTGAGATGACATAAGTGTTATTCTCTTTCTTGAGGACACCAGAGTTTATAAAACATGTAAAACTCGTTTGTCCATGCACCGTTTATATGCATTTATATGTCTTCACCTTTTTGGTGTTATAGTGGTCGAGTTGTAGTTGTCTTCACATGTTATCATGTTAATCGTCAAGGAGACTACATTATGGAACACTTTGGTTTGTTTTTTTTATTTTCCATCTTGAGATCGAGTAGTGACGTTTAGGGTGCACAATTTGATTTGATTTGAAGTGGCTTATCTTCCACCTTGTTTCATTAAAAAGTTAATAACGAAATAATCAGAAGGCCTCCCCAAAGGGTTACATCACAAGATTCACAACCCAAGCCAGAAAATATACAAAACAGAGTAAGACTAATTCACATGGTAGGCTTCTTAGTGCTACCTCATATCCAGTCAGGTGTTGACTGGCAAATCTCCACTGCACAAGTAGCCTTATGATCAATGATCCTCGTATCCCTTGCACCATTTGTCACACCCTACTCTCTGAGAGGTCATTGCTCCCAATCTCACTTTAAGACGGTTGCAAATATATGCCAATGTTACTAATGGAGACTGATTACCAATCTGCTGGTTAGTCGCAAGTCTCCTGCAGCTAGAAGCAGTCAATTTTGATATTTCTACGGAATACTGGCAACCCACAACTCACACTCATTACTCCACAACCTGACCAACCCACTTGTTAAGTTCCCTCACTTGTTGCCCCTTGTCAAACAACCTTGCACCGTGGCTTTATGGACCTACAGTCTGGCCCCACTATATTGTAACATTACGGTTTTCTTTCACCTTCCTGTTAGTGCAAACAAGGACATAGATGTGCCCCTCTGGAATGGGTGGTGGTTGAGCTACTAAGAGGTATGGTGGGTCATCAGAAGATTCAGAAGCAGAATTGTGTAGCTTATTTATATTAATTGTGTAAATCAGTTACTACAAACTGGGGACATGGGATATGTACCTTAATGTATTAGGTGGTTGGTGGTGAATTAATGACCGTTATGGTCATCAGAAAGGGATATCTCTGTACTTAATTACCTTAGGAAGCAGTTGTGAACTATTTACAGAATTGGTAGAATGTAATAGCGGGTTAGCATCTGGTCGGCAGCAGTTCATAAAACTGTCTAACTCTTCTATGGAGATTTCTGATGCTCCATAGTAGGACCCCTAGAAAGGCTTGGATGATGGTGGTGGTGGCGAGTAAAACATAATAGGTGCCTGAAGAAAAGGTGATACCTGATGGCAGAGAAGAACAAATATTGCTGGCATTCCTTATAGAAAACGATAGGTAAGATTTAAGTGATCCCAGACAACGAGATAGCCCAGCTCTTATTTTTAGGATAATCTTTTATTGTGATCGGTAAATGCATTACCATTGCTTTGCTTATCCATCTCTAGAACAGAGGAAACTTTACCTGCATAAGCACAAGTGAGACCCCATAGTTTAGATGGACATGATGGTTTTGCATCTATGAACTGAATTTGAACCTGTGTATTCTTGCAGATAGTGATACAACCAAAGGATGGTGAATGTACTTCACCTACAACCATGGCTGAGCAAGTAATATCGTACCTTGACCTGAATGGATTTTTGAAGGCGTGACACGGTACTCTCTGTGTCCACACCTCGTGGACTCACGTATTAGCCCTGCTGCATATTGGAGCGTCGTGGACTGGAATAAGCTCAGAAACCAGATTGCTTAGTGTATATTTTTTCTTTGCAAATGCCTCACCCTTGATTGTATACCGTTGGGTCGGGGGAACATACCATAGATTCATAGGCAGCGGCGGTGCTGCTGCTGCTGTGTATTGCTTTAGGCAGTTACAAATTTGTTAAATTTGGCCAGGAAATAGAGCATGAAACTGGGCAAGTTCTGTAATTGTACGCTATTATGTTGTTTATCCTAATGGTTTTTGGCGACAATAAAGATGTGAAATGTTTGATTACATTATTTTCATTGTATAAAAGTATGCATGTCGGTTTTGTGTCGTGGAAAATTAGTTTCAGGTCCTGTAACTTTTCATATACTGGTGCAATTCCATCCTGATGTTTCTGCTTTGGCAGGGATCCCTCGTACTGGAAGAATCCCTCTCATGAAAGTTGAGTAAATGTAAATCTTCTGTGTCCATGAAACTACAAACTTTCTCTGACGATGACTTCTTGATAGCGACACATCGTTTGCCGACGTACCATTTTTTGTCCTATATCTATCGCCGAATAGTCGCTAATTAGTGGTTACTTGGTGACAGATTGGATCGTGCTCGAGGTGGAGATGTGTCGTCATGAGATCTCCATGTCGTGGCACAGTAGCCTCGGGCCAAAGATTTCGAGCTCAAATCTGTTGTCTGGAATTCCAGTCCAAAATTATGTCCCCTGACTGCTTTTTTTTTTAAAATTGTGGTGGGTCCCACAAGCTCATAGGTGGGGGGACAAGGTTTTAGGACAGGATTAGCCAGACAGCTGATCTCGGGTGAAAGATTTCTTATGCTAATAAGTAGCTTGGTGGGGTGTCGAGTTTCTGATCATGCTGACTGTAACGATCCGTTCCGTTCAAGCGAACATCCAATTGAAACGGCGCAAGTGCAATGACCCGACCCGCTTTGCTCAGCGAGAAGACTCGTTTGAGGCAAATGATTCTCAGACTTGGCTCTTCAGGAGTTCAGGCTTAGACTTTCAAAGGCTCGCTCGGAGTATCGCTCGACCGAGGCGAATCATCGCGAAGGTGGGTGGCTACGATGAACTTGTCTTTGTTTAGCCAGCACACTTAAAATTATGGACGATACATGCTAGTCGCTAGGTGAATCATCCCATGCATGCTAATAAAGAATACAACGCACCTAGCTAAAAGAATAATCCCAACTTGTATTGCTTGTGTTAGAACATGGAAATGAAACTTTGCTTATAAATGGACACTCGCATTCTACCTTTGCCTTGTGCAAGTAGATCCCGCTATGCCTCGAGCATATCGTTGTATACTCTCCGTATTGCACTGCTTCACTTGCTATACTGCACGCCCATAGACTATGTCGCTCGATATGTCCCTGTACGGTTGAACTCCTCGCACTACCCCTTAGACCGTGCCAACGTAAAATGCTTATGTTTCATATAAAATGCATGCTTGCCTGCTTACATTGTATTTTGCACTTGTGACCTCGTTTCAAGGCTTGCCACACGAATTTATGCCACAATCAAGTAACACTATCCGTATCGTGCATACATCTAGTTAGCCAGAAGACTATCAAATAGTTCTTTTGTGCAATATGAACCTGCAAATATCCGGGACCGTTAGGTCGCCAAGGCAGTTCCCGAACCAGGGGAATGCATCAAGTCAAGTTTAACTCTGAACGGAAATTATGTCAAGTAAAACAAGAATCATAGCTCGTAGAGTATACTCGTTCTGAACAAGAATCAAGAATCAACATGTCATGTCAAAAAAATTCTGAATCTGAGACCCAAGACTTGCATGTCGCGGACAACATGTGCACAAGGTATTCATGTTCAGGTTCCTGCGGACGGTCGCCGGGCCGGGCACCGGGGCCGATCCGATCCGGAGGAACTTTTCGATAGTCGCATGGTAGTGGGCGGAATGGAGTGAACGCCCCCTTGGCCTCACGTTGCATTCCATACCGTCCTGGGCGAAGGTGGCGTGTAGCGACTCCTACCTCACGCATCTAATATCGCCCCGAGACTATAACATGTCCTTTATGGCTATGTCAGCGACTCATGTTCATATAGATTAGTCATCCTCGCTTAGCGGCAACCCGCGTGCGAGTTATTGTATCGCATCCAGTAATCGGGAACACCTGAACGGATATAAGTATAACACACTTGTACATATTGAACACTTGAACATCAAATTTAACACACCTGAGTAATCCGTATAACTCGTGCTCCTGAAACAGAACCTCGCTCACGATACTTGTGTTTGCTTATGCAACTGCCCCTGGATTTCATATATATATGCTCGTGCTTAATTTAACTTGGTTTTTCTTGGACAGGGAAGGACGAATAATAAGTTGGTAAGTCTTGCCGTGTTCCTTTATATCGTACGGCGCACTACCACACGAGTTAGGCTTTTCATAAATGCCATGAAACTGATCCTAAGGCAAGACTAGAAAGATAACTTAATAGACGGTGCACGGAACCTATATAACATGTTAGATTTTTCGAGCGGGCGAGAAGCCTCCCCACCAGTGCATTCATGTACTGATAACCCACCAGATTGCTTGCAGGGTGCGAAAGAACCTCGTTCGGTACAAAAATCTCCTTCATGCGAGCTAAGGCGTGGAGTTCGCTCTGGAGCCTTGGAACGTTGTATCCGGAACTAAAGAACATATACAAGACATAATGTTGGAACATCGCCTATGTATCATTCCACAAATGTAGCCACTTGGCACGCTTTTACTGTTTTGAGAGAGAGGGCTTGAGCGACTTGTAATATCGGCCTAGCGCCGCTTGTAACACTTGTTCAATATAAATAAAGAGCTATTTTACTTCTATAATTTTGTTATTCAATGCTTCCGTTATTGAAGACTATGTGAACTGTTACCAATTGTCTGTTTGTTTCATATTCTGCTGCACTCGGACTATCTGTGAGACTTTGTGGCTTAGATATTTTACCGCATGTTCGGATCATGGCCTTGCACGGGCGCAGCTTACGCTCGTGGGGCATGTCCCACGTCCAGATGGAAAAGATCGTCCCGCGGGAGCGCTGGTGCGGTGATTCGCGCCTAGCGGGGACGGTCGATTACCTGCGGAAGATCGTGACGTGACATATTGGTATCAGAGCATGACTTTACGTCTTTGGACTTCTTATCTATCTTCTCAGTTTCGAAAGCTCGTTCGTGGGTTATGTGCATACACTCTCTCTCGTTGACTCGATGGGATGTTCTATACAATAAGTCTAAATACTTTCAAAAGTGCATGTGAATGATATAATTGCTTGTACGAAATTGTGATACGAAGGCCTTTGTGCCGACCTATGCTAGACTTTGTGGGAATAGACTCGTGCTAGAATTTGCAAGTTATGTGCAAACCCAGATACCTATACATGATTACCGAGTTGGTTAGTGTGCGAAATAGAATATTGTTCGGACGATTAGCTATGCACACAATATTTTGGCTAAGTTGTGTCGAGTATCGCACACCAAGACCCTTTTGGTGTAAGCTAGTTGCAAACGAGATTGGGATATCGTTCAGATAAAGATAAGTCAGACTTAGAATTGCACCGATAGAAACCTTATCAGTTTATCGCTAAGGCGAATAAAGAGAATCGTGCTTGGATTTTGGAAAATAGCTCGAACGGTATTTTGTATTTGGAAGATACAAATCAAATATGGTTTACTTGGATGACTATCAACAGGAATATATATAGGAGACTAAGATTTTATCAGGAGATGCTTAGGTATCGTGCAGGAATTCTAAGGAACGACTTGGTGAATATGCTAGCGATTGATGCAAACACGATTGAGGATTATTGTTGGGTGACTCGATTCCTGAGTGGTGTATGGATCATTTTAGAAATGTTCAAACGGATTCATAGGTCTCGTGCGATAGTTGGATTGAACGATTTGAGAATGACTTGAACAAAATGATAAGGCTTATATCGAATCGGGATTCAAGGAAATGGAAATCAATATCTCGGTCAAGGAAACTTGTTGGAAACTTGGAGTATCGTGCGAGCGATTTCAAATTGAAACAAACGGATTGAACTTGAATAAAATATTGCTCAAATAGAAGTTAGCCCGAGAATGAATATTGTGGTTCGATGAAAGAGGTAAGCGATAACGGATTCGACTTGGAGTTTGGAAGAACGATCTTGAATCTAGTTCGAATGATAACTCTCGACAATCAGTCCCAGCGAGAACGATTATCCCGCGGGAGCGCCGACGTGGTAATTTCACGTACGGCGGGGATAATCGAACTCACGGGAACATGTTCGGTGATTATTCCAAATGAACTCGATGAACAGAACGTATCAAAAGTGGATAGACTTTGGCTTGAATATTTGAAACTTAGTTATTTGAGGAATGCTAGAAGTAGATCATGGATTTATCAAATGGTAACATTGAAGTTGGATAATTTTACTAGACGAATTTTAATCACGGCATGAACGTTCCTGACTTGATGGATTTTATATCTTGGATGGAGTAAGGTGAAATGATAAGGTGTCTCGATCGTTTCGAAGATAACCATAATGTTCGACGTTCTTGTCTTGTGTGAGCATAACTCTATGCTCGTACATGTGTCACACCCGGATTAGGACGATTATCCAGCGGGAGCATTGGCGTGGTGATCTCACGTCCAACGAGGATGATCGAACATGCGGGAGACCGGAACGTGGCAACTGATGGATTATCTTGACTTGTGGTTCGACACGATAAGACGAGTTTGAGAATGCAAATGATTCGAAAGTATTTCAATGATAAGTTAGTCTAGAACCTGGAGTAAGTCGCGCTTGATGGTTTCGTGAACGAATACATAAATCATGTTGGATGACTTGGAGTTATAATCAAGGGTTTAGAACTGAATCATAGCTTGGTGGTCTAGACTTAGAATGTATATATGGGTTCTATCAAACATGCTTGAGTAGATAGACTATGCGAATTGCTAGGCTTGTCATGCATCTTGTTTATATCATAGATTTTACTGAACGGACTCGAACCTTGTACAAACGAACGTGTTAATGAGAGTAGGATGATCCGTGCTCGATGTTTAAAAATTTGAGTGAAACGAGCTTGGGTAGAATATCCCGTAGAAATGAACAATGGTTTGACCTTAGAAATTGGAGCGAGCATCGTACGACGAATTTGCACGATGAATCGTATGCTTGAACTTGTACCTATGACCTTGTGAGCTGACCTAGTAATTAGGCAGACGACCATGTACCGAGTGAAAGAACTTGTGTAACTGACTTTAGGGTATTGCCTGAACAATCCATAGAACTGGGGCAGCAAGACTTGGAGTTAGACTTGGAACGGTAAGTGTAAGCACCCTGATTTTTTTAGAATTTAATATTTTTGGTATTCTAAATTTGTGTGATTAAGGGAAATTTTATTTTATTTTTAGCTAAGTATAATATATGATATAATTAAATTTATAATTATGTATATTTAATTAATTATTAATATTATATAAAAAAATAAATTTTGGGTGTACAACTATTAATAGTATATTGTGTAATTTTTCTAGAATTTATTAAGGTCCAAAACTATTTTTAAATGGTCATACACATATATATATATATAAATAAAACAAAAGAAAAGAAAAAGAGGTGAATTTAAACCCAAACCCATTAATCCTAACCCTACCCGTTAACCCAAACCCATTAAGCTAAATTCTAACTAAAACTATCCTCCCCACGTACACACTAAACCACCCCCATATATATATATATATATATATATATATATATATATATATATATATATATATATATATATATATATATAAACATCAAAAACCTAACCCTAACCCATCACCCAGCCGCAACCCCGCCACCGCGCCGTCGTCGCCCCGTCGCCTCCGGCCGACCCCCGACCACCCCGCAGCGCCGCCCGCCTGCACGCGGCAGCAGCAGCATCTTCGGCCCCCCTTCGCGCACAACCTTCGTCCTCCTCTCTCGTCCGATTTATGTCCCGTCTTCGCTGGTATGTTCACAACCTAACCCTCTAGGATTCTCTTCAAGTGGAACAAATTTAGGCACCCATGTTTGATCGAAAAATCAACCGGAAGTTGATCGAAAAATCGACCGGAAGTTGGCCGAAAAACTGTTCGAAAACAGTTCAGAATTTCAGTCCAAGTACCCATGTTCATGTCCAATTTTCTACCAACTCGTTAATTATTTTCAAAATATAACTGAAAGGAACTTCTTCACAATATAACCAAGATTTTTACTGTTCTTTTAGTTTTTTATTAGGCTTAAGGAATTAGTGGCTTAAGGGTTTGATTAGGGATTAGTTAAGGGTTTAAGAATTTTTTTTCTTTTTTTTCTTTTCTTTTATTATTAACTATTATTATTACTATTATTATTATTATTATTATTATTATTACTATTACTATTATTATTATTATTTATTCACATATATTTACATATATAGATAAGACTATATAAAAATTCAAAAAGAACATTTGCACATAGAATAAATTCTAGAAAATCTATCGCCCTTTAACAAGACTATAAAATAATAAAAAAATATTTTGTAGAATAATTCTAAATGAGTATTTATATAATTTAATTAATCAGTAAAATTTATTTTCTATTTAACTATAAAAATACTCTAAAGAATTTCAATAATTTACTAAAAATACTTTTTAAAAAAATTAATTTTAGGGGGCTTACACATGGTAGTGGGCGGCATGGAGTGAACGCCCCCTTGGCCTCGAGTTGCACTCCATACCATTCCGGGCGAATGTGGCGTGTAGCGACTCCTACCTCACGCATCTAATATCGCCCCGAGACTATAATGTCCTTTATGGCTATGTCAGCGACTCCTGTTCATATAGATATGTCATCATCGCTTAGCGGTAACTCACGTGCGAGTCATTTTATCGCATCCAGTAATTGAGAACACCTGGACGGATATGAGTATAACACACTTGTACATATTGAACACTTGAACATCAAATGTAACACACCTGAGTAATCCGTCTAACTCGTGCTCCTGAAACAGAACCTCGCTCACGACACTTGTGTTTGCTTATGCAACTGCCCCTGGATTTCATATATATATGCTCGTGCTTGATTTAACTTATTTTTTCTTGGACAGGGAAGGACGAATGGTAAGTTGGTAAGTCTCGTCGTGTTCCTTTATATCGTACGGCGCACTACCACACGAGTTAGACTTTTCATAAATGCCATGAAACTGATCCTAAGGCAATACTAGAAAGATAATTTAATAGATGGTGCACGGAACCTATATAACGTGTTTGGATTTGTCGAGCGGGTGAGAAGTGTCACGACCCAATTCCGTAGAATCAATTGAGGCGTCCCCCGAATCGTGACCGCCGTGCGGGCCTGGGGTTGCGCCCGCACAAGGCTTTAATGATTTGCATAGCAAGCACGTATTCAGAGTACGCAGATAAATTGAAACACAGATTTTAAACATGGAGAAGTTCTCTTTATTGATAATGAACATCTATTACAAACTCCTGAACGAGTCAGCTAATATGCCTAACGGCTTACAAAAGTGTTGACTCAAAATGAGATAGCAGTCCTGTACATTATATCCCTTTACTAAACTTCAAAAGATATAGACCTCCAGGCTGGAGGATAGCTTTGCCACGGAGCTGCATTTGTGTATGAAGAGTTGCAGCTTCTGACTTCAAAATGCTTCAAGGGCGCGGTGAAGATGCGCCAACAGCTGGACTGGATCGGGAAGACGACTTCGGCTCCTCGCTCGGTTCGCCTTGGTGCGGAGAACCTGTTTCAACGAGGGTCAGCATGTCGAAACATACTGGTGAAGGCGAGCTAACCGAACTATACCAATCAACACGTTATTTTAATGAAGCATGCATATTTGTGGGTTTCTATCTTGCCTTAGTTCATTTACAAGTAAGCAGCATATAGAAATTTACTGAAATAAACTTGCCACCGTTCGGTGGATTTTACCTGACCGTCTGAATTACCTGCACAATACTTACCATGCCTTCCCTGCCACGAAGACACAAGTTAGTATGCAACAGGTTTAAATATACAGGGGATCACTGGCTGGATGCCATATTGGACCAATTTTAGTCGCTGACGATGATGGTATGCAGCGAGAGCACGGGTGTGCTGCACGCCATTCCGTCCTTGCACAGGATGACTAAACAGGAGAGTTCCCGCCCGGATTAGATCGGTGCCAGTGCCCCAGCGGCCGTCCGCAGGAACTAAGGGCCTTGTGCACAAGTTGCCCGTGATCAACATATACACTAAGTTAGCAGTTGAGGCAATTCAGGCAATAACAGGCACATGACAGTAACAGGGGAGAGCTACTTTTGCATAGTCTCCCTATTCAGATTATTGCATTCATGATAAGTTCTGTTCATAGCATAATTTAAAGAAGAGCATCCATTCTAACTTGTATTATGCATATGATAAATATTCCAAGCGAACACGCATGCAAGTAAGTAACCGTTCACAGTTTGATTGACAAGCAGTGTTTACCAAGTCTATTCTCTTTTATCTTGGTTTCTTTTATTATTAACTTGGTATCGTTTGATCGGGGCAAAGAAGAATACATATTTTTAGGGCGTGAAGCTTGGAAGCAGGGCTAGCTAATCGGGTTGGTAGCCACTCACTTAGATTGTTGGAAGAGAGAAGGAAAGAGGCGATTCACGACTCCGCTCGCAAGCCGCCTACTGCTCGTTTACCTGCACACGAACAGCTCGATTAATACTTCTTCCTCTCTTTCCAATCTCGAAATTGAAGTGCAGTTCAATGAACGAAAACAATGAAAACTATCGAAACCGTTCAAGGAAAACAAGCAAATCCCAAAACCAACTCAAAGCACGAAAGCAACAAGCGACATCGAAAACTGAGGCAATAAAAGATAGCAGCGGAGAGGTCCCTCCTGACTCTGCCGCTAAGCCGATCCTTGGGGCGCGGTCCACTGAATATGGGAATCGATTCCGAAGAAACAAATCCATAACGAGGACGAGTTCTTAATTCAATCTATCCCGATCGAACGATACCGTTTTTGTTTCTTAGCCGCGCTCCCCGCACCGGGGGAACGGGGCGCTACAAGAAGCCTCTCCACCAGTGCATTCATGTACTGATAACCCACCAGATTGCTTGCAGGGTGCGGGAGAACCTCGTTCGGTGCGAAAATTCCTTCGTGCGAGCTAAGGCGTAGAGTTCGTTCTGGAGCCTTGGAACGTTGCGTCCGGAACTGAAGCACATATACAAGACGTAATGTTGGAATATCGCATATGTATCATTCCATAAATGTAGCCACTTGGCACACTTTTATTATTTTGAGAGAGTGTCACGCCCCAGTCCCAAAATGTCGAGGGACAGGGCACGTGGCAATGGCCAGCAGCACGCACCGATGGACAACCCAATTGAATGGATCCATCAGGGCATGCTTAAGCTGTAGTCTAACTGTAATATGTTACAAGTCCCAGGCTTTTCTAATCTCATCCACAGAATAAACACAGATTAATTGCCAGAAATAATGCAAATGGAAATAAATAAGCAATATCAAATAAGTGTCTCGGGAAACCATCCGAGAATCAGTCTGTTACATTTAAGGGAAATAGACAGGAAATAAAATACTGGAAATGGAAATACTGAGTGTATGAAGCCGGTGCTCAGGAGAAGTCTTCGGCCACTATCTCGTCCTCGGTTCCGAGTTCTGCTCCAAGGAGTGCTCATGTTCCGTACACCTCGGGGTAGATCTCTTCGGCTATACCTGGGGACATAGTCCATTCCAGGTCCTCAGGGGACATAACAAGGTACAGAAAATACAAGCCAAAATAAATGCAGTGCAGCAATAAATGAAACCATAGGGTAAACTATATAACCAGCTAAGTGATATGCAAGTTGAGAGTTTTAGTCATACTCCGGCTGAGGCTACTACAGGATCAGTGTCGGAGAAACCCATAGCAGTATTTTCTCGAAGGGCCAGAACTGGTGCCATAGCTCTGTGTCAGAGACTAAGACACATCCAGATAACAGTATTTATATTATATTCAGCCTTGATATGATAATACTCTCCCCACCCCATGTAATCTCACGTCACAGTTCCAGAGAATCTCAGGTACAAGTCACGCAAGATCGAACTAATGCAATGAGTCAGGATAGAATCTAAGCATGTAAACTGTAAATGTCATGAATATGTATCCTATACGGAATCACCATGTATATCTCAGGGAATTCCGTCACATGAATAGTGTCAGGTGTCCTGGGTTGAGCAGTTAAACAAGTTTTCATATGAATCTACCAGAACTCAATTAAAATACTATAACAGGAATTACTGAGAATTGGCAAGCTTTACTTGCCCACTGATGCTAAATTAAGCCAAGGAAATATTTAGCAAGCTGCAGGGTTTGGCAAGGTACACTTGCCCACTGATGTATAACTAAGTCCAGGAAATAGGTAGTAAAGCTGCAAGTTTTGGCGAGGTACACTTGCCTGTGGTTCCGGCTCTGATTGCGGCTCTGACTTCAGCTGGATTTGCAGGCGGTACTCCGGTTGCTGAAATAAACATCACCATCAGATCCAGAAAATATCAATCAGCTAGAAACGCCTGTCCTTGAGTCCAATTTGAAGACAAGGGCAAAATCGACAATTTTGGGTCAAAACGGGGTCCACAGGTGGGCCCGCTTTGCACCGAAAAACGTGTCAAGGTCAACGGTCTCCAAATTCACCAAACTTAGTAGCAACAGGTCAGGAACAATGATACGAACCCAACGGAACTTCCAGAATTGGATTCCGATGAGCCGATCACAAAATCGCCCGTCGAGCGGGGCCTGTGGGGCCCACGACACACGATTTCGTCAACGTTCTCAGAATCGAACCAAACTTGGGTCACAGGACCAGCGTATCGCTACGAGTCCGATGGCACAAGTTTCGTCTCGATCCGACGTGTGTACACAAAGTTAGGGCGCGATCCAGAAAGTACGGATACGGGACGGTGTCCGCGGATACGCGTTGATCCCGTTGTGCACGCACACCCGAATCGACTTCTGCGAAATCCCGCACGTCCGTATCAACGACGCGCACGTATCTGTGAAGACCGCGCGCGACCAAGTCGTCCCGTTTGGCGGGACGTATCCAGTTCCGGGGTGAATCGGGTCGTGGGGGAGACGGGTTGGGTCGGGTCGGGTGCGGGTCTGGCGGATCCGACCCGACCCGCTAGGGCGGGGACTGGGCCGGGTTGGGGCTGGGCCCGGTGGGCCGGGTCCAGTGGGCCAAAAAATAAATAAATAAATAATAATAATAATCAGTAAATAAATAAATAAATAAATAGTTTTAGGTGTTTTAAAAATAGGTCCGGGGCCAAATAAATTCCAAAAAAATTGCCCTAAGTCCAGTTTTTCATTTTACACCCAAAAATATTATTTTCATAATATTTTAATATTGTTTATTATCAATTAAAAATCATTTAATATTTAAAACCTTGATTTTAATTACAGAAAATTCCCAGAAAATTTCAGAAAATTGTGAAAAATCCAGTTTTGAAAATCTTGAAAAATCAGGGAGTTTACAATCTACCCCCCTTAAGAGGATTGCGTTCTCGCAATCAAAGAATAACCGGTCAACAGAGATGACACGGTTGCAAGTATCGTTCGAAACACATCACAAGATACTTAGGGAAATATCGTTTCCCTAAAATGAAAGTTATGCACTTTCCAGAGAAAATCTAGTTAAAGCAAGAAAACTACAACTTTTATGAAAACCAGGTTGTTATTAACAAGTTGCAAATTACTAGGTTGGGGCTGAGGTCACGAACCAATAGGCACGAACTACAACAAGACTAGAAACAAATAACTACGAATCACTTACGCGCATTGGCTATTCCACGAGTCTGCGCGTTCTCCACGGTCATCGCATAAGCTTGCTCGCGTCCTTGCAGTTGATTCCTCTGCTGCTGAGCCTGCTGGAAGAGTAGTTCCTGGGGTATCAAGGGTGGCCTCGGCTGATACCCTCCTGGAGTTGGTGGTAGGACTTCTTGAACTTCCGCTTGCGGTGCTCCCAATGCTGGATAGACTGGCCTCGGTATTGGTAACGCTTGCTGGTTACCCTTTGGTGCTCTGTCTCGACGCTCAGGGCATTTCTTTAATAAATGCTGACTGGATCCGCAAACTATGCATAATCTCTTCTTTCGTCTGCACTCGTCTTCAGTATGGCCTCGCTTGCGACAATATGGACAAACAGGTATTGTCTGTGGAGATGCTTCTGGTGGCTGGTGCATGGGAACTCTTTGCATTTTCTTCCTGTGGTGCTCCGGCAGGTGCTGATGTGGCTGGTTGATGAATCATCACTGCTTTCTCTTGATGCTGAGGACAATCCTTGGCCAAGTGTTGATTGGTTCCGCAAATTAAGCATAATCCTAACTTGCGTCTGCACTCCTTATTAATATGGCCTATCTTGCCACAGTGGTAACAAGTAGGAAGGAATGAAGCTCTTGATGCTGCTCTCGGTGGTGGTTTCATCTGTGGTCGCTTTGCAGCTCTTTTCTGTTATGATTGGTCGGGTGCTGACGCATACGGCCGCTTCTGGCTGGACTCGATCCTTGGGGTGCACACCACAGGTCGTGCTGCAGTAAGAACGTCCTCGTCGAAGGTAGTTGCATTTGAACTGCTTGGCTTCCGTGACTCCGAGCTAATTCTGTCGATGAAGTTCTTCGCTTGGTTTTGCTGAGCTTCTTGTTGAACCTTCTGATAGGCTTGCATCATTACGTAGAACATGCGAAACATTTGATGTTCGTCCATAGGCTGTCCCAGTGAGAAGGAAGGCATCGGTGGAGTAGGCTGCGTCGAGGGTGGAACGTCATCTTGATGGATTATTGAGGCAGGCTGACTTGCTTGGCTGCCTTGTGATGATTGGCTTTCACCCACTGGTGTCACCTCGTCTTCGTGGTAACCACAACGGCTTGTGGTGTTTCTGCATGAGCCTCGTTGCTGGCTTGTGGGTCCATTTCCCTGTATCCAAAATAAACGATAAGAGGCGCACAGGAATCAAGACAGGATGCAAGTCAAAATTAGTTCGAGTACGATACAGATATCAAAAATGATTCAAGCAAGTGGATGAGTGTCACGACCCGCACCCGGAATTTGGGCATGAGTCATGTGTACGTCCAGCCTACGTCGCAGCATCGGCGGTAGAACGCTGTCTAGGTCTCAACATAATATATATATCCTGTCAATAGTCTCAACTCCGTACGGAGGACAATGATAATAATCCACAGTTCTATAATATACTCAATCACAAGCTATAAGAAATAATAGGCACGATGAGAATGGAAAGAGTTCTATATAAACCAACCACAATAAGTCCAACTCAAGTCCTGGGTCTAGATGACCTCACAAAGTCACAAAATAATAAATACAACTCAGTATCAGTCTAAACAATAAATACAGAAAAAATAATCTAAGTACAGGCAGGTAAGATCTCCTCTAGAATAGGCAACTCCTCTGGGATTTTCGGAGTGAAATCTCCCTCTAATCCTGGACCGTAATGAGTGGGGCAAAAGTTCTCCAGGTCCTCTGAAAAATATTATCCAGTCAGGATTGGAGCGAAGCACAAACACTAACAGCAGTTTCATTAAGTTGACAAAAACTATAAACAGTGTAAGAAATACAAGATGAGAATAAATGCAGGAATGTAGAATACTGGAAAAATGAAATAGGCAATAGAGCATCTAGCAATGAACAATAAATAGTGAATGCTAGAACAATAAGTAGTGAATGCTAGAACAAGTGAATCTGAATAAAGAATAGACATCTAACTAAGTGTTTGAATTATCAGTTTATTATGTGATCGGCTTGGGACTAGATCAGGCTGGTTATATATGATTAACTATGATTCTTGTAGGTCAGGCTAACCATATGGTTAGCTATGATGCATGTAGTGGTCAGGCTAATCATATATAACAGCTATGATGCATGTAAATGGTCAGGCCGCACCCGACGTGAGAAGTGGGGTGAGCTATGATGCATGTAAATGTTTGGATATGATCACATAATCTACTAATAGTTTCCCATCCCCCAGCTAGCACGATGGATTCCAATCACGACTCCTCATGATGGGGATCTAGGGTGCTAACCCGTGTATCCATAGTGTCGGAATCAAGTATGTACTACAACTGAATTTATAGAAGTAATCAACAATGAAAACTGTCAGAGAATGTACTCGCCTGTGGTCCTGAGCAAAGTGTGAGGATCGATGTCCAAAGTGGGATCACAATGACCTATTTGTGGAATATAAATGTCAGGTACTGAATTTAAAGGAAATAACATGTTTAACTAATTAAGAAATGAGGCTTCTAGGTCATGGCTCAGGCTATGCTAGGTTAAACCCAAGGGTACAAGTATACTAGGGTTTAATAAAAATAGGTTCCATATATCAAAATAATATATATGATTAGCTATCTTGACTGATACACCATCTAACTCACTGTTATCTCACACAGGTATCCTACACTGACCTACACATACTGAACTGAAATAGACTAATTCCCTCTCTGAACAATTAACTTCCCGCTGAGACACACTAACACATGTTCACAGTCACTGAACTACACCCTAATACCTCACTGAGAACACACACTAATATCTCACTGAGAACAACTGAGAACACACACTAGTTCTCACTGCTCAGCTGCACACTGATACACTGTTCTCCTTCTCTCACTCTCTCACAGAAATTACACACACACACACACACTGTCACATAGACACATAGGTATCTCACTGCACACACAGGTTTCTATTTTTGCACATACTGAAATCAGGAACTCACACACCTACAGTTAGGCACATACTGAAATCAAGATGTTGGTTTCTAGGATACACACATACACACACATAGTCTGATACACCCCACACTAGTTCCTCACTGAGAACACAGGTATTGATACCCTGAAATTCACACAGCACAGACATTAACACATAGGTAATAATACACACTGGCACTAAAACTCTCAGTATTCACACACATGAACCTGGGAATTTCTGAGACACACACACACAGCAATTTCTGCTCACACAGGCCAAATCTGCACAGTTAACTACTCACTCACACACACAGGCAATTCAAATACCTACACACTAGATTCACACTGCACACAGACATAGTTTCCTCACTGCACATAATACCTCACACACACACTGATTTGAATACTGAAACACACAGGAAAACCTATCTAACTGATACCTAGTACCCTCTGCACAGTTAGACAAAATACTGATACCTTAAATTCCAACCACAGAACCCCTACACTGAAATTGCCAACCCACTGAAACCCCGGATACACTGCTACTGATACTGAATTAAACACATCCCAAACTTGACTCTACACAGGGAACACACAGGAATTTACACACTGAGACACTCTGACACACACACTGTTAATATGCATACTGATACTAAGCTACTCCCAAACACAGAACACAAACCAATGCATCACAACCTACCTATAAACACATACACATTGTTCTCCCCAAACTCGAATGTGCACAATGAAACCCCACTGTACTCGCCACAGTTCTAACCCGACTGCTCAGTGAAAGAAACTCCCAAACCCTGGTTCCACATTGAGAACTTCAGAAAAATACCCAAATCAAACCTAAATCAATATCTAGACTACACGTAGGAGAGGTAATCGTGCCTACACGAAACCCCTAGAATTAGGGTTCCTGGAAAAATTGGGGAAAAATCAAACGTAGGTCACCAAAACCCAAATCACCTAGGTCTTCACGTAGAATCCCTAGAAATCGAGATCTACACAATGAAGGGGGTTCCTAAAGGGCAATAACAACAGAAAAACAGAATCTAAATGAATAAAAATCAGATTTTACCTATAGGGAGATGGTTTCCCTATGAAGGTTCTTCTTCCCCAAGGTTCCTTGACCCAAGCTCCTTGTTTCCCTTGCTTTTGAGGAGGAAGATGGAATCCTTAGGGTTAGATTCCGAATTTGGGGTGGGGGGAAAAAAGGTTTTTCTAATGGAGGCTAGGGTTTCTTTCTTCATGAAGGAGAAAAGGGTTGAGGGTGGCTCCCTTTTATATTAAAAACTAGGTTAGGGTTTCAAATGCATAGGTTTAGGTTAAACCCCCATGTTAGGTCATGCAGAACTCAATTAACTCAGGTTTAGTCATTCTAGGGTAGGTTCAACCCTAAAATTGGAATTCTAGGGTTTGTCTAGAATTTGGGTTTTCAAAATTAGGGTTAGTCATTAGGTTAGTCCTAATGAGTTCTAGGGTTTGACCTAACCCAAACACAACTAACAATATATATATAGTTTATAAAAACTCAGCAGATAATTAAATACATAATTATTCAAAATAGTGAAATTACACAAATGCCCTAATCTGAAAATGTGGTAGTGACAATGAGATCCTAAAAATTTATCCTATTCTTATTGCAGGCATGTTCGGTCCCTGAGTTGAAACCGAACAATTTAGTCGTTGACCTGCATGGGCCACCACAAAAACCATGTCACGCCCCAGTCCCAAAATGCCGAGGGACAGAGCACGTGGCAATGGCCAGCAGCACGCACCGATGGACAACCCAATTGAATGGATCCATCAGGGCATGCTTAAGCTGTAGTCTAACTGTAATATGTTACAAGTCCCTGGCTTTTCTAATCTCATCCACAGAATAAACACAGATTAATTGCCAGAAATAATGCAAATGGAAATAAATAAGCAATATCAAATAAGTGTCTCGGGAAACCATCCGAGAATCAGTCTGTTACATTTAAGGGAAATAGACAGGAAATAAAATACTGGAAATGGAAATACTGAGTGTATGAAGCCGGTGCTCAGGAGAAGTCTTCGGCCACTATCTCGTCCTCGGTTCCGAGTTCTGCTCCAAGGAGTGCTCATGTTCCGTACACCTCGGGGTAGATCTCTTCGGCTATACCTGGGGACATAGTCCATTCCAGGTCCTCAGGGGACATAACAAGGTACAGAAAATACAAGCCAAAATAAATGCAGTGCAGCAATAAATGAAACCATAGGGTAAACTATATAACCAGCTAAGTGATATGCAAGTTGAGAGTTTTAGTCATACTCCGGCTGAGGCTACTACAGGATCAGTGTCGGAGAAACCCATAGCAGTATTTTCTCGAAGGGCCAGAACTGGTGCCATAGCTCTGTGTCAGAGACTAAGACACATCCAGATAACAGTATTTATATTATATTCAGCCTTGATATGATAATACTCTCCCCACCCCATGTAATCTCACGTCACAGTTCCAGAGAATCTCAGGTACAAGTCACGCAAGATCGAACTAATGCAATGAGTCAGGATAGAATCTAAGCATGTAAACTGTAAATGTCATGAATATGTATCCTATACGGAATCACCATGTATATCTCAGGGAATTCCGTCACATGAATTGTGTCAGGTGTCCTGGGTTGAGCAGTTAAACAAGTTTTCATATGAATCTACCAGAACTCAATTAAAATACTATAACAGGAATTGCTGAGAATTGGCAAGCTTTACTTGCCCACTGATGCTAAATTAAGCCAAGGAAATATTTAGCAAGCTGCAGGGTTTGGCAAGGTACACTTGCCCACTGATGTATAACTAAGTCCAGGAAATAGGTAGTAAAGCTGCAAGTTTTGGCGAGGTACACTTGCTTGTGGTTCCGGCTCTGATTGCGGCTCTGACTTCAGCTGGATTTGCAGGCGGTACTCCGGTTGCTGAAATAAACATCATCATCAGATCCAGAAAATATCAATCAGCTAAAAACGCCTGTCCTTGAGTCCAATTTGGAGATAAGGGCAAAATCGATAATTTCGGGTCAAAACGGGGTCCACAGGTGGGCCCGCTTTGCAACGAAAAACGTGTCAGGGTAAACGGTCTCCAAATTCACCAAACTTAGTGGCAACAGGTCAGAAATGATGATACGAACCCAACGGAACTTCCAGAATTGGATTCCGATGAGCCGATCACAAAATCGCCCGTCGAGCGGGGCCTGTGGGGCCCACGACACGATTTCGTCAACGTTCTCAGAATCGAACCAAACTTGGGTCACAGGACCAGCGTATCGCTACGAGTCCGATGACACAAGTTTCGTCTCGATCCACGTGTGTACACAAAGTTAGGGCGCAATCCAGAAAGTACGAATACGGGACGGTGTCCGCGGATACGCGTTGATCCCGGTGTGCACGCACACCCGAATCGACTTCTGTGAAATCTCGCACGTCCGTATCAATGACGCGCATGTATCTGTGAAGACCGCACGCGACCAAGTCATCCCGTTTGGCGGGACGTACCCAGTTCCGGGGTGAATCGGGTCGTGGGGGAGACGAGTTGGGTCGGGTCGGGTGCGGGTCTGGCGGATCCGACCCGACCCGCTAGGGCGGGGACTGGGCCGGGTTGGGGCTGGGCCCGGTGGGCCGCGTCCAGTGGGCCGAAAAATAAAAAATAATAATAATAATCAGTAAATTAATAAATAAATAAATAAATAAATAGTTTTAGGTGTTTTAAAAATAGGTCCGGGGCCCAATAAATTCCAGAAAAATTGCCCTAAGTCCAGTTTTTTATTTTACACCCAAAAATATTATTTTCATAATATTTTAATATTGTTTATTATCAATTAAAAATTATTTAATATTTAAAACCTTGATTTTAATTACAGAAAAATCCCAGAAAATTCCAGAAAATTGTGAAAAATCCAGTTTTGAAAATCTTGAAAAATCAGGGGGTTTACAGAGAGAGGGCTTGAGCGACTTGTAATCTCGTCCTAGCGCCGCTTGTAACACTTGTTCAATATAAATTAAGTGTTGTTTTACTTTTATACTTGTGTTATTCAATGCTTCCGCTATTGACGACTCTGTGAACTTGTTACCAACCGCCTGTTCGTTTCATGTTTTGCTGCACTCAGACTATCTGTGCGACTCTGTGGCTTAAACATTTTACCACATGTTCGGATCATGGCCTTGCACGGACGCGTCTTACGCTCGTGCGGCATTACGTCCAAATGGGAAAGATCGTCCCGCGCGAGCGCTGGCGCCGTGATTCGCGCCTAGCGGGGATGACCGATTACCTGCGGGAGATCGGGGCGTGACACTGACGATGATCCAAGGTCCTGTTGGATGTGTTCTTGTTGGAGTAATATAAACTTTTAGGTGATTCAATATGGGGAAACAAAATTTTAGTTTAAAGTATTTTAACTACTTTATTTAAAGTGGATTTTGTGGGAATGGACTAAATCTCATCTAACCTCTATAGGAGAGAACACTCTCCTAAGTTTGAAGTGATTTAATCACTTTATTGGATAAGTAGATTTTGTAGGAATGGACTAAATCACATACATCTAAGTTCGATTTAATGTACGTATATTAGTCGCGCACTTATCACGCTTGCGTGTCGGGAATTGGACCATTCACATAGAAGAGAAAAATCAACCTGAACCAAAAATCTCCTCCTATGTCCATCTTCTCTCCCGAATATCTCCTCCTCCATTCATCTTCTCTCCCGAACAAGGACTGTGATCGATTGCTGGACTCGTCACGGATGCACGGTGTCGCGGGTCAATTGAATTCGTTATCTCGAAAATAGATCGCCAGAAAATTAAAAAAAATATCTAAAGACGAGGTCAGTATGTATACCTTCATAAATTTACACCAAAGTCTTTGATAATTGACAATGAACGATCGAGAAACATACATACATATGTTAACAGAGAGAAAAACACACATGCACTTGATGATGATTACATTATTCGTGAATGTCCGAATTTTTCACATAGCTAGCTAGCTAGGATCCGTCAGCTCCCAATGAGAAGCAGAGCATGAGAACAAGACCGAAAAGACCAGCGACCGGGCGGTGGAGCTTGCCGTGTCGTACACCGCCGAGAACCTCCTCTCCTACAGCGCCCAGATGGTCGACGCGCACACGCCGACGCTCTCTACCACGGTTAGCAGTAGACCCATAAATAATATAATATAATATAATATAATATAAGATTCAAGATGAAGAAGAAGAAGAAGAAGTTATAAAGGAAGAAACGTGAGCTTTTATAATAAAGCAGAGCAGACACGGGCCATTATGGATTTGGTACGGAAGAAAGTAGCGTTTCGATCCTTCTTTCCCACTCTATTATGGAGCTGCTGACGTTACTGTCAAAACAGCTGAAAATTGCAATAATCTTACAACCTTCTTGCAACCCTCTCTCCCTCTCTCTCCCCCTTGCTTCGTGGGCCACACCCGCCACACCTTTTCTATCAATGAACGACTGTAAGGTGGCGTTCCTATCACGTGACGGCCATCCGGACAACCACCAGGTCCCATCTCTCCCCTCTTCTCTAATAGACGGCTGTCACATGACCACCACGTGACGGTTGTAAGAGGATTGTAGGCATTTGGTTCTAGTCATAGCTCCAATTGTCCTTTCGTTGCATCATTATAGTTAAAATGACACATTTTTCAATTTAGAGAAGTCCGTAGGATTATTTTATCAGAAAATTGCGTATAGAACATAGAAAGTTAAAAAAATTGCATCCAAAGCATAGAAGTTTAAAAATTGCGTACATAGCATAGAAACGTCCTTAAAAAGGATATTTTTGAACAAAAGCCCAAAAAAGTCCCTTTTAAAGACGTTTTAGAGCAAATTGTTCCGTCTTTTAATCCGTCTGTTAGAATAGAAAAGTAATTAATAATAATATTTACATCAAAACGTCCTTTTAAAGGACGTTTTTTGACAACTGTTCAAAAATGTCATTTTTAAAGACGTTTCATTGCTCTCCTCGAAAATTTTGAAACTTCATTGCTCTAGATACAATAAAATAAAACTTCTATGCTCTATATACAATTTTCTGTTATTTTATTAGAAGAATGGAATGTCCTTAGAGTATCTTTGCATGTTTTTCGAAATAACATCAATTGGATTTTTATTTTATTGTTCAAATTATATCCTTAAAATATCTATTTTTTTGCAAGATTTTTATCTAATTTAAATGATAAAAAATGGCATCTGCTATTTTTTTAGAACAAGTAGGGAAGTTCGATTCCTTCTCATAGGAATCGGAATTTCGCCTCTTAAACTACATATTTTTTGAAATAGTAGTCGTTGTATTGTATTATTTTACCATATTCTCTTTCCCCGTCTAAAAAATCTCAACAAAAAATTGCTAAACAAATAAGACGATGGAAAAGAGCCCATAAAAATAGTAAGAAAATAAGTTTAATTAATTGGTTAAATATTGCCCTCGATTTGATCTCTCCCTTCAACAAAAAAATGCTAAACAAATAAGAGGATGGGAAATAGCCCAAAAGAATAGTAAGAAAAGAAGTTTAATTAATTGGTTAAATATTGCCCTCGATTTGACCTCTCCCCTCAATAAAAAAAAAAAGTGCTAAACAAATAAGGGGATGGGAAAGAGCCCAAAAGAATAGTACGAAAAAAGTTTAATTAATTGGGTAAATACTACCATCGATTTGATCTCTCCCCTCATCAAGATTAAGGAGACCTAAGTATAAACACAAAATATTCCTACAACTTGATCTAATTGTAATTATGAAAAATCTAAGGAACCTATGCAGACATTATACATCTCTATTTCTACTATTATAATGCGACTTCTAGACGGTTCAAAAGTGAGCCGTCTAAGCTGTAGGTAAATACTCAACCACTTAATAATAAAAAATTTCTAAAAAAAATCTAACTACACGTATACGTGTTTCCCTTACATAGAAAGATCTTAAAATTATTATAATTACCTAAACAAAACATATATTCAAATGTATATAAAGATGTATATTACAAATAAAAGTAAAAATATATTCAATATTCAAAATATACTTTATATATATATATATATATATATATATATATATATATATATATATATATATATATATATATTGAAAAATTAGATTTATAAAATTCATTGATATTATTGAAAATTTTAATACAAATTTAAATTGAGCAAATTTCTATTGGTCCACATGTGTGTGGCTCATGTAGGAATATATATATATATATATATATATATATATATATATATATATATAACAAATCTAAATTTACAAATATTTAAACTATTTTCAATAATATTTGAAAAAAATATGTTATATATATATTTCTCAAAAAAAATTTCAAATTTTTTTTGAAAAACAAATTGAAAAAAATTTACGTGCAACACACGTGCATTTACTACTTACTATAAAGAGGTTTGAAAACGGTTCAGAATGAAACCTCTAAACCGTATGTATATCCCCACATAATAAAAAAATACATAATATTATATAACTACGTGTATGATATGTTTATAACAAAAATTTGTTAAACTATAGATATATTTATAATCTTTATCTTAATTCTTATAATGAGGCTTGGAAATGATTCAATTTGTTATAGATTTGTTTATAATCTTTTTTATAAAAAATACATAATCTTTATAATCTTTATATGTTAAAAACTTATTAACGACACATTCAAAACTTTTAACGAAACTTTCATAGGAATAAATTTGACTTTTAATCTAACATGGAATAATATCAATATACTTAATCTAACATGAGGTAAAGTCAAATAGCCCTATATTTTTTTTTATGTGCAAGGCACATGCTAAGTCGTGACTAGGTTAGAAAAAAAAGAGAGGAAGAAGGCCCGGGCACTTGTGAAACACCTTTTCGTGAATGTTTACAATAGCCAGCCCGGCCCGGCCTGGCCTACATGGATCAGCTGTACAGAGCAGAACACCCAACACGCAATCCCGTCGAGAACAGTGGGCCCCACCATTTCGAGTAACCGACGCGGCAAACGTTATCCGCAAGAGAAATCCCCGCACCATTCTTGTGGTGTCGTGCTTTTCTTCGTTTTCTCCTCCAAAGTCTCTGGAAACGGAAATATAAAAAACCCTAATATTTTATTCCCAAAAGAGGAAAACAAAACGCTAGAATTTTTGCAATCCTTGCTTCCGAAACCCTAATAAAAGAGGTACTTTTCTCTTCCCATCCACGAAGTTGCATCTGTATAGTAATTCTATGAACTCTAACCCTAGTTTTGGGCACCAAAATAGAAGGAGAAATGTCTATTTGTTTGACTTTTAGTCGATACTTAATTTGTAATTGTAGCAGAATCATCGATAGCTAGATCCTTACCAATTGTTTATTCTGTTACTCAAGCGTGAGAAGATGAAGTTAGTGGACCTTTGGGAGTTTTTGGAGTTTATTTAATATAGAGTTATAGAAAAAACAAAATGGAGTTTCGCCCACTCTGTTTGTACGTAGGGTATTTTTAAGTTAGAAATGGAGAACCTCAAGAACCCACCCAATTCCAAATGCTGACTAAAATTACGTTATTTTCGATGTAGCATGATAAGTTTGGAAGTTGTAAACTATTTTGCAGGGCATTTATCGGAGTAAACTAATTAGTGTGCCCATGGAAACATTAGACTAAGCTTCTCCTTCAGACTGAACACTAGTAATAATCACACTCTGAACACATCATCAATATGTGGGTAAATATTGAAATTATCGGGGTAACTTGGAGGGTCTCCTTGTTTTCATGAGCTTAAACCACACGATTGAAGTTGGTCGACAACCAACTTAGGGGCTAGGAATTTGACGCCAACTTGATTAGAGAGTTGATGTCAAGTTAACAATCAGGCATAAATATTATCAATTATTTTGTAGAGCTTTCCAGGGCATCATAGCTAACACGACGGGAGAAGGATTGGATGATGGTGGCTATGAAATTTGAACACTTTTTTATATAGAAAAAACCACTTCCTTGTAAGGTGGGCATTTCATCAAGATGGATTTGTAAGTAAATGACATACATTAGGCGTAACAAAATTAATATTTCTACCAAACACAATAGTAACAACACGTGAAAACACATGTAACTGTGTGCTGTTTACTTAGACGATTCAAGGATCATTTTAGGCGTCGTGTTAAAATGCATTTTTACATTGTTATCAAATATATATGAACATCTTATGCTATGACATGAGTATAACTCGTCCAATATATATATATATATATATATATATATCAGTCCAATCCAATTCTAATCTATGCATACAACATAGTATGCGAATCTTATTCTATATTATAGATGGGTTTGACGGTATACCTCGTCGGTGCAAAAAACCCGTACACATGTCCGGTGTTTAATGGTATCCAATGAGTCACTTCAATCACTGACCGATAAAGAGCTTCAATCATTGAACGATGAACTCCTTGGAATGCCCAAAGCAATTGGCAAACGCCTTCGTCTTCTCGAACTCAATTACTGACTAAAATGCCTTATAGCACACAAATACTACAAAGTCGTCTACAAACTAGGAACATGAACCACTATCCCTGACGAAATCTCTAACAACAACTATTGCTGTTATTATTATTATTTGCTTGCAGTCAGCTGGTTGGTTGGCTGTCCGATGCAGGCTGTCAGCAGGGACATTGAATTTTGTGTCTGTTTGATAATTTTGCACAAAGCAAAGTATAGGGCTTGTGGACCCTCTCTATACATGGGAGGATTATGGTTGCTTGGCAAGGATTTGGCCTCATATGCCTTGTTTGGAAAGTCCATTGATATTGATTTCAGTCACATGCTAATTACCTGTAACTCTCTCCGAACGACTAGGAACATTTAAAAACGAACCTTATAAGGATGAGATATGTCAACTCAGGACAGTCCAAATCTATTGTTCTCATGACAGTGACTTCATAATGTTGTTACAAGTAGTTAAAAATAAAGCATGAGAGCATGATAAATGTAATGCAATATATTAGAATCTTTATTAATAATCGAGAAGTCTAATATAAGGAATATAAGAAGTGAGATATTTTACAATGAGATCATTTACAATTGACTGTTAGGACATATCACTTTTAGGGTTATGATTTTGTGTGTCCTTATATGTTCAACACAATGTTACCTTTGATTATGGAACTAGATAGAGCTGCAAAGATGACACAAATAAAAAAATTATGAGAAAATTATATTAAATCATGTTCTTGTATGGTATTAGATGTATAAACCTAAATTCCTTGTGTTATTGTTTCATATGATACACAATACACTATACACTAGCAAATTGGTAGACGAGTGAGTAGACAATTTTGATGACAAGTTAAAATGATATTTTCGAAATTTGCTAATGCATTCAAGTCTTATTGCAATTGACTTTGTTTACTGCAAGTTGGAGCAAGATGTTTATTTGTGCCATGGAAATTTTGGGACTTAATAATTTAATAACAACTAGTACAACAACAAACATCAATGCTCATATTTATAAACTTCAGTCCTTATCGTCCTTTCATCTTTGTTCAGGGCCACCTCTCTCTAATATTAGAACAAGTCATATCTTTTTCGTTATCCTACTCCAATTAGGATTAGATCTACCTCTAGTTCTACAAGCTTATTTTACGCAACATCCTATCATCTTAACTGGTGCATCTATTGGTTTCCGTTGCACATGTCCTAACCATCTTGAACTATTTACTATATCTTATGCCACCTCCAACTTGGATGCACTCCTTTTTTATTGTATTGTTACAATCTATCTGAGCGCTCTCATTTCGGTTATGCTCATTTCTTGAAGATGTTCCTTCTTCACCCAACAATTTTCCATAAAACATGATGTGTTGCCTTAGTTTCTTACCATTTCAAGGGTACTCTGATCACAAAGTAACTCTCCACTTCAGGCAACCCACTTTGATTCTACGAAAATCTTTCTCAATCTCCATCACAATGAATAATCTATCATAAGTAATGAAAAATTATCCCTCTTTGCATCTCTTGACTATCATTATAGCTTCCCCCATTCCCCTTTTCTAGGATTCGTACTAAAACTACATCTCATTTACTGTGTTTCCGTCTAACTGATTCTAAATTCTTTAGATTATAAAGCTTCTCCCTGCAAGCAATCGTCCCTTCTCTAGTGCATTAACACAATATCATCAACAAAACACCATTTATCGTGGAACCTCGTCTTATGTATCTTAGTAAGTTCATCCGTAAATAGCTGAAAAAGGTCAGGACTTGGTGTTGGTGACTCGGTTCTTGGTAAAGCCTAGGATGATGGAAAATAGAGATGAATCTCTTCAAATTGTCCTTATAGTAGTCACAACTCCATGTGAAATATCCTTGATAATCACAATATAGCTATTAGTTCTAGCAAAAGAAAAAAAATATGGCTGTAAGAAACTTTCTTCTTTTTCCAAATCTCATTGCGTACTCTTTAAACATCCTATCATTAGCTTTTTCTAAACCAATAAAACAATATGTAATTGTCTCTTCTTTGACATTTTTTCATTAAACTTCATAGTTTGGTAAATAGCTTCCACGATAGACCACCTGGACATAAAATCAAATTGATTCTCCAAAATACTTGTTTGTTTTATTAATCTTCACACTATTACTCTACGATAGAGTTCCATTGTGTGATTCATAAGCTTGATTCCCGTATAGTTTGTTCAACTTTGTACTCTCCCTTGTTATTCTTATTACTACCAAAATACTTCTTTGTTGATCTGACATTTTCATAGTCTTTATGATTTGGTTGAGAATGTTCGTTAGCCACATCGGTTCTTTGTCTCCAATCATTTCCAAACCTCAAAAGAAATATTGTTGTGTCCAAATTTTTTTCCTTCGGAAACCCTAATTTTACAGCAATAGCAATAATTCCTACATTGAGTTAATCCATTTGCTCGTATTAGAATCTGCTAGATTATTCTCATAATCTGTTTAAAGAACTCCTCTCTTTGATATAATTTCTGCTAGTATTTATTGCTACTCACTTTTAATTTCCTAGGTCTTTGGCTCTTTGCAACTCCTTTCTCTACTGTTAACAAGCTTATAAATTCAAGGCCTTTCTTGATAGTCAAAAATCTTGTTTAGCAGCTTGTCACCTTGGAATTTAACTCTTGAGGAAATATGGTAAAAGAAGTGAGTTCCGGAAGCAAATTGAGGCATAAATTAAATTTTGAATCCTGTTAGGAATTTTAATATTTTTTGATTGGGACTGGAACTTGGAAAACATTGTGTGGTTATGGAAGTGAATTTGTCCTTCAGTTTATTTTAGTTTCTTGTATCAGTTGCAAGAATGCTTCTCGTTGATAAAGGAATATATCACTTATGTGTTCATGTTTTCTTTTTCCTATATTCTAGTTTCAGGGGTTTTTAGTCCTAAATTACTAATTTTGCTGAGTGCAACTTGTCTATTTTCCTATAGCAGTTTTTCTGTCTTTTGCAATGCTTACTATTGATAAAGCTTTTGGCACATGGTTTTCAGTAATGTTGAATTTCCATTATTAATCAGAATTTGCGGCAAGTAGACCGCCTTTTTGTTGTTATCCAGGTTGCTCTTAGTTGACTATGGTTGTTGGAGTTTCTTTGCCGCTGCCACATGAATTGGGCATCATCAAGAAGTATGGTCAGACCAACCAATTTCAGGTACACAAAAGTTGCAATAGCATCAATTTTTTTGTCAATCTATCAGTTTTATTCCTTTCGATCTGAAAACAATCTTATTTATCCAGAGCTTCCACACGAGGAGCTGGTGGCATATGCAAAGCGTATCCTTGTCTTCAGGAGCTCTGGTACGCTCCCTTTTTATTCAATATGCGAGTTTGTTGTGCCATTATTTCTTGCAGTAATCAATCATGTAGGTCTGTCTATAGACAAGATATTTATCTGTATCACTGAATAAAATGCTGGTACCTTGTTCATATTGTAAGTTTTGATCGTTGGTACGGAGGTTGCTGATTTAACTGAGGATTTGGTTGTTAATGGAACTGAATTGACAAAAGGATTTTGTAGTTAACTATACCTCGATCTACATGACTTTTTTCTATTGATATCAACTGCATGGCTTTGAGGATTGGCTCATGCTTAACTTGATAATTCTGCCCAGTCAACAAGAAGAAGAAGAAGAAGAAGAAGGTTTCGGCTATTGTGTATAATGAATGTGTGTGAGTAAAAGGGAAATAATGTTTTAGCCATTGATGGTAATCCTACTAATAGTTGGGGTGTCGATACAACAAAAAGCAAAACTATTACTGCGTCATGCAGGAAAGCTCGTCAGTTCATTTGCTGAAGTCTTTAAACTTTGTGTATGTGGGCAGGTTTGTGTATGAGTCATGATAATGTTGTATCACGTTCTTCATTAGTAAAAAGAGAACCAGTGCGGAAAGTTTGCTACATGTGGATTAAATTTGAAAGGGCACTATAAGTAGAGTCAATTGTTAGTGATTGAATGTTTCCAAATTGGTGACAATTGAGCTTAGCTTCAGTTCTATTACGAGTCATAATTTGGCCAGCATAATTACTTGAAAATTTTCTCAAGCTTTTGAGTTATTCAATCTCCAGCAGAAGAATATGTGTACTCTAGTATACATTTTGTTTCATTGTAACTTTTTCTAGATGATTACAATTTGAAGTGAAAGATGTTTTGCTTCATTTTTTTTTACTATTTGATGTTTTGCTTCATTTTTTTTACTATTTGATTTTTAAGTGCACCTCATGGTCGAAACAACTTTCTTTTGGGGGTAAATAGAGGACTAAGACAAATTTGTCATCTCATTCTTTGGTTTTAAGTCTATTGTTCTACGAGGAAATATTATTGGTATGCATTTATTTTGTTGATTTGTATATGCAAAAAATTCAATACATTTTATTATTCATTTGCAGCGACGAGATACTTGGACTCTCCTTGTTACAGACAGGATATACAAGCCGATGCACTATGACCCTTTTAGATACAACATCTTCATGTGCCATTCATTTCCTATGCCAAGTTCTTCACACGAGATAACTATTTTGAAGAATACTACATTGTTCTTGGCTAGGTATTTCTATTCCTGATATATGCCATCTCTTACATATGGATGCTTAAGCAAGCTTCATGCTTGTTGGTATGATTTTATCTGTGCAAATTAATTTGCCATAGACATTAATATTTGAGTAGTTTCTTGTGTGCAAATTGATCTGTCACATCTTACTTAAACTTATGGCTGTTCGTGTGTGCAATGTATTGAATGTAATAATGCTGCATGTGATGTGACATGAATGATTATTTAAACAAGACAGCAATATTGATCTTCGGAGCACATGGAGAAGGTACCAATTCACATTATGTACAACTTTTTTGCAGTGTGGGATAGAAGATGTTTATCTAGTAGTTCCAGCAAAGCTGTAATTCTCCTCTCTCACATGCCTAAGCATTAAAAACAACGTCCTATTGTCTATCAATGTCCACTTACCTTCTTTGGTAGATAGAGGTCTCTAGATTCAAAATGTTACAGATCATTTGCAGAGAAACAAGTTAGGATTATATTTTGTGGATTCCTGATGACAGCTATATCCTTGTTTTATCATTTGCTCATGAGGGTCTAGGGATTGACAGCATCTTCACGTCAACTATACAAGGATAACAATATTTGATCTTACTTCCATGATAAACAAATGGAATATATGTTAAACGCTTGATGAGCTCAAGATGCTAGAAAGTCAGGAGGGAGGTATAGTACCATTAAGACTGCGGGTATTTTTGGTGTAATGGGAACTTAGAAGAGTCCATGTGAAGTTGAACCTCATCACAGAATGCTGAATCTCGTAAATCAGAAAGGTAACTCAAAGAAAGTAATTAGTAGTTTAACATCTGTCTGTACTACTAAGCAAATAGGACTTGAAGAAGGATATTCTTCTTTATTCTAGGAAATCAGAGAAGGGGGAGAATTTTCCACATAGCTCCATGGTCTCATAAGGATAAACATCAAGACTCCTTGGCCCCCATTTTAATTGGCTGGCAGGCTATCTTGTTAACATTCTAAATTTTTATGTTTGTTTTCATACATCTTCTTAGCTATTGAAGGCCCATATGGTTTCCTTTATTGCTCTGTGTTGCTCTCTGTGTGTGTGTGTGTGTGTGTATCTCTGTCTATTAATAATGATGTGTTCTGGCTTTGTAGGTGTTATAATGCTCTATGCCGAATTCCTCTTGCACTGCAGTTGGTTCCAGCAGTTGGAATCATCGCTTTTGCTGTATGGGGCCTTGGGCCACTGATGCGTTATAGCAGAAGCCTGTTTCTTCATGTAAATTCTTACGAACCTTCTGGAGTACATTATGATTTTTTTCTTGTTGAACCATCATTTCAGCTGCTATTAGCTTGACTTAATTTATTTACAATACCTATAGCGGAATGACAGTAACTGGAAGAAGAGCAGAACACACTACATTTTTATGTCATACCTGCAACCATTACTGCTTTGGACTGGAGCAACACTCATCTGCAGGTCTGTTCAACTTAATCATCTCCTCTTAAATAATCCTTTCAGGTGGCATGTTAAAGTTGTACATCTACCACTTGACTAATGACGACGAACTTACAGAGCTCTGTACCCAGTAGTTCTACCGTCTGAAGCAAGCCAAGCTGTTAAGCAACGTCTTTTGAACTTTGTCAGATCATTGTCATCAGTGTTGGCTTTTGCATATTGCCTATCGAGGTGCGTGTTTATTCGTAACACCATTTATTGATTTTGTTGGATTGGTAACAGTGTGTGAGTAATTTTTATGCACAGCCCTTAAACTAATTATTTTTGAGGTCCAGGACTCTTTTGGTCATTTGCATCAATACGAGTATTAATTGATACTATTTGTATTCTTGCAAAAATTCTTGTCATTTCGATTTTCATTTTATGTGGTATATCTTTCAAGTTTATTGGAGTAGTTTTACGAACCTTTTATACTTTGTGAGATCAACTCACATTTTTGGATTAAAGTAGTTGGTCACTGCATCATGTGAGCTGGTACCCGAGTAGAGTAAATTTGTTGATTTTTGAACCATATGCCCTCTACCTTAGTAGAGCAAATCTATTGACTGCTCTCTGCTGTATATTACTGGAATTTGAACCATATCCCTATACTTCATCGCGAGGAAGTCTAGGTTCACGGGCTGATATTTACTGCTTGTGGGAGTGGCATCTGAGAACGTGCTTTATGATAGGTTGAATAGTGCCTGCAATTATATCTCTGCTTTATTGTATGGATAAGAAACTATCGCAAGGTATATTTCCTCTGCTGGCTTCCTTAAAATGCTTGATATAGAGCATTATTGGTCGATGTGGGGCATGACTGTTCTCTCTCGGGGACAGGATCATTATTCTATTGTTTAAGTACTCAAATCGCCCTCAACATTCCATGCCAAAGATTGGAAGCTCCTCAACATTCTTTTGCGTCTAGTGATGCATTTTCCTGGAGTTAAGAGTTTTTGCGGACAACTGCAATTTATTTGATATTGTTTACAGTATTGGTTTATGGAGAACTGCAATTTATTTGATAATTGGGAAATCATGGATTTTTTAGTTTTCGGCATTGGTTACTGGTCGAGCCACTGGAATGGAATGAAATAAGATTCTCTGGAGATATTACCTCTCCACTTACAGTATTGGTATCTACTATGTGTTTCTTATTTGATCAATTATATTTATTTTATGCAGCTTGATTCAGCAATTACAGAAGTTCTTTATGGAGTCAAATGGCTCTGATGATGCAAGAAAAGTATGTGCTCACTGATTTCTAGTTAGGAATGATTGCTTCTTTATCTTGTGTCAATGTTTTATGTCTTCTTTATCTTGTATCAATGTTTTATGTCTGTGTGGCAAGCAGGATTGGGAAAAATTTATGTAAATTTGATTGTCACAGATTGTCCCCTTTAGCGTTAAATTGATTTAAAGGGAACTGAGTTTGTGCGAAGCATATTGAATTTCTTATTCTAGATGTGTATGAATTTTTATGTAGTTTTGCGCAACAAATTAGTAAGGTTCAAAGTATCGGTATCGGAATCGGACCATTCCAATGAGTATCGGGATCGGCGGTATCGGTAGTATCGGCGGTTTCGGATCGGAGTATCGGATTTTTTGATATCGGAAAGCAAACAACTATTAGTAAATTATTAACATTTTAGAAAATATATTTTATACATTTATGCATAATTTAAAGTATTTTTAGTGTTGTTTCTTAGTATTTTTGAAATTGAATGAAATAGTAGTCACCATTGTCGATTGATTTATATGCGATAGATAAGTTTTCCTCATTTATATGCTTTTACAATCTTACTATGCTTTTACGCCCTTGCTAATTGGTCTTTTTAATTCAATTTTCTTTGCCGAATTGACCGGAAAAGAGACCTCTAATGTCGGTATCAGTCAGTATCGGGTATCGGTCGGTATCGGATTGGGACATGCCAAACTGTATCGGTATCGGCCATATCGGATCGGTATCGGCCGATACTTCAAACTATGAAATTACACACGAAATGTTAGTTTAATACAAAAACAAGATAATTCATGTATAAACAATTAAGCATCAATCTTCTATTGTTTTTTGCAATAAGTTCCTAAATCTTTTCTATTTTTTATGCATCCCTAAATCTTTTTAATTGCTTAGAATTCTCCCGTATCACCAGAAAATAGAGTTATGACTTGTGAGTCCCTCTACTTATCTTTACTCATTTGAAAGGGAATATTCTGTTAAACTTAACAGAGTTATTATTATTTTTGACTATTTTGCCATCATCTTCCTCATCTTCCTTGCCTCTACCTGATATTGCAAGCGCTGATGCCGCCCTCCTCCCTTGGTCCCCCCTCCTCCACTCCCCCAGTTTTAATCATAAAGAATGATAGAGTGAATCTCATAAATGATAGAGTGAATCTCATAGAAGATCTGTCTTAAAATCTCAGTTGGTCCCTAATTTCATATTGTATCTGCTCCTATAGATTTTCTTCAGAATTCAAGTCTAGCTTTCTCCAAAGTATAGTTTGCAGTATCTGCCGATACCGATCCAATACGGCCGATACCAATACAGTTTGGCATGTCCTGATCTGATACCGACCGATACCCGATACTGACCGATACTGACATTAGAGGTCTCTTTTCGGTCAATTCGACAAAGAAAATTGAATGAAAAAGACCAATTAGTAAGGGTGTAAAAGTATACTAAGGTTGTAAAAGCATATAAAAGAGAAAAACTTATCTATCACATGTAAATCAATCGACTAGGGTGGACTATTTCATTCAATTTCAAAAATACTAAGAAACAACACTAAAAATACTTAAAATTATGCATAAATGTATAAAATATATTTTCTAAAATATTAATAATTTACTAATAGTTATTTGCTTTCCGATGCCAAAAAATCCGATACTCCAATCCGAAACATTCGATACTACCGATACCGCTGATCACGATACTCATAGGAATGGTCCGATACCGATACTTTGAACCTTGTCTCCAAACCTCCAACTTCATCTTCTATAATGTTTGTGTACCAATACCTTTGAATGTGTCACCTTCTCATTCAAACCGAACCTAGTCCAAATGCTGCAAAAAACTGGAACAGGAAACTAGGATGCGAAAACCAATGGGAGTATCTAATCTAATGAAAGTAAATCAGATGATTTTTGTCTGGCTAACAAAATCAACTTGAAGAGCATATTGATTGAGTTGAACTAGGCATATGAACTAGGTAACTCACAAAGGTTGAAAGAGACCTAAACCTAACTGATAAAACTGCATCATTTTGGCCAAATGTTAGACAAACAAAACTTGACGTAACTTGTTGAACTTGTATATGAACTGTCATAAGATAACCAATATCACGACTAGAAAACGAGTATCAATAAATCCAATTACTTGCCACAATCATCGAAGAAAAATACACAACAAATATTGCTGATTGTCTAATGGAAATGTAATTATTGTTAGAATCATCCCCATGTTCTGTGTAACAACAGTCGGGGAGGGCTGAAGGTGGAGGAGAGTGGTGGAGATGAGGGAGGAGGAGAAGAGTGGGGAAGGCCGTGGAAAGGAGAAGATGTGGAGGCATTGACTGAGGAGGGGTTGCGGCACCCATGTTCGAGAGGAATCAAAGCTTCCGGTTCGAGAGAAATCAAAGGTTCGAGAGAAATCAAAGGAGATGATAAAAAAAGGCAATATAGTCTTTCTGAACAATTATCCCAAGGGTTAAGTTAATTTTTGATTCACACCGGAGGGGGACTTACAATTCTATTTTCTAGCGATTTAGGAAAACTTTAACTAATAATTTTTGAGTGATTAATGTGAAAATATATTATATTCAAGGGACTTAAATGCAAACGACAATTTCCAGCTTTAAGTCCTTCCACATGATTTTTTTTTCTATATTTACACTATGATTTGTGTTGTTTTACAAATATTAAATTAGCCTATCCCCCTCCTTAGTCGGGGAGGGCCGAAGGTGGAGGAGAGCAGGAGAAGAGTGGGAAAGGCCGTGGAAGGAGAAGACGTAGGATTGGCTGAGGATGAGGAGGAGTTGCCGGTTTGAGAGAAATCAAAAGAGATGATAAAAAAGGTAATATGGTCTTTTCGTACAATTATCCCGAGGGTTTAGTTAATCTTTGGATCACACAAGAGGGGGACTCATTACTCTATTTTCTAGTGACTTGGGAAACTTCTCCGCAATTAATAATATTTGAGTGATTAATGTGAAAATATAGTATATTCAAGGGACTTACATGCAAAAGGAAATTTTCCCCTCTTAAGTCCTCCCACATGAGATTTTTCTATGTTTATGTTTTCTGTTTTTTTTGCAAGTATTAAATTAGCCTCTCTCTCTCTCTCCCTCTCAGTCTCTCTAATGATCTAATCCCCCCCAACCCCTGTGAGATGATGAAGGGAAAGGAGGGAGTAAAGATGATGAATCTGCAAAATTTGTTCTATTATAGATAGGGATTGAATTTTAATAACTCTTAAATTAGACCTCTTACCTTCTATTAAGTGCAATTTTGTCTTTTAGCAACCACATGACTGTCACATGGGATCCTAGTTAACAAAAGAGAGCGGCAAACGACAATGACTTTATTTTCAAAAATTTAATGGTCCGGGGCTATGCTTCAGTTTCTTGAGCGGGTTTCGTTTGATTTACTCTCCCTTTTCTTTTTGAATATTTTTTATGCAATAATATATTTATGCTAATTGCTTATCTGAGAAGAAATTTATCTTCTCATGGTAACTTTTTCACTGAACGTTATTTGCCCCTTTGTTTCCTTTCCTAGTAGCCATTATGTCCAAAGTTCGAAAGGGAGAGGCTATGGAAGCTAAGTTTTATGTGTAGCAAAGCTTTCATCTTAATATGTGATTATAAATTTATCTTTATCTCTATTAATTGATTACACTCATCACTCGTTCCTTGTTTATGCTAGCAGCTTTCTCTAATTGGCTGTCTATGATGGCTTTAGTCGAAATCAAAAGTTCACATCCTGCCTAGTTACTCAACCTTCTTCATGATGCAGATGGGATTCCAGTTTGCTGGAAAAGCTGTATATACTGCAGTATGGATTGCTGCAGTTTCTTTATTTATGGAGCTGTTAGGGTTTTCTACCCAAAGATGGCTCACTGCTGGAGGTCTTGGGACAGTTCTACTGACCCTTGCTGGTCGTGAGGTACTATTGGACCTATTTCTTTATTTAACTAAATGATAATTCATTTTTTTCTATTTTAAGGAGCATGTCAGTTAGTTTTCTTTTTGGTTAATTAAAAGGTTATATGGTCTATAAGCTTCTAGCTTATAGTGTTGATGGGCGGATTTTCTTTTTGCAGATATTCACAAACTTTTTGTCAAGCATTATGATTCATGCGACACGTCCATTTGTTCTTAACGAATGGATTCAGACTACAATTGGGGGCTATGACGTTTCTGGTACTGTTGAGGTTTGTTTCTGGACTGTTGCTTGCAGTTGGCTGTCCTTTCACCCCTCTAATGGATGGGTTTATACTTGTTGTTTGTTCTACTAAGTTCCAACTTGATATGTTTGCGTCACAATTTTCATCTTAGATTTAGATGAATATATACTACAAGCTTATTTTCCGTTTAAATACGCTCATCTTTGTTTGGAATTTTTTTGCACACTAGTTCCACTGTCTTATCATATTTTTTGTTCTATACAAGTTTCACTAAATCTATCTTTCTTTCAGCACGTTGGTTGGTGGTCTCCAACGATTATAAGAGGTGATGATCGTGAAGCAGTTCATATTCCTAATCACAAATTCACAGTCAATGTTGTTAGAAATCTTAGCCAGAAGACTCATTGGCGTATTAAGACACATCTTGCTATTAGCCACTTGGATGTCAACAAAATCAACGTGAGGATGTTTTTCCAGTTATTTAGTTATGTGACTGGGTAGACTGATTTGATTTGCGTCAATGTTACTGATACTCATTAAAGAGTATTAAGCTTTATAATATGCTTTTTCCTGGGCAGAACATTGTGGCAGATATGCGGAAAGTTCTGGCAAAAAATCCTCAAATAGAACAACAGAGGCTGCACAGAAGAGTATTTCTGGAAAATATTAATCCAGAAAATCAAGCTCTTTTGGTAATTATGCTTCATTCTATACTTCGCACGTCACCATCACATAATTATATAATCGATGATAAAAAAACATGGCTAGTTATTGATGTTAAGTTATTGGAGCTTCTTCTCTTGAAGAAGGCTAGTACCTGCCACTTCATGAATCATGAGCATTTTATCTACTCACAGGTTAGTTTATGAACAGGTTATCTTGCATGATCGCATGAGATAGAAGTGATTTCTTTGATAGTTGTGTGTTGAAGTGTAATAGTTCTCGTAGAGATGAAGTACTTCCATTTTGCTAATGTGTAGTTCTAATATATTCTGACCTTGGCAAATTGTTTTTAGTTCTAATTTTAAGGTCATCATTATCATCCAAGTCTTCTCCCATCAAACTGGGGTCGATTATGAAGCATAAGAAAACTTCATAAAGGACTTGACAAAGTTTTTATGACCGGTTGTCTACCTTATGTCAATCCTCTATATTGGTGCCAATTTTTCTAGCTAAGATAGCTATGAGCATGAGAGGGTACCTTTTGGATATGGAATTTAAGCTTATGCAGCCAAGGAGCACCCTCCATGCCCCCCTAGAGTAGAAAGAGTAGAAAGAATCTAGACGAAGAGGTAAGATAATATGGAATCCGGAATTGCATTCATCTCTATGACCCATTAATTCTACTTATAATTTCTTTAGGTCAAATGCTTATGTTCTTGTCTTTCTTGTTTGTATCGAAAACATTGATCACACTTCCTAGCATTTTATGTTCTTATATTTACTTTTATCCAAAGTTTATTACTCCTGTTCATTTTTATTATATTTGATTAAGCACTTGTTTATGCCTAAAAGTTAAATGTTAGCAGAAAGATTTTTTGAAGGGTTTAATGATACTAGATATTCACAAGACAAAATACTTTACTCATAATTTTTCGTGCAATAAGGTTTCAGAATTCAGATCCAACCCCACAGCTTGCGCTACTATTAAATGTCACGTCTCAAATCCAATACTATAGTCCTTGAGACGTGATGACCTTACAAGCCTAAGTTGACTTGTACAAGGTCAAGGATTTAACAATTCTCAGATTTAAGAGTTCACAATGCAGCAAAGTTTAACAATAATTTGCAGTTAATAGGAAAATAATAGAGTTCAACTGAATATCGAACAACTAGAGTCAAGCTGAATTATAAATAACTTGCTGCAGAAATTAAGCTTAGGAACTAATCAAAAACCATCTAAGAATTCCAAATGAACACAACCAAATAACTTATTCCAAAGTTATGTTCCATACATCGTAATAAACACCTAACGAAATGAAAATGCTTCGAAATCTGGAATTGAAATACGTCTACTGTCTCGGTGCAGCTACTCTTTCTTCGGTGCAGCTACTCTTTCTCTCATACGTGAAATTGTGGTGGGTCAGTACGTTAAGCACTTGTTTGGGTCCTTTTACACTGTAAGATTTTAAATATACTGGGGTTTGCAGCGGTACCTAATTGGTTTTCCTTAGCAATTTTATCAAGGTTTGAGGCATTATTTGTAGCCTTTTTTGTGTGAATCTAATTAGTTTTTTTTTTTTTTGTATTTGTTTATGCAGGTCAGACTACCTTTTCTAACTCAGCTTTCTTATCTAATCTTCCTCCTTTTCACTTTACATGACTGCTTTCTATGTCGTCTATTCATCATTGCACATATTGTAGACAACACCTCCTTTTCACATATTGTCTTCCTCCTTTTCAATTTTATCAAGATGGGGTGGGGTGGGGTGGGGGGGGGGGGTGTTGGGTTTTTTAATAAACACCTAAGTTGACTTGTACAAGGTCAACTTAGATAATCAAGTATAAAAATAGAAATAGTGGGTAGTTTTGTGTTCATTAGTTAATCAGCTGGTAATCATCTTCGAACTGACATGGTACCATCTCTGCCAACCCAACATCCAGATTCCAGACTATCCCTTCTTTAACGACTAGAGAACCTAGACTGCAAGCAAGGGGGCTTGTTGGAGGGAGTGAGGATAGGGTTGTGGGGGTAGGGAGTTCTTTTTGATAGTAGGACTCAGGCTATCACGTAGGGGCATAGGCATACTGTAGGTGGAATTAAATGTTTTGTGAATCTAGAAATAGATAAAAATTAGAAATGTATTAGAAATAACTTGTGATGAAGAATATATTAGAAGCTAAGAACATAACTAGAAGTAATATGTAACCAACTAAAATTAGTTTATAATCATCTAGACCTAGATAAGCAATTCAAATTAATAATGACTTAAATAACAATGAGAACAAGTAAATAACATCTGTTGCCACTGTCTAATATAAATCAATGAGCATATAACGAGTAAAGATATGAAAATTAACATTTAACAACGTGATGCCACTACAAACTATATAAACCATTAGGGACTAAAAACAACAAGAAGGATTGAAAACATAATCCAACAACAAAAGAACTACCTAGCAACTTATTTTAAAACACAAAACCAACTTCAAATATCCTAATCTATAATGCCAAATTACATCAATCATAAAGGCTAATAGCAAAAGAAATACAAAAAATCAGCCAAGACATAAAATGCCCTCTTCAAAGTCTCTTAAGATACTCGTTTTTCTCATCTTCATCAACATCACCATTATGTAGATCGTGCACATCTTCATCCAACTACAAATTGTTATCAAGCTTTAACTTAAGATTCAACATCTTCTTCTAGCTCCCTACCTATGTTGTCATAGGCGACGCCTAGGTTGGAGAGGACTCGCCTCGACCTAGAAAAAATTCCACTGGGTGTGGCGATGCTTGCCTAGGCGCCCAGAGGAAAAAAAAAGTGGTTTTAGTCATTTTTTCTGTATGAAATTTGTTTTTCGTTTTTTGTTTTTTGTTGTTCTTCTTCAGTTTTTTTTATTTTGCTGCTGCACCTTCTTCTTCAGTTTTTTTATTCTGCTGCTGCATCTTCTTCTTCAGTTTTTCTTCTTCTTCTTCTTCTTTTCTTCTTCTTCTTCAGTTTTTTGGGGTTTTTTTTTTTTTTGAAAAAAAATATGATTACTACCTATGATTTCTTCTGCTGCTATTGTTGCTTCTTCTTTTTCATCTTCTTCTTGGGCTCTTCTTCTTCTTATGATTTCTGCTGTTGTTGTTGCTCTTTCTTTTTCTTCTGCATTCTTCTTCTTCTTCTCCTCCTCTTCTTCTGATTTACTTTTGCTGATGCTTTTTCTTATTCTTAGTGAGCAGCAGGAATCCTGGGCGGACGCCTAGGCGCGCCTAGACGAGGCAGGTGGCCTGCGCTTCACCTCGCCTAGTGCCTAGTACAACATAACTCACTACTATGAAATTTCTTCTTCGTTGACTTCGCTCGCAGTACAAGAGCAAGCACCTTTTGAGAAAGAGGCAACACGTGATTGTGGAGCCACTTTTAAGTCTAGAACTCTCCGAGGTCCGAAGCCCCATGTGCAGCTGAATCATCTCTTACCATATTCTAATTTTCTCACCAGGAAGGACTTCTTCATCACTTTCATCTTCGAAATTACAACCTCCGACAAGCCATATTCATGGTCTACCATGCTTTTGGCAAACCAATAAATCTTTACTGTTTCTCTTTGTTTTTGAGTTTCACATTAAATTGACATGGACCAAATCACTCGAGCCTCAACAGTTTAGTCTATTCCTTTTCTTATGAACCTAACAGGATATAAATACAAAAGATAGTTTAGTTATATTACTACAAATTTATCAAATTAATCTTTGTAGTTGAACTTTAAAGATATTTAATACTTATGTTCATACCCCTCTTGAATGTATTATAATTATTATAACCAGGAAAAACGACATGTCAAAATGCAACACCCTCTTAGCCATTCTTTATAAGTATGAGTGTCACTTCTGAACAATCTACCATTGAGCTTTTTCATTAGCAATAATAAAGGTGATTATAGCTTGCAATTTCTACTATGAATAAATACAAATTTTAGACAAAAAATATAATATGTATATACCTAAATCAATATTATCAAGGTTCAAGAATCCCCCATGTGCTACCTGCTTTCCAAGTAAACCTCGACACGTTCTTGTAGTAGACCTACACATTTGATATCCAGTATTGTATATTGGGACATGGGTTCAATATCTCCATGTAAGTCAAATCGTTAATTTAACCACTGTACTTTTCTTCACCTTATGAGTTACGATCTCTTAGTTTATATGGATTCAAAAAGTCAACGAACATATGCAGCGAGATATCAAGCTTTCCTCTTCCCATTCTTATCTTTTTAGGTGGCTTTGATCTTCAAGACAACCAACAATAATCTTCTGGAAGACGTTCTATTTGAATCAACCAGTCAAAGGAGCTTAAAGATTGGATCATATACCATCATTAGCAACTTCATGCAAGTACAAAAATCTGGATTCAATATTGTAGACTTTGGTTTTTCTTTACACTTACCCCCATGACCATTCTTGCCACTCAATACAAATGACATAAGCTTGCTAATGTATGAAAATATGAAGTGCAAGTGTTGTAATCTCTGACCTTAGCCTTCTTTGTGAAGTAGCACATGAGAGCTAAGGTGCTATATTGGGCATTTGATGAAACCGGTTATATGCGTTAGGGGTCATTCTCTTAAATCTCGACTTCTTTCCAATATATTCAATAAAGTGCATGAGCCATACAACTTGTCTGGAAGATGGTATGCCTCTTCTATTTCAACATTTCCTTTGTCGCCATACTTGCCAACAAAACTTGGTTGTTACTTGTACAACATAGCATGGTGCCACTTTCTGATGCATTTGTCCGCCCACTCGAAGATATAAGCCCATGCATGCTGTTGATTTTTTTCAATTTAACTGTAGAAGCTCAAGGCTTTTGGTGCAATGGATACATAAATTTGTAACCCTTCGTTGCTCCTGATCCATCTAAGCATCATTTGTTACAGAACATTTACTGATTTGTCGTTAGTGTGCTTCTTGAGAAACTCTTTGTCCAGGCCTGTGTTCTTCAGAAACTGCTTCCTAAATTGATATAGGCTTCCATTTTTCTAACTTGGTCCTTGTAGTCAATACTCAAATGGCTTTATATGGAGAAGAGTTATTTTTAATCTTTGTTAAGTTATTGAATGAAAATGGTTATTTACGTATTTAAGGGTAATAGATATTTAACAGAATACTTGGTTTGTTTATTATTGATGTGAAGCTACATATATATAGGAGAGGTTAACCCCTCTCTCTACTACTCTACTCCATGTGGGACTAAAACCCTTTAATACTCTCAACACTCCCCCTCAAGATGGGCGATAGATATCAATCATCCCCATCTTGCCACATAGCTTAGAAAGACTCAATAAATTAAGACCCTTAGTAAGACAATCTCCGACTTGCTTTTCTGAGCGAATATGATCGATCTTTAATATATCTTTCTTTAGCTTCTCTTTGATGAAGAACCGATCGATCTCGATGTGCTTTGTTCTGTCATGCTGAACTGGATTGTTAGCTATACTTAGTGCAGCTTGACTGTCACTCAGAAGGTGCAATGGTGTTCCCTGGTCCAGCTTCAATTATGTCAGCAGTACTTTTACCCAAAACAACTCTGACACTCCCAGAGCCATAGTTCTATATTTTGCTTCAGCGGTCGATCGTACTACCACAGACTGTTTCTTGCTTCTCCATGAGACTAGGTTATCCCCCACAAAGACACAATAACCTGAGGTAGACCTTCTGTCATCCATGCAGCTTGCCCAATCTGCATCGTAGTACCCCTCAACATCCATGTGTCCGTTGTTCTTGAACCATAGCCCTCTTCAAGGAGCCCCCTTCAGATATCTCAGAATATAAAAAACTGCATCCATGTGGCTCTTCCTTGGATCATGCATGTAGCGACTCACTACACTCACAGCAAATGAGATATCGGGGTGAGAAATAAATCTGCCTACAAGTCTCTGATATCTCTCACGATCAACCGGCTCTCCTGCTTTTGCCCCCAACTTATCTTTCTGATCGATTAGAGTGACTGCTGATCGACATCCCAGCATACCAGTTTTTGTGAGCAAATTTAGTACATACTTCCTCTAAGAGAGGATGATCTCATCTCTTCCTCGAGCCACCTGGATCCCGAGAAAATACCTTCATCATTCCCAAGTCCTTTACTTCAAATTCCTTGGCAAACTTTGACTTCAGCTGGATAATCTCCTCATCATCACCTGTGATCACTATATCATCTATATATAGTGCAAGTATGGTGACGTGGCCTCTCGCATCGGAAGAAGACCGTGTGATCTGCATTAGTATAGCTGTACCCCACGTCTGTGACAGCCTTCCTGAATCTTTCAAACCAGGCCCGAGGAGATTGCTTGAGTCCATACAGTGATTTCTTCAGCTTATACACATTTCCTGTTGACTGCCTCGTGCAAAAACCCGGAGGCGTCTCCATGTGTACTTCCTCTTGTAGATCTCCATGAAGAAATGCATTCTTCACATCTAATTGATGAAGTTGCCATCCATGGTTTGCTGCAAGAGAAACCATGGTTCTTACAGTGCTCATCTTTGCTACTGGAGCAAATGTCTCATTATAGTCGATGCCATAGGACTGAATGAATCCCTTTACAACAAATCTTGCCTTGTATCGCTCCACCTTTCCTTCTGGCGTCTCCTTTACTGTGAAGACCCATTTGCATCCAACTTGCTCTCTTTCCTTTAGGTAATGGAACAAGTTTTCATGTCCCATTTCTTTCAAGTGTCCCAAGTTCCTCCAACATTGCACCTTTTACCTCGGATCTTCCTTCGCTTCCTACCAACACTTGGACAAAGATGTGGTGTCTAATGATGCAATAAATGCTCCATAAGTAGAGGATAGATTAGAGTAGGATAAAAAATGGACGATGTCATGTTCATAACCATAACGATTAGGGAATCTTTCCGCATTACTGCGAGAATATTTCCTTAAGGGAATAGGAGAAGGAGAAGGAGGAGAGATCATACCATCCGAATCAGAGGAATCCGATGCGGGAGGTGCATCTTCAGGAGTTGGGGCAGGGTTAGGCAGGGGACATGGCACAGTAGGGACAATAAGCACAAGTAGTGGACTGCTGCTTTCTCCTTCTGTAGACTTGGAGCTCTGTAGATTTTTCTGTAGTCTGTTCCTCCCCCTGTACTGCAACATCATTTTCTTCCTCCTCATCGTGAGCTTTCTCATCACTTTCCTCCCCCCCGCTATCTACCCCTTGTTCCCTTGGACCAACTTTCATCATTGGGCATGGAACTGACCCGACAATCACGTTTGGGCCCATTTCTCCCTCACTCCTAATACCTCCTGTGTTAGGTGTCACCAAATGCGGAGCCTTCACCTGAACCATTGTGGTAGTATGGTTTCATCTATCTGAATGTAACGTCCATGCTTATAAAGAGTCTTCGCTCCACAGCTCCAGCAATAATATTCCTTCTGAGTCCCTGAGTAGCCAACAAAGATGTACTTCACTGTCCGAGGGTCCAACTTTTCCACCACAGACCTATTATCTTTCACAAAGCAGACATTCAAATACCTTTGGGGGAACAATGTACTTGTTCTCACATGTAAGCATCTCAAACGATGTCTTCCATCCTAACAACTGAGAGGGCATCTTGTTGATGAGATATGCAGCCGTCAACATGGCATGTCCCTACAAGTGTTTAGGAACATTCATAGCAAACATCATTGACCGTGCCACTTCTAACATGTGCCTGTTCTTCCGCTCCGCCACGCCATTCTGAGCTGGTGTATAGGCACATAAAGTCTGATGTTGTATCCCATGGACTGATAAGTATTCTTCAATAGCCTTGTTGGTGTATTATGTCCCATTGTCAGATATCAAAGTCTTCACCTTAGTACCGTATTATGTTGTAACCCTGTGATAAAAATATTGAAAGCATGCGAATACATCACCCTTACTCTTCATTAGATATACCCAGGTGACATGAGTATAGCAGTCAATAAAGATGGCAAACCGCTTAAAACTATTAACAGTAGTTGTAGGACAATGTCCCCACACATAAGAATGTATCATATCAAAAGCAGCTAAACTTCTATTTCCAGAACTCACATACGAGCTTCTGGTATGTTTCCCAAGTTCACAAGCATCACAAACTAACTTTTGTTCATTAGCCTTTTGATACATAGAGGGATATATCCGACTCAGTAGACTGAATGAAGAGTGTCCCATACGCTGGTGTTGAAGTAATAATTCTACAATCCTTCGCGGCTCCTATTGTGCTTCATCTACCTGTGCTGACAGTGCTGCATCCAGCCCACCTATGTTCAAGTACCATAGCCCTTTATGCCAAGTGCCAGCCCCCAACTGTCTCCCCGTTCCCTTCTCCTGAAAAATTACCTTAGGAATGTCAAAGGAAACAACACAATTAAGTTGAAGAACAATGACACTAATGGACAATAAATTAACAGAAAAAGATGGAGCATGCAAGACATCAGTAAGAGTCATGGAAGGGGTGTATTCAACTGTGCATTTATCCACAATGGGTCTAGCAGTACCATTAGCAGTCTGAATGCTTTCGGACGTTGTCAGGTGAGTGTAATCTTGGAACTCATCATGGGCACCCGCGACATGGCGGGATGCCCCAGAGCCAATTATCCAATTTAGACTTCCTGGTCTGTTAGTAGATGCAAGGGCATGAGCATGTATACCTGTGCTTGTATGGGCATAGTAGGTGATGTTACCTCCGGAGGTAGTTGGAGTCGATGTCCCAGTGGTGTTGGCTCGACTGTCGCTGGTTTCAAGTTTCATGCTCCTCCGCATTTCTAGCATTTTTCTCTCACTATGGGTCATATTGGATGACTGACTCATTTTTCTCTTCTGCCAAGTTTGTCTTGTGTCCTCCAGAATAATTATCTCTGCCTCCGCCATAGCCTCCTCTGGCACCCCTACACCCTCCACGGCTACGTCCGTGGCCGCTGGACTGGCCTCTTAGAGGTTTCGTACAGAATCTGATAAAATGTCCAGGTTCTCCACAGTTCTAGCACCCTCCCCCCTGGAAGGGTTTGTGTTAAACACTGCTAGAGCTGATTTTTCCTCCGGAGAGCTAGTGGTGCTAGGCATTAGCTTCAGTCGTGCCTCTTCTTGTGCCATAGCAGCTATGGCCTCCTCCAGTGATGGTAGTCCAGGTTGTGCAAGTAGGACATTCCTCCTCTGCTCGAATGTTGGGTTGAGCCCCTTCAGGAACTTCATCATCATTTGTCGCGAAACATATTCCATGAACTTCTTATAATGTTTCACAAATACCGGTTCCACTTGCTCATCCTCTACGCCAATGGGATCATAGTGCTCGAGATCTGACCGATACTTCTTCAGCAGAGCATACTCAGAGATGGTGTGATCTTCTTGGACCACCTTATAAAGTTCACCTTGTAGTTGGAAGACCCTCATAGGGTTGTCCGACCCTGAGTACATGTCTCTGAGCGTCATCCAAATGTCACAAGCACCCTCCATTGCTTACACGTTGTCCGACACTTGGTCAGTCAATGGGGCTGTCAACCATCCAACAACAACATTGTTGACGATTTTTCACACAGCAAACTCCCGTGAGGAGTGATCTTCAGGTGCTTTGGTTTGGCTATTCACATAGCCCACCAAGCCTCTTGCCTTCAGAGTCCGTATCGCCTGACGCGACCACTTCAAGTAGTTGGAAGTACCCTCCAACTTTATCTCAAGTTTCTCCAACTTTTTCATCTTGTATGGTGAAGGATCCACATCTGCGTGTGCAACACGAGAGCTAGTCTCGGTCAGCCTTTTGGAGAAGAGATCATCCACCAAAGCCTTCATTAGGGGTGAGCATCCGTTCGGTTCGGTTCAAAACCGAATCGAATAAAGAAAACCGAATTCGACCGAAAACCGAAACCGAACCGAATTAGATCATAACCGAACCAAACCAAATTAAATCGGTTCGGTTTTCGGTTTATTCGATTTTTTGATTTTTCGGTTTATTTGTTAATATATATAGTAAATAAATATTCCTATATATATATATATATATATATATATATATATATATAAACTATATTTTCTTATTTGGTTTTCGGTTTTGGACCGAAACTGAATAAGAAAATTTAGTATTTTCAAAATCGAAACCGAACCGATTTTTTTTAAACCGAACCGAATCCCTTATTCCTAGCCTTCATCTTGGGCCGTCAGCTTGCCGTAGATCATCTCCATTGTTTTCTTCTTGTCATCTTCCACCAGCAAGACGGTGGCAGATCTAGATCGTCTCCACCTTTGATCGTCTACTGTTCCTCCTTCAGTGGCAGTGGTGTCCCTGAGAGTCGTTGCTCATGTCCCGTGCACGGCTTCGACCCGAGGTCGCTTAGCCTGACGAGAAGGAGGGAGAAGAACCGACATTTGTAATCGAGATCAGGAGTTCACACAAAAGTTTCCTCACTGATATACCTCGAACCAACTAGCAATTATATAATTAATATTCCGATTACAACTTGGTGCTACAAAAAACGATAATCAGAAAATTAAACTTCTCGTTCTTCCTTGCAATCGTAGTTGCATACGGACAGAACCGAGTTATAACTCGCAGAAGAGAAAAAGAAGAAGAAGAGGGAAGGGGGGTTGGCCGGCGGGGAGGGGAGGGGGGGGGGGCTGCTGGTGGCAGAAGAGGGAAAGGTGGGGGAGGGCGGCTGCTGGTGGCGGAAGAGGGAAGGGGCAGGGGGCTGTGGAGGGGGTTAGGGTTAGGATTTGGGAAATGGGAGGGGGGGGGGTTGGCTCTTCTACCAAATAGATATTTAGTAGAATACTTGGCTTGTTTATTATTGATGTGGAGCTACATATATATAGGAGTGGCTAACCCCTCTCTCTACTACTCTACTCCATGTGGGACTAAAACCCTTTTATACTCTCAACAAGGGTAAAAATAACGTGAGTCACATGGAATATTTAGCATCCTGGCCAGCGTGCCCAGCAGACGTATTAAATGTAATTCTTAGGAAGTTCAAGTTATTGAAGTTCACAAAGATCTTGTATGGGGGTACGAAAAAGCAAAACTAGTTAAAGTTCAAGGTGGTAATGTACAGATAAGCCTTACTGAAAAAGGTACTGATATTTTTGATAGTCACTGATTAAAATGAAACATCTCATCACTCTTTATCATAGAATCATAGCATTGTAGCCATTGAAGCAGTTCAGTTACTTCATAATAGGATATCAACTTGTATATTTTTTTTTAAAATACCATGTTCATATGTATGTAATTATATTAATAATATGCTAAAAACTCACCTTACAGCAAAGTGACGAATTGGCTGCAAGTAGCGGTCACGTGGTGATTAACTACATCTATGTATCTAGGAATCTAGCATTTATCCAATTTCTTTATTTTATTCTATTTTAAGTATCCACAGTTTATAGATATTGCAAAAGACAACAACAACAATGACGAAGCCTTTATTCCAAATTGATGGAGTCAGCTGCTTGAATCATTTTCTTCCATTCACTCTTTTAATGGTTATGTCCTCTATAATACTAACAAAAAACCGTTACAACTTCAATCCTTGTTCATTTAGACCTACCCCTTGTCCTAGGGTCCTCTTAAACACTATATTATTACTCCTTACCGGTGCATTTATTTGTCGGCATTACGTAAGTCGATTTTCTCTCATCTTGCCAGCAATTGCCACTACCTCCAACTTTCAATGAATACACTCATTTCTTATCTTATCTTTTGACTAGTAACGTGCACGTGCGTAACACTCATTTCTTATCTTATCTTTTCATTTCTAACGTAACACGTGCGTAAAAAAATTGTTAAAAAAATTTAAATATGAAATTATTATAAATACTGTCGTTCCTAGGAATCGAACTCAAGCAACGAAGAAAAATACCTCCCACCTTAACCACTTGAGTTAGAATTGTTTAGTCGTAAATAAATAATATTAGGTAGTTAAATAATTAGTTCTTTAAAGAAAAGTTAGTGGAGTATTTACATACGGCTTAGACGGCTCAATTTTAAGCCGTTTCCAAGCCTCATTATAAGAGTAGAGATATATTGTCACTCATCCATCTTAGTAGTCTGATTTCATCTTACGCTAATTTTCTGGAGCAAATTTGAGACACCGAAGCTGTACTATGTCTTACCAAAGCACGATTCATGTAATTTGTTAGAAATTGATTGTAGATACATTTCCTATCATCTGCACATGAAGGTTTCTTCACATATTAGTTTACAATTACATTCTCCTGATTATGGCTATCACTATACTATATATGCTGCTGCCCTTTCTGCTTAAATACGAAGATGCATGATATATTTCTGTAACTCTGTTGGATGAAAATAGGATTCTTCTGCAATATTTTATTATAGTTGATAATACACATTTCATCCCTACATGAGTCTAGCTAACCTTATCTCCATTCTATTTATTATATGATGTCCATTATATTATTGCTGTAAAATCTTTGGCCTTAGTTTTGATTCCTGCTTTTGTACTCATTTCAGTATCTACTGAAATTGATACAGCAAGTATAACTTTACATTTGGATCTCTATTATTGTCGTTAACTTAACTCGAGTTATTTATATCTGTCTTATGCTTTTTCAGTTCGTAACTTTTAGTCAACATCTTCCTTTGTTCCACAGATTCTTATATCATGTTTTGTGAAGACGTCACGTTTCGAGGAGTATCTCTGTGTGAAGGTGAGTAAAATCCCTGAATATGCAAGTAAATTTTGTACTTGTAAGTTGCAGTTTCCTTCAGTTGTTTCCACAAAATGTATGCATTTTCAATCATATTTTAGCAGTTATGACTTGAAATAACAGGTTTTGTTTTCTAGAGCTCTAGAAGTATTTGTAGTAGGTGAAGTACCCTATACACTTCCATTCTGCTTGAATCTCTTGATCCTGACTTCTGGTAATTGAATTTTAGTCTTTGTTACCTGAATTCGTCACTACAGCTGAACACCGGTGACTTACAATTCTCAACACTGGCAGCATTACGAATTCTTCATAATGCAGAGGAAAACTCCTGAATTCTGTAGTAAAATTTCCCGGGAATCAAGTCATTTATGTACAGTAGCTAATTAATGATCCTAAAATTTCATATTCTTCATTGCTAGTGGCATTCAGCATACATAATATGATGCAGTAATTCTTACAATATATGTCAAAATAAGTGACTAACATTTTTAATATAGAAGTGTACTAACTCTTGAATATTATTATAGTATAGTTATTTGTAGAGAACTGCAGATCTTGGTTGAACATAATTTTGTATGCTACCTGAAGCATGTTTATTCTCTTAATAGTTATGCCTGAGTAATTATACATGTACTGCTGATTTGCCATAGAAATCAGTTATCATTGTTGTCCTTTAAGTTACTTTGCTTTATCTGTTTGTTCTTGAACTACACTAACAAAAATGACATTGGCATTGTGGGAAAAAATTATGGAAAAACAACAGGAAGCAGTTTTGCTTGATCTCCTCAGAATCATCAGTCATCATCGTGCTAGACTTGCTACTCCAATACGTACAGTGCAAAAAATTAGCGACGCTGATGTGGAGAATATACCATTTTCAGATACCATTTTCACCCGTGCTGGAACCCCCATCAACCGTCCGTTGCTTCTGATAGAGCATCCTTCAAGAATTAGGGGTGATGACAAATCCAAACACCAAACTACAGCTCAATCAGATGATGATCAAGTCAACAGAACTATTGCAACATCAGAGCCAAAGTCAACTCAAGTGGCTGAAGGCACAATCCAGAACAACTTGCACGATGAGCAGAACAAGAAGGCTAACTCAGGTGATGTCCGACCAAAGAGTAGTAAGCTAGATACTTCAGAAGTATCGCCATCAAATATCTCCTCTAAGTCGCTGCTTGAAGGCAGTGAGAAGCCTTCCTCGGCAGACGCACCCAGCAAACATGCGGATGCAGTTGTTCCACTGACTGTTAAGAATGATAGCGAAAAGCCACCTTCTACTTCTTCACCCTCGGCTTCAAGGTCGGTGTTTGAAGATAACATTGTTCTTGGTATGGCTCTTGAGGGCTCAAAAAGGACCTTACCAATGGATGAAGAGGAGATGGGTCTTGGCAAGGATAGGAAAGGTCAGATGCCGGCTCCAGGGACAGTAGCAAAGGATCAAAGGGACCAGGAGAGGTGACCTCGGTAATGTAAGGAATGAGATCTTAGTTCATTATTGATGATGCCTGTATTTTTTGTGAAGGCCGGTTAGGTGCAATGTGCAGTGTATCCAGTGTTTGTAATTTTCTCCAGTCAGAATGCAAATTTATTCACGCCTCAGCTTGGCTGGTGTCTCTCGTTTGCTGCTGTTGGGAAAATCATTAATTCCTTTTACAGTCAATGTACATAGTTGTAAAGCTAAACTTGTTTCCTGACAGAAATTTATGTTATTTGTAATTATTATTATTGACAGACTGGAATAGTATGGTATTGCCTGTATGATGCACCCCACTCGAACTGTATCAACTCGTCGGAGAATCCATGGAGCTGATAAGTTGTAAAGTTTCAGTTCTTTATCGATGATATGCTTGTAAACCTGTTCTTATTGTGCTGTGAAACTTTTCTTAACTAATGAATGGCCTGGATCCAACCTGCCTGCGTGCGGGCCCGCCCCACAATGACGGCTGAATATATATATATATATATATATATATAGAGAGAGAGAGAGAGAGAGAGAGAGAGAGAGATTATCAGAATATCCTCTTATTTAACTGTTATTTAAAACGTTGGAGGGGTATTTCGATAATTTACTTCTCCAACATTCAAATTTCTCTTTAGGGGATATTTTTACCAACATATCCCCAATTTTATGGTTGTTTTTAATTCGTTTGAAGGATATTTTTCTATATTTTAAGGGTATTTTGGGTAATTTGGCATCCAATTTTTTTTTATAAATAGGGTATAATAATTTCAAATTTACCACAAGTTTTTTTCTTTCCTCTCTTGTAATATTTACAATCAATTTAGTGATATTCGGTGAAGAGGCTATTTGTTGTCATGAAAAATGATTAACAACCGCAAGATCAGCAACCTCAACTTGCACCTCAATCTTAGGGGTTACAATAGCCTCAAACTCGTAAGAAAATCAGAAATTTGACACCATTTTAGCAAAGTTTACAATGAGCGTGATACGAAAAAAAATAAAAAATTCTCTCATGGAATTTGTTGAATGCTTGTATTATAGTAAACGATTCTATGGAATACTTAACTGTGGCACGAGATATCTACGTAGGCATCTGAACACTAGTATCTTACATCTTGAAAAAATGTATCATTTTTTAATATTATTATTGTTAGATAGGTCATAGATATATTTAAATTATACAATTTATGTTTAAGTTTTTATTGGAATCAATTTTATTGTTTAAGTTTAAATATGAATTGTTCAGAGATAATTTAAATATATTTACGTAGATAATTTAATTGGGCCGGGCCGGATCGGCCTGTTGACCTGGCCGGCTCAGGGCCGGGTTCCGGGCCTTCCGGCCCAATTAACTCCTCGATCTACTCCCGAGTAACCCAATGAACCAACCAACATTTTAACCCATCGTTCAATCGCCTCAGGCTGAACCACTTCCTTCTCTCTCTCAGGAACCCCGATCAACCGTCAATCCATCGTCGGCGTCGAGTTCAACGTCCGAGATCGACCGACTCTGAGAGCTCATCGTCATCTCCATGGAGTCTCTCAACTTGAGAGCGCCTCACCGAAGAAGCCAATCCCAACCTCACTCCAAATGTGAATTCTTCTTCTTTTTCTTCTTCTTCTTTCTTGATCTGCGCTTACTTTGCTTTCTTTTCTTTTCTTTTTTAAGATTCGGATGTGGGGAATGACACGGGAAGAGGATCGAGCTCGGCGCAGGATCCGCTGCGACTGATCTGCGGCCGAGGCTTCGTCCGGCTGATCCTCGTGTCGGCGATCCTATGGATGCTCCTGATTCTTGCGGCGCTAGCTCTCCACCTCTGGTCCTGCCACTCTTCCATTTCCTTCCTCACCGGTACTTTCTTCACCAAACCCATACTCTAAAATGTTCTAGTTTAGATACGATTCTTATTTTGCGTCACGAACCGCCCACTGCATCAAAACTCTAGGTCGAGATCCGTCGAAATGCACGCGTGGTAGGCGATATTGGAGGAGTGCACGGGCAGGGGATGTGTACACGAGTTTCCGAAAGTGCGGTTCGAAAAGACGAACCCCGTTTTTCCTAAGGGGATATTTGGGAATTTGGTAGTTCTTGTGTTTTGTAGAAAAAAAAGAAGTAAGAAGTAAGAAGGAAATGTAGTTTAGAATGGAGTTCCACAAAAATCGAACCAGACTGGAGTTCAGCTCACTCCTGTGGTTGTGGAGGGTGTTTTGGAGTTAGAAATTGGAGTTACCCACCCAAACACATCAAAGTTGAGTAACTTGGTGTAGCACATTGTGTCTCTAATCAAGACTTGCTTTGTAGATTGTATTGGAGTTTATTATGGATCTAGGAACACCAAGACTGTATTCGTTTATGGAGTGGATTAGTTGTGTTCAGATGCAAAGTGAAGGGAAGTAGTACAGGTAACGAGTGTACATATCAGAAGTTGGTGGTGTCAATCAAGGATGGTACGGAAAAATTGTTGGAGATGGTTTGGACGTGTGAAACGGAGGTCCAATGGAATATTAGTTAAAGCTGATGCGAGAACTAGGGGCAGCTCCAACGAACATAGGCTTGAGGCTTTGCTAAAGGATATGGTATTTGCATATGTTAGAGACAAAATAAGTTCAAACCTTCGTCTATGAGAATTGTGTCGGCTATAGTGACAAAAACCTTCACAAAGAATCGATAAAATTCTTATGATCGGTTATCAAATATGTGAATTTGACTCTTTGCGACTTTGTCCTGAATTCCTAGCCAAGATAGCTATGAACAAGAGAGGTCATCGCCGTAACTATAGAAGGCCAGCCTATGCATAGGTTGATTTACCTTTTGGGTTGTACAATTTAATTTTTTGCAACCAAGGAGCATCCTTCAAGTTCTTCTGCACTATAAAAGAGATAAATAGAGGATACAATTTGCTATGGATAATTGCATTCATCACTATGAATGTTAAGCCGAGGAGTGAAAATGGATGACACAATAGAAAATTAAAAAATGAATATAGAATAAATAGAATCTCTTTCCTTTAGTGGTTGATATCAGTTGGAATCCATCAGCATTGATATTAGTCTAAAGTAGTTTCAGTCTTGTTAGAATCTTTTTACTATTATATCCATTTTGAAGTCTTATTCGAACCCTATTTGACGTAGGCTTAGAATTAGAGGAGGAGGCTCTATAGACCTTAACACATCAAGATTACATAGCAAGTGAACTTGTTAAGGTTTATGAGGATTTAGGAGCCTTTAGTTCTGTTCTAATTGAGATTGTTTACTTCATGATCTTTAGAATTTTACATATATTTGTTTTCATGACATTTTAGTTCTGATGATTTTCAGCGATTGCTTGTAAAACTTTTCAGCTCTTTGTAAGAAAGATAGCAAAGTGCTCGTCATATTAGATACAATGGGGCTGACACCAAAACCACAGCATCGTAAGCTTCCAATCTAACAGTTTCTTTGCTATCAAGCTTCAAACCGAACTAGAGTTGACTTTTGTGAGGTTGCAGGCTGTCCGATTCCTCTAGCAGATGATCCAGATGCTGTGATCATTCCAAAAAGAACTCCTGACGTTATACCTAAAAGTCTATCATATATTTTAGTTGATGAGAACGATGCTCAGACTCCCGCCCTCTTTGGAGGAAACCAAAGCTGGTCAGACAGAGAGAAGAGCTTTAATCTCAATGCAAATATGAAGGTCAGTGTGTGCATTTGTAGAAATTCCATTATGTTGTCACTTGTAGCATATTGCCTGAACAGATCCTTTTAAGATTAGCAATACTGATACTGAAAACTACACATGATAGAGTTCCTTTCTGTTAGCATAATTTTCCACATTACAGATGAACAAGAACCTACGTCGTGGACCTTTTACTTGGGATCTTTCTCTTTCGGCAAATAGATACTGTCGACCTATGAATTGTGTCTGGACTCAATCACAAATTTGTAGAAATGCAGCCGAAGGACCCGAAGATTTAGACACTGTCGAACGAAGTAACACTTGGACTTTGGGCATGAGCAAAAAACAGATAGTGTATTCTGTAGGGAATCCTATATTCTTTTTATATTATGCAGTGGAATGGTAATGCTATGTGAAGTTAGTATAGAATTTTCTTCATGTTCATTAAGCTCCCTCAGTTGTTTATGACGGAATAGAGGGAGGAGACAAATGTAAACAGATTTCCGTCAGCTCCTCACCTGTATCACTACATAAAGCATGAAATAAATCCCTTTGTCATGATCTGTCAGCTTCATAATTGTGCAAGTTATTTCTAATACATGAAATGCTGTTGCACCATGTTCGGTAGTTTAATTCCAATGTTGTCCAATTTTATGTTGGATGATAGTTGAATATCAATTTCTATACTCTTGCAGGCCTTTCAACCCTATACTCTTGCAGGCGTTTCAAGCCTATACTCTTGCAATCCCTTCCATTCACAAGATTTAATCAATTATTAAGCCAAGTTTTACTGATGCCCTTGATCTGCTTTCTAGGTGCACTGTGGATTCACAAAAACTGGCGGTGCAGACATGGATGCCATAGATGTAAAGTATGTTAAGAAATGTAGGTTTGTGGTAGCCTCTGGCATTTTTGATGGTTATGACACTCCCCACCAACCATCAAACATTAGTGTTCGTTCTCAAAAGCTCTTCTGCTTTTTGATGGTTGTGGATGAGATATCACTTAACTTTATAAAAGAAAATGTTAGTGTTAGAGTGGCTGCTGACAGTGGAAAATGGGTTGGTATTTGGCGTCTTGTGACCTTACACAATCCACCATATGATGAGCCTAGAAGGAATGGGAAGGTCCCTAAGATATTAACTCATAGGTTATTTCCTCAAGCAAGATACAGTATTTGGATTGATGGAAAAATGGAGCTGATTGTTGATCCGTTGCTTATACTTGAAAGGTGGGTTGGTTCTAAGTCCTTGCTTTGTTGAATTAAGTCTTTTCTTCCATATGGCTACATAAAGTACACCGACAATCGTATTCATTTAATCTAATTTTTTTCCCTCAGGTACCTTTGGAGAGGAAAGCACACATTTGCTATTGCATGTCATAAGCATCACAAGAGTATATATGAGGAGGGTGATGCAATCAAGAGAAGAAAGCGGTACGCTCGTCCACTGGTTGATTTGCACATGAAAATTTATCGCTATGAGGGAATGGAACCTTGGAGTCCAAGCAAACACACATTGAGTGGTAAGTGAAACATTTCCTTATGTATAATGTGCCTAGACACATCAAAGTTTCTACAGACTTTGTGGAGATCTTAACCTATATGCATAAATAGACATCCAATTCAAGCCACCTGCTTATAGTGATGCGTATACATGTTCAGTCTAATGAATTAATGATTTAAAAAAGATATACATGATGATCTGTCGTGTATTTTGTATGCCATTGTAGCTTAGTGATACACTGGCTGGAAAGGTGGGAGAGGTGGCACCTGTTTACAGAGTCTGGGGAGGGGCTCATTGACGAGATTAGGTCTGGGTTTGGAGATGGGAGAGAGAGGGTTTTCAATAAGGTCACCCTTTTCTATAACGTAAAACTCATATTCTTTGGCCTAACCAAGTTGATCTATTTAACTAACTACTTTTAGAATGTTTAGCATAAAACTATATACAATTTAGTTTGTTTTTCACTAGTATATCATATGGGATCAAAAAGTACAAGCAACTGCCTGGAAATTTTTAGTGGTTTTTTGATGATCTAAAACTGCTCAAATGTTTCTTTCCTCGTATAGTTAAAAATCAGGTACCAACATAATTTTCATTAGTGTGAAGAAGGATTTATCATTAAGCTGTTGCGCTTGAAATACTTTTGAACTATTTCCTCGAGCACAATATTTGCTGGTGTATGATGGACAAATGATAAAATGCAGATGTTCCAGAAGGAGCAGTGATAATAAGGGAGCACACAGCAATTAACAACCTTTTCAGTTGCCTCTGGTTCAACGAAGTCAACCTCTTCACACCAAGGGACCAGATTAGTTTTGGCTACGTCGTGTACAGATTAGGAGATGCGTTCAACTTCTTCATGTTCCCCAACTGTGAATACAATTCTTTGTTCATATTACACAGGCACACGCGGGAGCACTCCTCTACTGTCGAGTGGGTTAAGTCTCTTGACGAATTTAAAGGGAACCAGAGCGGGTTGAAAGAGAGCAGGGGAGGGTTGGGATTATGGAGACCTTATCCCGGAGACCTAAGCTCTGTCAAACTGCCACCCGTCACGAGAACATCCCCAGCAGGCTGAGATCATGTAACAGACACAATTCAATTGTCATTTTTAGTTGATATGGTATCAAAGCCTTATATAGTTGTTTTTGTATCTCGGTTTTCTGTTCTTATCTTCTTCTTTTTTCTCTTATTTTCTGGCCAATATATATCACTGCCAATTTTTGAAAAGCCGCCTCAGTAATGAGAATCATAGTGCATAACTATATTTACTCGTCGGAGAAATGAGCTAGCTGGGATGCCTGTTATCTATTTGGTGATGAGCGATTTTTTGCTGAATTCCTCCAGAGCATGTGGTGCTGCATATATATATATATATATATATATATATTAACACACAGTAGTTTTCTTCTACACAGGTATTGGCTTGCCATGACTAGAGACTGCTAGACATAAATGTTTGGTTAAGGTTCATATTGAATCTGGCTTAGCTCAAATCAGAGAAAAGTGCGAAGGAGGATTGGGTAGCTATAACAATATATATGAACAAGGCTTATGATAGGATATATGATATTTTTTAGAGGCTGTTCTCAAGGGTATGAGATTTGGCAAAAAATGGGTCCCCTTGCCTAATTCCCCTAGATGGACTAACTTGTCCAGCAATCTTACAAGACACTTTCTTTTTATCCTAGTGGCTGAAGTTTTATCATCTATGATCACTGATGCTGTTAATAGGAAGGAGTTGATTGTCATAAAATTGAAAAGGAAGTGTCTTGTACTCTCACATATATTATTTGCTGGTGATACTCTTTGTTTCTTTCTGCAACTGTGGAAAACATCAAGGTGCTTAACAGAATTTTGGCTTACTATGGTGCTGCCTCAGGTCAGGAGGTTGATTTCCAGAAGTCATTCATGTTCTTCAGCAAGAATACCAAACAAGAGCATAGAGATAGTATCAGTATGGAACTTGGTGTGCTACAAGCAGATGCTCCATGGAAATACGTCGGGTTGCCATCATTATTGGGGAAGTCCAAGTCTGTTTCTCTTCAATTCATTAAAAGACAGATTGGTGACCAAGTTGCAGGACAGGAAACAAAGACTATTATCTAATGCTGGAAGGGAGGTTCTTATAAAAGCAGTGGCTTATGCACTCCCCACATATCCAATGAGCTGTTTTCTATTCCTTCAGAGATGGATAGCCTGGTCTCAAGGTTTTGGTGGGGTCAGCAAAAGGATGAAAGGAAGGTTCATTGGAAGGCCTGGAATGAGATGACTTGCATCCAAGTTTCAAGGTGGCATGGGTTTTCAGATTTGCTGAGCTTCAATGCTTCTCTTCTTACAAAGCTATCATGGAAGCTCTGTAGCAACCAAAGTTCCCTCTGCTTTAAAGTTTTGAAAGGTCTCTATTTCCCTGAAGGTGACTTCCTTGATGCCAATAGGAGATGCAATTCATCTTGGAGGTGGCAGAGTATCATCAAAAGAGTGGAGAATATGAAAAAGGAGCTGTTTGGCAAGTTTGTAGGGGAGATAAATTGAGAATATGGAAGGAAATGTGGGTGGTAGGAGCTAAAGATAGTATCCTTCATCCCCTAGATCAGTCTGCAATTCAAAAAGATTTTGACAGTCGATGCTTTGATTTACAGACATGATCTTTCCTGGAAGATGGATTCTATCCGAGGGAATATTAATGAAGAAGAGAGGAATGTATTTTGAAACTGCCAAATAGTAATACTTTGCAAGAATATCTGAATATGAGCTAATATGGCCCTGGGATAAAAAAAAATGGTGCTTGCTTTGTGAAGTCTGCTTACATATTCACAATAAGTGCAACCAAGGGCTGATTCTCATAAGCCTTCTACATCTCTATCTATTGAGAAAAGTTTCTGGCAAAAGTTATGGATGCTTGAATGTCCTCCAAAAGTTAAATTGTTCCAGTGGAAAACTATGACAAACTCATCGGCTTCTAATATGAATTTATATAAGAGAAGGCTCAGGCCAGTACCTAAATATAGTTTCTTTGATTATGATGAAGATGTGGAGTTTATTCTGCTTGGTTGTTCATGGGTACATTATGTTTGGTTTGATTTGGGGCTAAGAATTGACATTTCCTCTTTATCCTCCTCTATTACTGGATCATGATAACTTGTTTTTTCTGGAAATCTTACCAAGACGGTCTCTATCCAATTGCTGAGCATACATGCTAGAGTATTTGGAAGGAAAAGAGTTATGGGGGTTTCTCCAGGAAAAGCTATTCAGAACAGCAGAAGCTTACTCAATGATATTAGGCTTGCTAGAGAATATGATGTAAAACTCTGACCACAACTCCATATGTAAAATCCCCAGGTAACCATTGGCAACCTCCAATTTTTAGCATTATCAAGATGAATATAGATGGTGCATATGCTACCTCTTCTAGTAAGGCTGGGATTGCAGTTGTTGCCAGGAATAGTGAAGGTGTTGTTAGAGTATATTCTGTGCAATAATGCAAAAATTGCTGAAGCTCTAGCAGCAAGAATGGGTGTTATGCTAGCAGGGGAAAGATGCTTAGAAAAATGTCAGATATAAATGGAGTCTCTGGTTGTTTGAAGAGCTATTAAAGGCCAGAATACTGCAGTCACTTGGAGCAGCAGATTGTTTATTAATGATATAAAGGAGATGGTAACATCATTTGAAGTGATAAGAGTTTGCATATCACCAGGAAAGCAGAGTTATTTGCAGACTCGTTAGCTAAGAAGACTTAAGTGGAGGTCATGTCCTAAGACACTGGATTTTAAGTTCCTCTCTTGATCTTTAATGTCTGTCACAAGAAGATTGTGAGCATCATGCCAACTGTACAAATAATACAGGGAATGAAAGTACAGGGAATGAAAGGATGAACTCTGAGTTTGATTTCCAGCACTTTGGAAGGGTTAATGAGTAGGGCTATTACTAATTTTAATTATATTTGTAAAGAAGTATAATCTATACTTCTATAATATATAACCCAAATGGTATGAATATTACTATTTTTTTGGTGTAATACTTTCTTACTTAAAAATAAAATTATTTAGGGATAAAAAAAAATATTTACTCATTTGTGATGAAAAAGTAGATCCGCATACGGTTAATAGGTTTATTATCTTAACTAGTTGAATGAGATTAAATTCAACATAATCTAATTTTTATTATTTTAATTAATCTAAGTTAAAATCGTTAGGATTAGCATTTAGGATTTTGGGAGTAAATAGGATTTTGGGATTTAGGATTAGCATTTAGGGTTAGGATTAGTATTTAGGATTTTGGAAGTAAATACAAATAACTCTATAAATCATCGTTAAAACTTAATTTAGTTATGATTTATTATAAATCAACCACGTGAGAAAACAACTATAGTTTCTGTGCTTTAAAAGTTTTAAATTATAAATATTGTGGTTACTTTCACGTGTGTTACACGTAAAAAAAAACTACTATTATTGAAATATAGAAATTTAAATTATGTTTGAATATTTTAAATATAATTTGAATATATTTTAGTTATGATTTATTATAAATATATTTTTAAATTTTTCGATGTGTTTAGTTAGATAATATCATTTAGTTAGTTTAAATATAATTTAAATTTTAAAATATTTCAGGATTTATACATATTCAAGTAGTTAGGAGGATTTTAGAATTTTTTTTTCCAACCATGTGAGAAAACAAGTTCGGTTAAGCTAATTTAAAAGTTTTTTTTTTAATATAATTGGTTGATGATATACATATGGCTTAGAGTTAATTGATTGATGATATATACACGACTTAGACGATTTAATTTAGAGTCGGTTCGCATTATAATAGTAAAAATAGTGATAGACATAATTTCAAACATTTTAACGGTTTTACACCAATAAAAAAAAAAAAAAAATTTAACCGCTTACTGGGGGTTTATATAATGGCCGGGCTCGCGGCAAATAGAGGTCGATGGTTAAAACGGAGCTGGAGAGCAAGGACTCCTTCCCAATCGCCGATTAGGAAAAAAAACGAAAAGTAATTTCTTCTTCCAGCTCCAGAAAAGAAACCCTAAATTCTCCCATCTTTCGTAACCGTAATTTTTTTTTTGAATCGTCTCTTTCCGCCATGGGGTTATGGGAAGCTTTCCTCAATTGGTTTCGGAGGTGAGATCGCGAGTCTCCTGATTTTTCTCTCTCCTAATTTGCTTTTCTCTTGACTGGTGTTCGATTTGGTGGAGAAAAGGGTTTGGATCCTATCTATGCTTGTTTTATTTGGATCAATGCACATTCACAATTGATTTGATTATTTGAACAATGGAAAAGCATTTATTTGTTGGATAATTGGTGGTTTTGGATCCTCCATATCTGTCGTCTTGTAGATATTTATTAAAAATGAAAGCTTTTCTTGTTGGTATTTAAAAAGATCACCTTTTTTTATTACGATGAAGGAAAATTTTATTGTTTAAACTTTGTACTCAGCATGTGATTAGCATACCAAGTCTAAAGGAGAACATATGGCAATCCATATTTGTAGGAAAATGTTGTTATGCTTGATTTTCTTATAAAAGCAAAAGAATAAAAGTAGAAAAAGAATAACCCGTGCTAAAAAATCATCTCTTCTTTGTGTGCGTATTCATCCTTATTTACGTAGTTTGCACAGTTTGCACAGGTAATCACGTTTGGTATCAGAGCACATCGAGATCCAAAAGGGTCTCGATAGCCAGGGCGGTCTGGCTGTACTTCTTGGGAACCGCCGCCAGCATCTTGAGGACGAGCTTGTCCTCGGAGATTGTGTCGCCGAGTGCGGTGAGAGCGCTCGACAGAGCAGTGAGACGCATGGCGAAAGAGTCCACGCCCTCACCGTCCCGGAATGCCAGCTGATCGTATTTTTTCCGCAGCGACTGCGCCTTCGCTTTCTTGACGCGATTGCTGCCGACGTGCACCGTCTTCAAAGACTGCTATGCCTCCCGCGCCGTCGCCTTGATCGCCAGTGATGAGATCATCGACGGCGGGAGGAGCTGTCACGCCCCGATTTCGGCTAATCGATAATCGTCCCCCGGGCGTGATGCCGTGCACGCGTAGGGCGCGCGTGCACAAGGCCTTAGGCATAAGGATATTCTTTAGTACAATGCAACAGAGTGGACATATATGATAACACAAGGTTGAGGCATAGAAAAGTTTCTCTTTTATTCATAATGAACATCTTTTTACATCGCTTGACTCAAAAGTATAAAATGTCCCACGGGCTTACAAACTTGGACGCAAAATGAGATAGCCGATCCATACATTATGTCCCTTTACATAGATTCAAAAACGCAAAACCACCTTGGGTGCGAGTAAGCACCATCGCCTTAGCGATATTCAGCAACGGAGAGAGTGAAAGGCTTCTAGCTTGAGCCTCCAAAAGTCTTGGCCACGAACCGCCAAGGATCCCAAAAGTTCGGAGAGAACTTCAGCTCCTCGCCGCGTTGCCTTGCGCCGGGGAACCTGCTACAACGAGGGTCAGTACTTCGGAAAGTACTGGTGAAGGCTAGCTGCTCAACTTTACCAAGCTCATGAGATGAGATCTAATGAGTATGCTACAATTATGTTCTTAGGTGGGTTTCTATTCTTGCCTAGTTCAGATTTCATTTAGCAGATATGCAAGAACAAAATAACATAACTTCACATGCCACCGTTCGGTGACTTTACCTGTACCGTCTGAACCACCTGTACAACTTACCATAGCCTTCCCTGTCACGAAGACATAGTTAGTCTGCACAGTTTAAATATACAGAATATCTTTCTTTGTTGTTTAGGAGCCATCATGGGTTTAGTCTGGGCTGGCGGCGACGCTTGCAGCGCGGGTAGCTAGCCCCGCTACAATTCCCCGCTCCCACGACTAAGAAAGTAGATTCCGCCCGGGTCGAAACGGCCCGGTGCCCCGGTAACCGTTCGCAGGAACCTGGATCCCTTGTGCACAAGAATTCCCATGACCATTTCTATGAACCGAACTTCATAGATTTACTTACTAGCGATTTAAAGAACATCATGTACGAAACTGCTTTACTGTACTATCACAATCAACCAACAAGTTATATGAAATAACATGCAGCAGTTTATAGAAGAACACTTTGAACTATCAATAAATACCAACCCATTAAACACCCAACGAACATGCATGCATCAATGAATTTATGCAAGGTTTTGTATGACAAGCAATGGGTGTTCCAAGCCTACTTCTTATCTTATCTTGTTATCCAACTTGTTACTTAATTGGTATCGTTTGATTGAATGCACCACTGAGTCAATTTTTATTATGAACGGAGCCCTTGGAAAGAAGGTGCTTATCGAAATAGAGCCGCTCACAAGTTTGGTTGAATAGGAAGAAGAAGGAGAGATCCCTAAGACTCCGCTCGCGCGTCGTCTACACGATCACCTGCACGCACCAACGGATGATCAATACCTCCTGCTTCGGTCTCCAAGGCTCGATACGAAATGCGAAATCCTAAGAACGAAAGCAATGAAATCCATTGAAACCGTTCAAGAAAACGCAAGTCATAAAACCAACAAGAAAGCATCCAAGCGGCACGAAAACGGACAAGAAACCAACGCAACGGAAAGGCCCCTCTCGACTCTGCCGCCGAGTCCATCCTCGAGGCACAATCCATTGTATATGGGACCTGATTCCGAAGAAACCAATCCATAACGAGGAAAGGATCTTAATTCAATCTGTCCCGTTCGGACGGTCGTAAGTATTTCTTGGCCGCGCTCCCCGATTAGGGGGAACGGGGCATTACATCATAACCATCCAAAAGAAAGTTTCGTCCCGAAACTTAGGAATAGAACCTACCACTAAGGAATAATGAGGGGAACCTTTCCCTCATATCAGCTTCAAGTTCCCAGGTCGACTCCTCGACCGAGTGGTTCCGCCACAGGACACGCACTAGCGAGACGGTTCGGTTCCGCAACTGCTTCTCTTTACGATCCAAAACTTGGACAGGCTCTGCCGCGTACGACAAGTCCGCTTGCAGATTCAACTGACCCAAGTCGATTATGTGGTTCGGGTCGTGTACAAACTTTCTCAGCTGTGAAACGTGGAAAATATTATGTACTTCTGATAGGGCAGGCGGCAAAGCAACTTGATAGGCGACCGGAGTAACCCGTTTGAGAACTTCAAACGGTCCAACAAATCTCGGACTTAGCTTTCCTTTTACTCCGAACCGCATGACTCCGCGCATAGGCGAGACTTTCAAGAACACATGGTCCCCTTCAAAGAATTCAAGGGGACGACGTCGAGCATCGGCATAACTCTTTTGTCGGCTTTGTGCTGTCTTCAACCGTTCACGAATCAACCGAACCTTTTGGACGGTTTGTTCAACCAGCTCCGGCCCAAGGATTTGCCGTTCTCCGACTTCGTCCCAGCAGATTGGTGACCTACACTTCCGCCCATACAAAGCCTCGTACGGAGCCATCTCGATGCTGGACTGATAACTGTTGTTGTATGCAAATTCGGCCAGCGGCAGGTAGACGTCCCAACTTGACTTCGAATCGATCACGCAGAGGCGCAACATGTCTTCTAGTATCTGATTCACTCGTTCCGTCTGACCATCGGTTTGTGGATGATAGGCTGAGCTAAACTTCAACTTGGTCCCCATCGCCAACTGAAGGCTCTCCCAGAAACGCGAGATGAATCGCCCGTCCCGATCTGATACTGTAGAAACTGGCACTCCGTGCAGCCGGACTATCTCGTCAAGGTAGGTCTGGGCGAGGCGATCGGCGCTCCAAGTACTTTTGATAGCAATGAAGTGTGCAGACTTGGTTAACCGGTCGACGATAACCCAGATTGCGTCGTTCCCCCGTTGCGTCCTTGGCAGGCCAACAATGAAATCCATGCAGATGTGCTCCCACTTCCATTCCGGGATAGCAAGATTTTGTATCTCCCCGCCCGGCCTCTGATGCTCTGCTTTCACCCTTTGACAAGTTATGCATTGGGACACAAAGAGTGCGACATCTTTCTTCATGCCGTGCCACCAGAAGGTCGTTCGGAGGTTCTTATACATCTTCGTGCTCCCGGGATGGATCATATAGGCTGCGTAATGAGCTTCCGCAAGGATCTCCTTTCTAAGTTCTGAATCATCGGAGACGCATAGCCTTCCTTTCACCCGCAACGTTCCATTTTCATCTACTGCAAAGTCCTTCGCCTTCCCCGCTAGAATCTGCTCGTGCATCTTCCTTAGGAAAGGGTCGTCTTTCTGAGTAGATGTGACCCGCTCTATTAGGTTGGGTACGAATCGCATTTGAGCGACCCGCGCGCCACGATATCGAATTCGGAGTTCGATGCCCATTTCTTCTAAGTCCCTTCGTAACCTGCGATCGACTGACAGAGATCCAACGAAGATCCGACTCAAAGCATCCGCTACAACGTTCCCTTTTCCAGGGGTGTAGTCTATCGTCAAGTCGTAATCTTTTATCAATTCTAGCCAACGGCGCTGACGAAGGTTGAGGTCCGTCTGGGTGAATAGGTACTTCAAGCTCTTGTGATCAGTATAAATTCGGCAAGGCACCCCATAAAGGTAGTGTCGCCACAATTTCAGGCCAAAGACAATTGCCGCTAATTCCAGGTCGTGTGTAGGATAATTTTTCTCGTGCTTCTTTAGCTGCCTGGAGGCATAGGCTATCACTCGATCTCGCTGCATAAGTACACACCCCAAACCTTGCCCGGACGCGTCGCTAAATATTTGGAATCCCGAGATCTCGTCTGGTAGTGCAAGTAACGGGGCAGAGGTGAGGCGATGCTTTAACTCTTTAAACGAAGCTTCGCAGTCGGCGGACCACTCAAACGCGACTCCCTTTTGTGTGAGGCGAGTCAGAGGTAGTGCAAGTTTGGAAAAATCCTTCACGAACCGTCTGTAGTAGCCCGCTAGCCCGAGGAAGCTTCGAATCTCGCTAACGGATGCAGGTCGCTTCCACTCGACAATGGCCTCCACCTTCTTCGGATCGACTGAGATGCCTCCCGCAGAAATGATGTGCCCGAGGAAAGATACACTACTTAGCCAGAATTCACACTTACTCAGTTTAGCATATAGTTGGTTGTCCCGAAGAGTTTGTAGCACGGTCCGCAAGTGCTCTGCATGTTCTTCCTCACTCTTCGAATACACCAAGATATCATCGATGAATACTACTACAAACTTATCGAGATAGGGCCGGAACACAAGGTTCATTAAACTCATAAAGGCAGCGGGTGCATTGGTTAGTCCGAACGGCATCACCAGGAACTCATAATGGCCATAGCGAGTTCGAAAAGCTGACTTTGACACATCGTCTGGCTTGATCTTTAGTTGGTGATAGCCCGAACGGAGGTCGATTTTAGAGAATACCGTGGCAGCTTGCAACTGATCGAAAAGATCGTCTATTCTTGGAAGAGGATACTGGTTACGAATGGTTGCTTTATTCAATTCTCGATAGTCGATGCAGAGCCGCAACGAGCCATCCTTTTTCTTTACAAATAGTACTGGCACACCCCACGGAGATACACTAGGCCGAATGTATCCTCGATCTAGCAAGTCTTGCAACTGTACTTTAAGCTCCTTCAATTCTGCCGGGGCCATTCGATACGGCGTCTTGGAAATTGGTCGAGTTTCTGGGAACGTGTCTATAGTGAACTCTGTCTCTCGATCGGGCGGCATGCCTGGCAACTCGTCGGGGAACACATCAGGAAAATCCGCCACAACGGGAATAGACTCAACGTTTGCGCAATCTTGCCGAGTGTCTCGAACGGACGCTAAGTACCCTTCGCAGCCGGAGTGAATCATCCGTCGAGCAGACATTGCTGAGATCACCATGCAGGTATTCGATGCTTTCGACTCAGGACTGCACGTGAAGCGGAACTCGATCTCGCCGGGCAAACGAAACACGACTTCCTTTTTCGCACAGTCGATTGTAGCTGAACAAGCGCCGAGCCAATCCATCCCCAGAATAAGATCGTAGTCCCTTATGTCTAGAACTATCGCATCTAATGACAATCTCCGTCCCCCGATGCAAATGTTACCTTCACGACAGACTAAGCGAGCCGATAAATCTACGCCCGAAGGAGTGCTAACACTTAGGTTTAAGCCTAGCGGTGTCATAGGGAATGTGTGTTCGGCGGCAAAATCCGCCGAAATGAAGCTATGTGTTGCACCAGAATCAAACAATACTCGAGCAGGTACATTATTAAAAAGTAATATACCTGACACCGTCGTGTTCGATGCAAGTGCCTCATCCCGAGTCAAAGCATAGACTCGTCCCTGAGCGTTCTGCGGTGCCTGGTTCGCTCGTTGAGTTTGCCCCTGACCCTGAGCTGAGTCATTATTCTGCTGCGGACGGTGTGAAGATGGATCGTTGGAACGAGTTGGACAATTACGAGCAATGTGGCCCATCTTGCCACAACTGAAACATCCCCCTTTGCTCGCGCGACATTCGCTGACGTGGTGTCCTGGCTTGCGGCAGTAGGCACAATTTTGTCCTTGCCTCTTTCCTTGATTCGAGTCTTGGGAGCCGCCGTTGTTGTTGTGGCGCTTATGCGCGTTGTTTCCTCCTGTGTTGGCAGGACGCTTGTGATTGTTATTTTGCACAGCGCCGGTGCGAACTGGAGGATACTGCGACTCTAGGGACAGTGCATGATTCAAGGACTCCCGCATGGTACGATATTGAGTCACTACGACGTGAGCACGGATAGAAGGTCGTAGTCCGAGCTCGAACTTTCGTGCACGACTTTCGGCATCGGCGAGCTGAGACTTGGCAAATTTTGCAAGTCGGTTGAACTCTGAAGCGTATTGACGCACCGTCATGTCTCCCTGCTTCAGTAGCGCAAACTCGTCTTCCTTTTCGCGACGGACGGCGGGTGGAAGGTATTCCTCCACGAAGGCCTTGCGAAACACGGACCAGGAGATAGCCGTTGTGCCACCTTCACTCAAAATAGCTTGCTTGTGCACATCCCACCAATCATGTGCATTTTGTCGGAGCTGAAGCTGGGCACACGCCACTTTCTTGGTCTCGTCTAGGCACAGCGCTTCAAAGTGGTCCTCCAATTCGACCAGCCAGTCCATTGCTAAGGAAGGGTCCTCGGTGCCTTTAAACGTAGCACGGCACATCTTCTTAAATTCAGATATCGACACGATTGACCCATTCTCGCCTGAGGGTAAGGTACCCTGGGAATTCTGCGGTCCGGTGGCTTCAGCAACTATTGGCACGGTTGCGGGGGCGGATGCAGAATGATTGTTGGCGACCATATTCGTCACCATTGTTTGCAGACTATTCATCTGCTTCTGTTGTGTATCCGCCTGAAGTCGCTGCGCCACGAATTGAGCTTCAATCCGTGACTCGAACTGACTCTGCCGTAGTTCAGCTTGTTTCTGCTGCGTCTCCATCAAACGCATCATTCGCTCGAACGGATCGGCAGAGGGTGCGGCAGCTGGACTCCCAGAGCTGCCCGAGGTGCCTGAACTACTCGCTTGCACTTGCGCCACCATCTGCGCTTGTGCACCCGGTTCGGAAGTCGTTCCTTGAAAGGAAAGTAACTTGTATTAGTCTCAAGGTATATTATGGACTCACTGTATGGAACGTATCTCATTTTGGCCAAGTGAATTCAAGGGTCTACTCGGAAGGAACAATGTCCTCCTTAGAAACTTTCTTGTGAGATCAAAGGATCTGAAGCATGCTCTGATACCAATATGTCACGTCCCAATTTCGGCTAATCGATAATCGTCCCCCGGACGTGATGCCGTGCACGCGTAGGGCGCGCGTGCACAAGGCCTTAGGCATAAGGATATTCTTTAGTACAATGCAACAGAGTGGACATATATGATAACACAAGGTTGAGGCATAGAAAAGTTTCTCTTTTATTCATAATGAACATCTTTTTACATCGCTTGACTCAAAAGTATAAAATGCCCCACGGGCTTACAAACTTGGACGCAAAATGAGATAGCCGATCCATACATTATGTCCCTTTACATAGATTCAAAAACGCAAAACCACCTTGGGTGCGAGTAAGCACCATCGCCTTAGCGATATTCAGCAACGGAGAGAGTGAAAGGCTTCTAGCTTGAGCCTCCAAAAGTCTTGGCCACGAACCGCCAAGGATCCCAAAAGTTCGGAGAGAACTTCAGCTCCTCGCCGCGTTGCCTTGCGCCGGGGAACCTGCTACAACGAGGGTCAGTACTTCGGAAAGTACTGGTGAAGGCTAGCTGCTCAACTTTACCAAGCTCATGAGATGAGATCTAATGAGTATGCTACAATTATGTTCTTAGGTGGGTTTCTATTCTTGCCTAGTTCAGATTTCATTTAGCAGATATGCAAGAACAAAATAACATAACTTCACATGCCACCGTTCGGTGACTTTACCTGTACCGTCTGAACCACCTGTACAACTTACCATAGCCTTCCCTGTCACGAAGACATAGTTAGTCTGCACAGTTTAAATATACAGAATATCTTTCTTTGTTGTTTAGGAGCCATCATGGGTTTAGTCTGGGCTGGCGGCGACGCTTGCAGCGCGGGTAGCTAGCCCCGCTACAATTCCCCGCTCCCACGACTAAGAAAGTAGATTCCGCCCGGGTCGAAACGGCCCGGTGCCCCGGTAACCGTTCGCAGGAACCTGGATCCCTTGTGCACAAGAATTTCCATGACCATTTCTATGAACCGAACTTCATAGATTTACTTACTAGCGATTTAAAGAACATCATGTACGAAACTGCTTTACTGTACTATCACAATCAACCAACAAGTTATATGAAATAACATGCAGCAGTTTATAGAAGAACACTTTGAACTATCAATAAATACCAACCCATTAAACACCCAACGAACATGCATGCATCAATGAATTTATGCAAGGTTTTGTATGACAAGCAATGGGTGTTCCAAGCCTACTTCTTATCTTATCTTGTTATCCAACTTGTTACTTAATTGGTATCGTTTGATTGAATGCACCACTGAGTCAATTTTTATTATGAACGGAGCCCTTGGAAAGAAGGTGCTTATCGAAATAGAGCCACTCACAAGTTTGGTTGAATAGGAAGAAGAAGGAGAGATCCCTAAGACTCCGCTCGCGCGTCGTCTACACGATCACCTGCACGCACCAACGGATGATCAATACCTCCTGCTTCGGTCTCCAAGGCTCGATACGAAATGCGAAATCCTAAGAACGAAAGCAATGAAATCCATTGAAACCGTTCAAGAAAACGCAAGTCATAAAACCAACAAGAAAGCATCCAAGCGGCACGAAAACGGACAAGAAACCAACGCAACGGAAAGGCCCCTCTCGACTCTGCCGCCGAGTCCATCCTCGAGGCACAATCCATTGTATATGGGACCTGATTCCGAAGAAACCAATCTATAACGAGGAAATGATCTTAATTCAATCTGTCCCGTTCGGACGGTCGTAAGTATTTCTTGGCCGCGCTCCCCGATTAGGGGGAACGGGGCATTACAGGAGCGACTCTTTCGCCATGCGTCTCACTGCTCTGTCGAGCGCTCTCGCCGCACTCAGCGACACGATCTCCGAGGACAAGCTCGTCCTCAAGATGCTGGCGGCGGTTCCCAAGAAGTACAGCCAGACCGCCCTGGCTATCGAGACCCTTTTGGATCTCGATGTGCTCTGATATCAAACGTGATTACCTGTGCAAACTGTGCAAACTACGTAAATAAGGATGAATACGCACACAAAGAAGAGAGAATTTTTTAGCACGGGTTATTCTTTTTCTACTTTTATTCTTTTGCTTTTATAAGGAAATCAAGCATAACAACCTTTCCCTACAAATATAGATTGCCATATGTTCTCCTTGAGACTTGGTCTGCTAATCACACGCTGAGTACAAAGTTTAAACAATAAATTTTAGGTTATGCTAACCCTAATTTTCTATAATTTTCTATATACACTTCATCGCAATTTGGTTGTTTTGGATCTTTGCGTGGGCAATGCACTAGCAGTCTAGCATTGATGACAAAGTCTCTAATTTTCATTAGATCATGCTAACCCTATTTTAAATAATCACATCGGTTAAGTAACATGAAAAAAAAAAAGTTTAGGTTATGACGTGTTGTGGGCAACGACTAAGACATGGAACGGACACAAGCAATACACAACTGACACCTATTTGGTGTTTCCTAGTGTATTTTGGAGTATACATGCAGTGTCTGATACATTAATGACGACATTGAGGAGACACTGACACATCCTAATTTTGTAGTTTCGTATATCTTATTCAACCCTTTTTATCGGGTTTAAGCTTTGCATGGAATATGCATGCTGAAGATCCTACATTACTCATCTGCTCTGCCAACACAATCCTTTGTTCAAAAACGGCGTGACATTAAATTGGAACTTTGTCAACTCTCTAGTGTAGCATTATTCATTTTTCTTTGTTATATTTGCAGCCTATTCTTCAAGCAAGAAATGGAGCTTTCTTTAATTGGACTTCAGAATGGCGGAAAGACTTCACTTGTAAATGTAATTTTTACTATTTTAGTGAAATCTATTGTAACAGATACATATCACTTTTCACTGTGCAGACCGGTGGATATAGTGAGGACATGATTCCCACGGTGAGGATGGGTTTTGATTTTTCTTTTTTTCTTGTTATGCATAAATTAGATGCAATGGAGTACTAAGATTCGTTTTTAATTGGGAAGTATAGGTAGGATTCAATATGAGGAAGGTAACAAAGGGAAATGTGACAATAAAGCTGTGGGATCTTGGAGGTCAGCCAAGGTTCTGAAGTATGTGGGAGAGATATTGCCGAGCTGTCTCAGCCATCGTGTATGGTTCTTTGACCTTAATTATTAAACTTCTTGCTTCTTTTTACTGGTTTTGTTGTTGTGCTTGCTCAGCGTTGTTTTGTAGTTTTACTATTTACATTTATATTTACTTAGGTGGAAATTCACTTGCTGATTGCACGCGAAACTAGTGAACTTGCTATAAATTTTACACAATTTCCTCCGCAAGAGTTCTCTTAATGAAAATAATTAAACGGAAATGATATTTGGCTCGCCCTTGGGCGTGCCCGCCCAATGACCGTGTCCACGCGGCAGCAGCTCATTGCACCCCCCACCCCCCTGCGCGCCTTGCTAGCACCGGGCCCACCCCCGAAATGCTGCCCCCTCCCCTCCATTGGCGAGCCGTCACATGGCCACGGGCAAGGGCGGTCACACGCAAAGGACGGGCCAAATAGCAACTCTGATAATTAAATTGGAAGTGATCATTTAGGTCATTTAAGTCATTACTTGTGATCAGTATTGGATAGAGGTTTTGAATTTTTGCGGAAATAAAAGTTTGAGTTTTAATTAAATGGACGAAAAGTTTTGTATTGTATGCTAATAGGTTAGTATATCACATACATGTCTTTATTGCTGTCAAGGTGCTGTCCAAGGTGAACTGTATCACCGAACATGATGTTGGGAACGAAAGTGCGGACCGTTCTCCAAACCAGAAAGTACCTGCGAGAGAACCGAGCAAAACGCACAAATAAAAAACGCTAACGAAAGTGCGAAAATCGTTCCTCAAACCAGAGAGTACCTGCGAGAGAATCGAGCAAAACGCACAAACAAAAAACGTTAAACGCAAATCGCAGACACAGAGATTTTTGACGTGGAAAATACTTGCGGGAAAAACTACGGGACGATCGGAGTCCAATCTTGAAGAACCTCTACTAATGGAATAAAGAGAATACACCATCTACAACCTCCTCCCGATCCAACACGGATCACCACAACACTTAGGAATAGAAAATAGATCACACCACGAAGATAGAAGACAATGAGAAATTACCTAAAGTTGATCTCCTCCTCCGAAACGGCCTCCAATCCTTCTTTCTTCTTTCCAAGTTGCAATGACACTCTTGCCTCCTTTTCTCTTCTTGGTGATATTTTAGGGCCAGGAGACACCTATATATAGCCTCAAACCCACAACTAGCATTCCTATTATAGATAGGAATATTCAATCCAAATCCAGTGACATATTCCTATTATATGTAGGAATATCCAATCCAAATCCATTGAGATATTCCTATTATATTTAGGAATATCCAATCCAAATAAATTGATGTATTCCTATTATATGTAGAAATACTCAATCTTACTCCAAGATATTTTCCACATAGGTTGGGAACTCCACCCACTCCAACACATGACAAATCCACAAATTTTGGAATAACCATCCCTTAAGTATGTCAGAACTTTTCTAGTTACCTTGAAAGTGTTCCCATTGTAAGATTTGAATACCTTTTCTCTGATAACATTTATCATGATTCACGTGTAAACTTTTTTCTATATAATTAGTTAGTTAGATTGCATGAGCACATGGCATTGGGGCACACTGAATTTGAATAACACTTTAATATTATTTGAGCAGTTTGCAGATTGATACTAATTTGCAAATTTGATCAGTTTTATGTTATAAATGAAATATTGCATGCCATTTCTGGTTATTGTTGTTTCATTTTCTTCCCCGAGAAGTTTCAAATGTCATGGATTGTTCTTTCGCTTCTATCAAATTGGTTCTTTATGTAGCTTGAAAATGATCATAGGATTGCACTTCTTATTTCCCAAAGACTATATGATGACTGTATCATCAAAAAGAGAGAGAAATAATAATAAAAAGTTCTTGATCTATCAAGATGTTTGAGAGATTGTCCCATAAGAAACCACAAGTTGGAAGTCATCTTAATGGGAACTAAACGTGTAGTCCTTTGCATAATAAGAAAGAAAGATCATTTTCAAATTAATTTACTGAAAACTTAATTAAAATTTAATTTTTTTTGAAGTTGTATAACAATCATATTATTTTATGAGTCGATCATAAAAATTATCAAATGCTGCATAATTATTTTTATTTTGCTTTCAATTTTGTTTCTAGAGAATTCACCAAATCTTTAGTATGTTGACCTATTATGTCAAAAGGGAGTTGTCAAATGCATATGCCTCTGTAAGGCATGAAATCATAATGCTATGACCAATTGCTCATCAGAACTCAAAAAGGGAATATATGATTTATGATATAAAAGTATTTATTTTTTCAATGTTGATCCAAAGATATGCATTTTCACATGTTGCTAATATAAAAGATGTTTAAAAATAAAATGCCTACTAGTTGCAAAGGATTCATAAAAAGGCTAATGAAATGTTAAATTTTCAAATGATTTCCTAAGGACATGATGTGTTTTTTAATTTTCCATTAAGCAATTTTCATGTACAGAATTAGGAGTAGAAAACATTTTTTGACGAATACACAGATGAGGCCGAACCATGTACTCCTCTAGGTATTGGTAGGTATCCCAAAGACTACATACTTTAAGGCATTTGTTCAAAACATATGTGCTGGATTATCGGGTATTTGCCGATACCAGTATTGGTCTGAAACTTATAGTATCAGTTGTATAGATTGATTCCCACCAGACACCGCTCAATATTGCTTTGATGGCTTTGAGATGTTTGAGATGGTTTTGAGTTGAAGGAAGAAGTGTATTGATGGGATAAAAGATGGAACCATTAGAGTAAGGAGAAACAAGAAAAGTCTTTTCTGGGTTCACATAGCTAAAAGTTTCAGCCATTTAAAGTGTGGAATCATATTATAAAGTGTATTTACTTTTTTGACAATTGTGTGCGACTGTTGGTTGAACTTTTTTGATTACTTTGGGTGTATCTGACTCTTTATTTATGTTTATGGAAAATCCACAAACTTTACTCATTTACAAACACACACAAAAATTTTTGTTTCAACAATAACAAAACTTTTATCCCAAATTTTTAGGGTCATCTCAATCTATTTTGGTTTATATTATAAAATGTATCTGAAAATTTGTGGATTATTCTCGAATACCAAACTTGTGAATATGAAAGCAAGTAAACAACACCATCTATTACGGGTGAATATCCATTCAAAGAAACAATATAAATAGTACATAAAATAATGCCTAAATGTATCACATGTTTTCTAGTTTTAGTTTTTTTTTTTTTTTCCTGGCTTTCCAGAAACATTACTTTGAAGCTCCAATCAGAACTTACCAAAACTGCCGATACTCAAAACGTGTTGAAATCAATTCAATATCGACACCACAAACCTTGTGCTGAATGGCTTTTGATAAGATCAATTCGTACAAACAGGCTTTGGTGATCATAAACCTTAACTACTTCTTAGGCATCTACCAGTTTTCAGAGAAGTCAACTTCCCTAACTTTTAGTCCAATATCCAGTTTGAAATTTGATTTTCACATTTATATACTAAACCATGCCATCTTCACAAGGGAAGGTTTGCAAGGCATAGAAAAAGTCGAACCAATAGTTGCATATTCCACTGCCATCTCAATTGGCGCATCGTTTCAAAGCAATGAATGGTCATCTGATCATGTGAAAGGATGGAAACTGTAAGGAAATCATAAAATTTTCGTACCACAAAATAATTATAATCTCACCTGTTACTTCCTATTTATACATTCTCACCAGCCTAGTGAATGTCAACATAGATTGTGACAATCATTTTAAATGTTGTTGTAAGGCCTAGTTTTGATTGTAGTTACATTTTATTTGGGACTCGATTTGGAGCACAAATGTAGCGAGCTACCTGTTTGGTTAGGCCCCCTTTCCTTCCGGACCAAACGTAACAAACTCGGACGCACGCCCAGGATTCAAGCATTCTGAGAAATTCAACCTAACAAAACCGGAGGGTTCTTTTTAGACTTATTTTTCCCTTTTATTTTCATTATTTTTCCTGTATAATGTCTGAGATTTTTTATGATTTTGTCTCTTGCTTTTTTATCATATTCTTTTGTTCTCCAATTGTCGTCGGTGCAACAAATTTCATGGGTCATCCTTTGTCAAGTCTCATTCATGGGTGGCCGGAAAAGAAGAAGAAGGCAAAGGCGAATATCGAGGCAAGCGCAGCGCAGTGAGTCTATCCTTCTGTCCTACTGACCGAGATCGTGAGAGCAAAGCGTGGTTATGTACATGTTTCGAATCGCCGGTCATTATGGATCTAGTGTCTTGCTCCTCCTCTCTTGCAGTTTGAACGTTGAGATAGATCATCAAGTCAAATAAGGGCCGGATCTAGCTTTGGATAACCTCTAGATCCTTATGTTGGATTATCACTTAAAGATATTTTATCCGATAAGGAAATAACTCCTTAAAGAGAGTTTTACTATTTAGTTTAAATCCAAGAAACATATAATAAATACTGTGGTCTCTTCAGCATATAAAAGAACATGGACTGCAATTAGTTTTTTCTTTTTTAATGTCCGGCGATGCGTATGAGATTTTACGCAAGTTGCATTGCATGCCATTTGGGCCCACTGTTCCCACACCTTCTCCGAGGTTTGATCCCGAAACCTGTGTCCAGCCAGGAAGGTTATACTTCCTCTCACTTATCATAAGAGTGGTGGACTGCAATTAGTTACCAACAAAGTACGAACAAATATAACACTAATGAGTGTCCTTAATAACACAACTAAAAGCTCATTTTGCGAACTGAAAACCAAACACATCCATTTGGCAACTGTCCACCGGCCAAATGCCCATTCTGCACACTGCAATCCAAACTAGGCCTTCGATTAGCAGGCTTCTGTGTTGTTCCAAAGTTCAAAAGGATTTGATTAACGATCAATTTGGATTTAATGATCTTAAGAGGTATAAGAATTGTTTGTACAATGAAATCAAGTGTAGATATTTCCTGTGCAGGAGAAGAAAGATGTGATTTTATTCACTGAAGAAAGATTCGTGCAAGAATGATAACCCCCTTCTTGTAATAGTTTCAGAAAGTTCCAATTCCTATACCTAGAAAGATCTAACTTAACTTGGTTAGACCAAGATCTGACTTAACTTGGTTCCAATTCCTATATCTAGAATGAACTCCTTCTTGTAATAGCCGCAAAAAGACCTTCAACCCCTACCATTCAATAGGAAGAAGTTGGTCGTCGTCGTTGGTTCTAGACATGCCTCGCGACACACTGAGGCTCTGAAACCACATGACACAACACGGAAATGCTGATCACCGAATCCAACGACCAAAGATACAAGGACTGATACATAAATTCCCACTTAAGAGAATTAGAAGAGAAATAACTCTCAATGATAACTCGAACAATACAATGAACTTGTTATTGTCTTCTAGATAACTCCTATTTATAAGAAAGCAAAACTTAAAATTTATAAAAGACTCCTAAATAAACTAGGAAAAAAATACCAAAAATAGGCTTAAAGATCCTTCCAAAAAGAGTCTAAAATAGGCTCAACCGCCTCGAACCGGTACTCCGGTTTTTCCATCCGAAATACCTCTAATTTGTGCAAAGTTTAGTCCATACTCGGAATTCCTGGTTCCCTGACCGGAATACTAGCGGAATATTCCGCTATGAACATCCAAGATGTCCACGTGAGAACATGATAGAAGAGCATATGCACTTAAGAGAACCAATTTTTACTTGCACAATACTTACCATGAACTTTTCTGCCACGAAGACATAGTTAGCTTGCACAGTTTAAATATACAAGGGGATCACTGGCATGATGTCATAATGGACGAGTTATAGTACAAAGATGAAATGACATGCAACGCAATGAACAAGGACGTTACAGGTCATTTCGTCCGAAACAGGCGACTATCAGGGAGTTCCGTCCGGATCGAATCGGTGTCAGTGCCCCAGCGACCGTCCGCAAGAACTAAAATATTGTGCACAAGTTGTCCGTGTCCAAACGAAGTCTATACTAGGCTATCATGGAGGCAATTCATGTCAACGCAAGCACGAGATAAGTAGCATGGCATGATCTGACTGACACAGTCTTCCTGATCATTTATTTCATAGTAAGTAGTCTACACGGCACAATAATAAAAGAATATTGTTCTAACTATACTTGATGCATGATGAAAGAACATTCTAAGCGAACTAACATGCATCAAGGTAACCCTTCACAAGTTGATTGGCAAGCATTAAGTATCCATGTCTATTCCATTTTATTTTGATATATTTTAGTTATTAAGGTATCGTCTGATCGGAACAATCAAGAAGGCAAGATTTCAAATGTGAAAACATGGAAGAAGGGTCAAGTAAATCGAATTATAGCCACTCACAAGTTGGTGGGGAGAGGAAAGAAAAAATGTGTAAACCCCCTGACCCAAATATAGGATTATGATTCATTTAGGGTTATTTTGAATTAGTTAATGGAGTTATTAATTTGCCTCTTTTAATTTAATTCACTTGGTGTACATTACCGTTGTTTCGATGTTTGGAGCGCTACTCTAACTTTTGCCTTCAAACAAATTTTACACCTATGCTCTAGACGTGGCAGTCTTCCATTCTGACATTTGTGTAACTCATAAATACTTTTTCTTGTGCTTCATTTTAATTGCACAATATTCGTCACAATTATCTAATTTTAAACCTACACTTTGCAAATATGTCTGTTCCAATCGAAATTGGAGACAACCTTGACCTATTTCGTTCAACCCAATATATGATGTTAACCTATTCCGAGTCCACTACGTCCATGACTCTTGTGTCACTCCCAATTGTGATCCCATGAACTTCCAATTTATTAAAGAACACATATACAATATTAATATTTAATTTGGAGCCACCGACTCAACCTAATCTAAAACTAGACCAAACACCAACCAAATCCACACTCACACCCCCATGACTCATACAAAATATCACACACCAATTTTCTCCTCTACAACACACCAAACATGAATTTTTCTCACATCCAATCAAATTTCTCTTCTTTGTGCAAGTCCTAAACTATTAGGGACATTTGTGCAAATAACTAGCCATGTGTCCACCTCCTATTGGTAGGGACAAATGAGAAAACCCATTTTGAAATGCTTGACCGGTCTTGGTACTCCCCCTCACCTTATTTGCATGGCACTACATACTAAAATACACCTACACATCCTCACAATCCTCCATTCAAATTTAAACCAATCACCACCCCTCTTTCTCTCCAACAACCAATGCACACACCCCTAGAAACCCCCATGGACAGCTGGCCCTAATCCAAAGCCCCTCCCTCTTCATTAAATGCATCATCTCTCTCTTATTTTATTACACCTCCTTCCTCTCCTCCTTCATAAAACCCCACCCTCACCATCACCATTCTCCTCCTCTCTCACAACCCGAAAACATCACCACCACCATCAGCCTACATTCGGCTACCACCTCCTCCTCTCTCCCAACCCGAAAACATCACCACCACCTTCACGACAGCCATCACCACCACAATCATCTCCATGACCACCACCACTGACAGCCATCACCACCACCATCATCTCCACGACCACCACCACTGACAGCCATCACCACCACCATCACCTCCACGACCACCACCAGCGACAGCCCTCACCACCAACATCATCACCATCATCACCACCATCATCACCACCATCACCTTCTCCCCCCCCCCCCCCCCACAGCAGCCAACGACACCATCATCACCTTCACCTTCCCGATCTCCTCTTCCACTCCGACCACCACCATCACCCCCGCCACCACCATCGTCATCACCATCAGCCATCACCCCCTCCACCATTGTAACTGCTGCTGCAATTGCTCTAATTGCTGCTGCTGCGACTGCGTATGCTGTTGTTGCGGCTTTAGCTGCTGCTGCTACTGTTGTTCTTCTTCTCCTTCTCCATCAGGCCAGACCCGAGCCCCCTTGCACCCACACCCGACTGTGCACACCCCTACCCGAGAGCTACACCAAGTCCCCCTTGCACACTTGAACCTCTAGGTATTCTTCACCCTCTTCTTCTTCTTCTTCTTATATATATATATATATATATATATATATATATATATATATATATAATCTCTTTGTTCTTCATTTCTTTTCTCCAAGTTCTTTTGTTCTTCACCTTATTGATGAAGGATGAATTAGATATATATACACATCATGAAATGACATCTCTCCATGAGTTCTACCTTAGTTATCAACTTGATTTAACATAATCACACACTTGTTTAACTCTCGTAATAACTCCTCTAAATTAATAAATTCAGAATATATATATTGATTAAATATTAGTTTAGTGTTGTTTATGAAAGCATGAGTTACTTGTTAGTGGTATACTACTAGATGTGGTTGTTGTTTAACTTGTTAGATTAGTTATTTTTATATAAGTAAGTATCATATGAGAGTGTCATTGCCATGTTTAGATAGAGTTGTTTATATATATATATATGAATGAAATGAGAGTTGCTCATGCTAGGGATGCCATGGTAGAATGTTGTAAATTTGATTAATGTAGTGTGCACTTGAGTATTGTTGATGGTTCAAACATATGAGAATTTGGTGATGGTTTATATATTAGAGGATGTCATGATAATTGTATATACAAAAGGGACACCATAACCTATTAGTGCACATGATTAGTGCACATGACACTTTGAGTTACAAACACTTACTAGTAAATAGTTAGCGACTTTGACTTGTACAAATGTTAGAAGACCATTTTTATATGCTAGTACAAGAAGAACCTAGAGGGATAACACCTAGTACCCATGTGTTTGAGATGCAACTTAGCAACCTCACAAACCCTAATATGACCATGGTTATGATATATGAAAAATTACACATTTAGAGGAGTGGTAGATGTTGTGTAACTAGTAGACTAAGTGTACACATACTTTCTTGGTCTTTGACTAGTCAACATTAGCCAACCTACTTAGTTAAAACGCTTGTTTGGTCTAAACTCTACGTGACTCATGACGTTGCGTATGTTGAACTCTAGTGCATGCTTAGCGTAGTGTAATGTAGTGATTGATATTTATTGTTATATATTCAGAGGCACCCAAGACGGTTCTACCTTTGCTGCGGGTTCCGGATCCTTACTTGCTTACATCGGAGTTCCAAGCAAGTATACCTTGCCTTGTTGTACTGTTTAAATTCAGATATTATAGTTCGCATGTTTATTGTTTTAATATTGTATAACTGTGCGAGTCTGAGAATGACTCGGGTGCAGTCGACGATGGCGTTGACGTTAGGACCTGTGTTTGACCTAGTGTCTAGTAGACGCACCTAAAGTTAATGAGCTATCATTATGACTCCATGGGCCTTGTCACGTATCATTGCACGGCACAGAGTGAGTTCATGTAGGGACTCGAGCTTCATACTTGACTGGCCATCGGTGTGAGCAGCACGTGCGACGGTATTTAGCATAGTTGTATATTTCTTTAGTGACTTGCATTATAGTACAAGATGTCCACGTCGTATCCGCGACTTGTACATTGGCATTGGGCGAAAAATACAATTAGTAGGCGTATGGGACAGACATTTGGCTACCGTAGTTTCAGAGTAAACTACGGGATCGTGAGCCTCAGTGTTACCCGGTTATGGGCTATGTGCTACCTGGTTATGGGTATATATGCTTGTCGATACATCCGGCAGAGGTTACTAGCTGCGCGCTATCATGATCGGTGATGTAGTCAACATATACTTCTGGCATCCAGTTTACAGCTAATGCCAGATACATAGCCTCTGGCTTGACGCTACGCTTTATACCTTTTACCTACCCATACGTACCAAGGTTGTTTTCAATGCATTTCACTTAGCTGGTTAGTTCACCCTCGAGTTTACATAGTATTTACTTTATAGCATGTACTTTTTGTATCTTGTTACGTCCCTCTAAGGACCTAGTTCCTTTCCAGATCCGGACGAGCACTGCTGCTTTGAGCAGGAGTGGAGATCGGATTCGTGGCTGAGGACTTTGAGGCATTTCCAGAGGAGTTTCCGTGATTTGGGGTACATTGCTGCTTTGGGCTAGAGTATCTTTATCTAGCTAGTTGATGCTCTAGTCTAGTTATCTTACTACTTTTCGTACTTTTATTCCATCGCTGTATTTCTGTGGGTTTGTCCCCACCAGACTATTCCAGATGTATTATGGATATTCAGACTCTTTGTATTTTATTTACCAGTACTTGCTTCAGTCATTATTATATTATTTCTGTGGATGAGATTAGTTGTTTACATATTTCTTGTTAGCATATTAGACTTGATAGTATCTTAGGACAGCGTAGTACGCTTCGTCGGGTCCATTAAATTGAAAAATCCTTCGGAATCGTATTAGCTGGCCATTGCCACGTGGCCTGGTCCCGTGTATTTTTGGACTGGGGCGTGACATGGTTTTAATAGTGGCCCATGCAGGTCTTTGTTTATCGCTTGTGGTATAGTATCATGTCCAGCAAGCCTGCAATAGGATAGAAATTATTAGATTTCATCCACCTTGACTACCGTCTTTAAACCTTCTTCGTATTTAATTATTTGAATATCTGCATCATGTTTGTTTCCGTACTCTTTTAATGTAGTTCTATCTCTTGCAGAGAGATGAACTTGCGTAGCGGATGCGAGGTATACGGTGCCATTGTGCCATCCGACCCCGCACAAAGGGAAGATACATCCCTGGGACCACCCGGAGAGCACCTACCACCACAAGTTCCGGTGATACCTCAGACCTCGTTGATACACTGGCACCAGACTTCGCAGGTTGTTTCGATGCAGCAGCATGAGGGATAGACTTCGAGGGTCGCGCCAACGTCGCAGCCCGAGAGACCTACGTCTCAGCAGGCACCGACATCGCAACCGGAGGTTCCGTTGCCACTACCTCCACCCTTTTCACCTCAGATGCCATACGGAGCCTTCCCACCTCAGATGATGCAGCCGGAGAGACATCCACAGATATTCCAGTTCTTTCAGGCCATGATGCAGGCATATTGGCATCAGACCGAGACTATGAGACAGAGCTTGATGACAGTTATAGAGAGCTCAGCTGCACCAGCACCAGAACCAACACCTGCTTCTGCTCAGCCAGTAGGCACGGTTCGTTGGTTTCATCAGATGGATCCGGGTACCTTTACGGGCTGTGAGACCGCAGATGAGATCTCTGATTGGGTCGTCAACACGGAGATGTTACTGGAGACTTCTCAGCTACCTCCAGATCTATGGATGACTACGGTGAGAGCCCAGTTGAAAGGGAATGCCCATCACTGGTGGGACTCTATGGAGCGTAGCGTCGGCAAGAAGCAGACGCGTATGGTGCGAAGTTCAGTCGTCTTAGTAGATTTGGTACCGTCCTGATACCAAATGATTTAGAGAAGGCCAAGAGATTCCACAACGGACTGACTTGCGAGCTCCAAAGATTTACTAGCTTGCAGGCGAGGATCTCTTACGAGGAGGTCTTGACAGAGGTTAGGATCCAAGAGGCTATCGGCAAGGGATCGATGAGTCAGAGGCGTCCCAGTGTAGCCGCACCAGCTAAGGCACAACCAGGAGCAGGAGGACCGATCCGTCATCCAGGAGTGCAGACGCAGTAGAGGGTTGCGTCGTATCAGCAGAGAGAGCTTCCGACATATCACTTTTGCATAAAGAAGGGACATGTTCAGAAAGATTGCAGGAGAAGGCTAGGACAGTGTTTGAGGTACGAATCGAGCCAACATCAGGCTCAGGAGTGTTCCTAGTATGTCAATAGAGCCCAACAGATAGTCCAAAGGTCAGTTCCACCGGTCCTAGGTATGTCTGTAGCATTGCTTGATAATTTATAGCTTATTATGTGTTTGTTTTAATTTCGAGGACCAAATTATTATAAGTTTGGTAGGTTGTAAACCCCCTGACCCAAATTTAGGATTATGCTTCATTTAGGGTTATTTTGAATTAGTTAATGGAGTTATTAATTTGCCTCTTTTAATTTAATTCACTTGGTGTACCTTACCGTTGCTTCGATGTTTGGAGCGCTATAATAGCACTTGTATCCGACCATCTACAAAGCAGGAGTGGAGACCGAATTCGTGGCTGAGGACTTTGAGGCATTTTCAGAGGAGTTCTCGTGTTTTTTGTACACTGCTGCTTTGGGCTAGAGTATCTTTATCTAGCTAGTTGATTCTCTAGTTTAGTTATCTTACTACTTTCCGTACTTTTATTCCATCGCTATATTTCAGTGGGTTTGTACCCATCATACTATTCTAGATGTATTATGGATATTCAGACTCTTTGTATTTCATTTACCAGCACTTGCTTCAGTCATTATTATATTTTTCTGTGGATGGGATTAGTTGTTTACCTATTTCTTGTTAGCATATTAGACTTGATAGTATTTTAGGACATTGTAGTACGTTTCGTCGGGTCCATTAAATTGGAAAAATCCTCCGGAGTCGTATTAGCTGGCCATTGCCACGTATCCTGGTCCCTTGTATTTTGGGACTGGGGCGTGACAAAATGGGTGCTTCAAGACTCCGCTCGCGCGACTCCTATTGCACGATCAGCTGCATTGCCACAAACAGATGATTAATATTGCTTCTCCTCTTTCCAAGCTCGAAACGAAAATGCAGTTCAACGCACGAAAGCAATGAAATCCATCGAACTCGTTCAAGAAAACGCAAATCCAAAACTCAACTCAAAAGCACGAAAGCATCAAGATGACAGCAAAAACTAGGCAAAAAAACTTGCAGCGGAGATGTCCCTCTTGACTCTGCCGCTAAGTCCATCATTGGGGCATGGTTCACTAAATATGTGAATCGATTTCGAAGAAGCAAATCCATAACGAGGAAAAAATCTTGATTCAATCTATCTGATCGAACGATAACGAAAGTATTTCTTAGTCGCGCTCCCCGAAACGGGGGAACGGGGTACCACATCCTAACCAACTAATAGGAAGTTTTGTCACGACCCGCACCCGGAAAATCGGGCATGAGTCGTGGGTACGTCCAGCCTACGCCGCAGCATCGGCGGTAGAACGCTGTTTAGGTCAACTATCTAGATAATAATCTCACACAAAAAATCGGGCATGACCTCTCCAAAAGAAGGGCAACCACACAATCAAAATATCAACCTGTCAATATCTCAACTCCAAACGGAGGAGCAATATCACAATGATAATCACAATATACTCAATCACGAATCTAAGCACGATAAGATAACACAGAAATCTAACAACTATAAAGTCTAACCAACAACAACTACTACAACAACCACAACATCAAATAATAATACAACAATATCCAAAATAATATACAAACAAGGTCTCAATCCAAAACCGGAGACAAATCCGGTGCTAAAAGCTAATAAAAACAATAACAAGGTCCTAGTGATCCCGGCTACCAACCCGGAAATCACCCCTAAGCTAGAGGGTCCCTGTCTGCACCATCGACAGGCTCAGGTCCATAAAACGTCGGACACCAATCCTCCGGATACTCTGAAAAATATGTCCAGTCAGGACTGGAGCAAGTACATCTCTAACAGCAGTTCCATTTAAATGATAAAAACTATAAAACAGTTATAGCAAGTAGCAAGAAGAAAGAAGTAAGTATGAAACAGGAAATAAACATGTATCACTGGTGCATAAAGGTAAAGATGCAGGAATATCAGAAACAAGATAGTAGTAACTGTAAGATACAAGAATCTAAGCTAAGATCAAGTCCGTGCACATGAACGTGTAGTGAGTCCAGCATGAAAAATATGTAGTGAGTCAAGTCCAGAAACATGTAAGTGAGACAAGTCAAGAAATGCATGAGAGTCCAGACTATAAAGAATGAACTCGGTGTCTTTGAAATACTTGTTTCGACATGTAAACGGCTAGGGGTAAGTACGGCTCACCGCGCACTGGGTGCGCGGCTGCTATCATTCCAGATTAGACCAGAGGGAGTGATGCCTGATGATTCCAGATGGGAATGTTTACATGTCTACTCGAGTATTTCCCCACCCGACTAATACAAGTGGATCCAAGACCCGACACGCAAATCAAGATGAGTCCAGCCTGAACATGAGTGATGCATGTAGTGATGCCAGTAGGTGATGCCAGTAGTAATTCCAGAATAGAGGCCAGAAACATGAAATGTACATGTCGCAAGTAAATGAATCCAGAAATACCAGTCAGTGTCCCGTGTTGTGCCAGAATAATCATATGATACTATACTAGAAGCTGAATCATAATAATCATCAAATAATAAAAACTATCAGAGGATGTACTCGCCTGACGTCCTGAGCAACTGGCGATCCGAACCGGTGTCGCAAGGACCTAAAGCGAAAAGCAAGGTTAAACAGGGTTCTAATGAGTTAAACAGATATAAAATAATTAAAAATAGGCTTCTAGGGTCGTTCTAGGTCAAACGGGTCAAACCGGTGAAATCTGGGTCAAAAAGTCAACTTTGGGTCCAAAAATTCAACTATGGGTCAAAACTAGGTCAAAAGTTGACTTTGGCGGTCAACCGAGTCAACTACGGTCAAGTCTGGGTCAAACTAGGGTGCTCCTGAAATTCTAGGTCAAACCGAGGTCATTAAGCTACTAAACTCACAAACTCGCCTAATCGAGATACCGGGATACCCTCGGTATCCGATACCTCGCCCTAGGCCACGCACCCCGCCTAAACCCGCTAAAACCTATGCTAGCACGCGTAAATATATACACATATACATATAAAAATTACTCCAATACTATTCCTAGGCTATTGCTCAAAAACCCCGCTTGAAACCCAATACCTCGGTTATCTTAAGGTATTGAGATACCGCTCTAAACTCAGCCCGACTACCCCTCTAGCTAACTTACTATGCATAAACCTATATATCTAGGTATAATCTAGGCTAAAATATAGATATCTAATACATATAGGCATATACCTATATATCTATACCCAATACCTTACCTTACCTTACCTTACCTTACCCTCAAATATATATATCTATACCTAGATATCTAACTATCTATCTAGCTATGTATATATCTATATATATAGATCTATATATCTAGCTATCCCTCTACCTATCCATCTACCTATCTAGTATCAACCTATCTAGTTATCTATCTAACTATCTAACTAGCTATTTATTTATGTATCTAACTATTAAACTATTTACCTATCCATCTAATATCTATATAGCATCTATCTATTTATCTCTAACTACCTAGGTATCTAGTTACCTATGTATCTATCTAACCATCTATGTATTAATCTATCTATTTAACCATCTATCTATCTAATAATCTAACTACCTATATATATCTATGTATATATCTCTCCCTCTCCCTCGCATTTGCTGCTGCCCTTGCCTTAACTTGCTGCTGCTGCTACCTTAAACTGCTGTTGCTGCTGCATTTTCTACTTGCTACAGCTGCTGCTCATGCTCTTGCTGCTGCCGCGGCGCTGCCTCGCTCGAGCGAGCTGCTGCCGCGGCGCTGGAACTGCTGCTGCTGCTGCAGGCCGCGCTGCAGCGAGCTGCTGCCGCGACGCGCTGCCGCTGCTGCCGCGGCGCTGCTGCGCCCGCGCGCTCTGCTGCAGCCTGCTGCTGATGCTTCTGCTGCTGCCGCGGCGCTGCCTCGCTCGAGCGAGCTGCTGCCGCGGCGCTGCCTCGCTCGAGCGAGCTGCTGCTACTGCTGAAAACTGCCGCTGCTGCGCCTATTTCTGCTGCTGCAGCTGCTGGTTCCAGTCCCAGGCACCCCCCCTCTCTCAAACACACACACACACTCCTATATACATATACATATATACATATACATATATATACATCTATATATATATAACTAGATATCTATATATATATTCACACTCATCTACACACTCTAACACACACACTAGCACACTAATACACACACACTCACAACACTATCAACACACACACATAAGCACACACACATATATCTATACATATATAAACACACATCTATATATATATACACACATATATATCTACACTCATATATATATATATAGGCACTCACTCACACTCACACACACTCACCTACACACTAGCACACACTCACACAAGCACTCACTAACACACTCACAAACACATAACCACACATATCTATATAAATAGAAATATATATATATATATAGGAACACACACACAAATAAATATATATATAGAGACATATATACACAAACACAACACCACCACAACGATGCACACAACGCTCACAACGCCCCACCTACGCACGCCCAACGACCCCGACACTCACCAACGCCTATAAATATATAAAATATAACTCGAAAACTCTAGCACACACTCCCCGATACTAACCCAACGCGCGCACAAGCCCGAAACGAGGAAACCAAGTCGAAATGGCCGTTCGGTCATTTCGACGAACACGTGGTGCGCGGCTCGGAAAACCTCCTGAAACGCACACCAAACGAACTCGGAATCGGCCCAAAATTTATCCACGCGTCCTAAATGATGTCTAGATCCTAGAAAATGCACTCCCGCGTCGATTCTAGGCCCGTGGCGGAAACGCACACGCACTTAGAATCGGCGACGACGAAAAGCCCCAATTTTGCCCGAAATGCCCGTTTCTCCGCGACACGGCTTCCCGTGCCCGAACAGAGACACGCACTCACTCTCAAGACACCCGACAACGTCTACCTAGGTCCGTCTAACCTAGGGCATCACCCAAAATTGGGCCAAATTCGGATTTTACCCGAAATTGACACAAAACCTAGTGTTAAAGTCTCTAAACACTACCAAACTAGTTCCAACTTCCTCCCACGGGTAGCCTAAGGGTCTAGGAATGTTCTAAAATATTAATTACACTATAAAAGAGTAATTACAAGGGGAAAATTAGGGTTTACCTCTTGGGAGTTGGAATCCCAAGCCAAAATCTCCAAAATGCTCCCAATCCTCCAAATCAAGCTTCCAAGCTCCCAAATCCAAGCTCCAACACCAAATCTAGGCTCTACCCACCTAGGTTGGGGAAGAATGTAGGGTTAGGGTTCAAACAAATGAAAGAAATGGAAGAGGGAAGGAGAAAAAATGGAGAAACTTACTTGTGAAGAAGAAATGAAGAAGAAGAAGTAGTGGAGAAGAAGAAGAAGTGAAGAAGGAGTGAAGCAAAAGAAGGGGAGAAGCTGCTGTGTTTGGTCGGATGTGGGTAGGGAATAGGGCCGGCCATGCTAATAAAGGGGTTCCACTAAGTCCAAATGACCAAAATGCCCTCCCATAACTCGGTTTTGGGTTTCGGGTTCCAAAAGCACTCAAATTAACTCCAAATCTCTCCAACTAACCTCCTAAAAATAAAATAAATATTCTAAGCCCCAAAATAATTCTCACAAGGGTGTGGGCTGGGTCGGACATGGGTCCACTAGGGTCTGACATGGGTCCAGGCTAGCAAAAATCCTAAAACAAACAATAAAAATATAATACAATCAATAATTAAATATAAATACAATTAAATATAAATAATCCAAAATTAACTAAATTAAAAATAAAAAAATACCCGGCTCTGGAAATGGGGTGGTGACAAGTTTCGTCCTCGAAACTTAGGAATAGAATCTACCACTATGAAACAATGAAGAAATTTTTTTCCTTCATCTCAGACTCAAGCTCCCAGGTCGATTCTTCGACCGAATGATTTCTCCAAAGCACCCGCACGAGAGAAACCAAACGACTTCGAAACAACTTCTCCTTTTGATCCAAGATCCGCACAGCGTGTGTTGGCCCAATGTTTATGTTGAGTTTTTGAATATGGCTAATCGATTAAGTTTAGCATTATGGTAATCGATCAATCACTATAGTATCTTCTACTTAAACTCAGCATTGTCCAGAATGTAATATTTGCCTCTGTATATTTTTTTGTTCGTCTAACATGTACTTGCAGAAAAAAATAAGCAAGATAAGCAATGGACATATGGTATATGACGATGAGCCAAAGACGACGTTATACCAAGAGATTTTGTCCAACCGCCTACGAGTTATATGGAGTCTGACACCCGGGGGTTCCGCTGCCCGGTTTTCGGACGGGGGTCGAGGGGGCAGTGCCCCTCGTAGGGGTTCGGGGGCAAAGCCCCTGAAAGGTATTCAGATTCCCAGATCTGGTTATCTTTGGACAACTGTCGTCAAGCGAAAAAGCGTCTTCAAGTCCGTAGATGTTTCAGAAGTTTTGCGTCATCAGTGCTCTTGGTTTTCATATGTAATTTGATATTTTATTTGAGTCTAAGACTGATGTAAGCTGAGTCGCACTGTCAAATCCCAAGTACCTATACCCAAATACCTAGTCCACTCAAATGAACCAAAGAACCTATCTACCAAATCAGGCCACATTCATTTACAAAGTCTACCATACTAATAGATCGAACTCGGTTACCATTTTGGTATGAAATCAACCAATTCAATAGCTCCTGATTTCTTGGCTCAACAGTTAGAAATTTGAATTAAACTCTATCTGAATTTTGGCCGAATTTTGTTTGCCTACACACTATAAATAGGATTGAAATTCTACATTCCTACTCACTCAACCAATCTCTATCTTTCTATCATATAGTGAGTAAACCCTCAGAGTCGAAACTTTCTTATCTCCAAGATCAACTCCCTAGCCTTCTAAGTGCCAAATGCGGTCTCGGTCTAGAAGTCTACAAGAGTTGTAAAGAGGTAGGTTCATCAAATCCATGTTTTGTGTGAAGTTGCGAGCCTTGGGATCAAAACTCGTGGTGTGTGAAGTTGCCAGACTTCGGATCAAACATCGTGGTTGTAAGAAGTCGGCAAGCCTTCGGATCAAAGCATGTGATTCACTATTGGTGATTATAGTGGATAAAACTCCGAGCAAGAGTTCTCGGGACTGGACTAGTCCTCTCAGAGGAAAACCAGTATACATCGCGGTGTTTGCGTTTGCTCTCTCTTACTCTTACTGCTTTACATTACTGTCTTACACTGTTAGTTAGTAGCTGCCTCCACTCTGCTTAATTTTTAATTGGGTAGATTATTCCGCTGTACTATATTCACCCCCCCCCCTCTAGAGTTGCCTTACGGTCCTCCAGGGTGTTCAACATATGTCAAGTCCGCCTTCAAGTCCAGTTGATCAAGATCCACCACATGACTCGGGTCGTACACGTACTTCCTAAGCTGTGAAACATGGAAGATATCGTGCACTTCAGATAGTGACGATGGCAGGGCAATCTGATATTTGACTGGGGCGACTTGCTTAAGTATTTCGAACGGGCCGACGAATCTTGGGCTTAGCTTCCCTTTTGTTCCAAATATGGTAACTCCTCGCATGAGTGAGACTTTGAGAAATATACGATCGCCTTCTAAGAACTCAAGAGGTCGACGGTGTGCGTCTGAGTAACTCTTTTGACGGCTTTATGCTGCATTCAACCGTTTGTGGATCAAACGGATCTTTTGGCCGGTTAGTTCTACGAGCTCCGGGCCAACAATTTGTCGTTCACCAACTTCATCCCAATAGATAGGGGATCTACACTTTTGCTCATACAACGCCTCATACGACTCCATTTGAATGCTGGATTGATGGCTATTATTATATGCAAATTCGACTAACGGTAGATGCATGTCCCAACTTGACTTAAAGTCCAAGAGCAGAGCCGTAGCATGTCTGTAAACCCCCTGATTTTTCAAGAATTTTTAATTTGGAATTTTTCGCAATTTTCTGGAATTTTCTGAGATCTTTCTCTAATTAAACAAAGGTGTTTTAAATATTAAATGATTTTTAATTGTTATTAAATAATATTAAAATATTATGAAAATAATATTTTATGGTGTAAAATAAAAAATTAGACATAGGGTAATTTTTTGAGAATTTATTGGACCCCGGATGGATTTTTAAAGCCTTAAAAACTAATTAATTAATTAAACCACAATAAACCGGGTTTATTTGAAATAAACCAAACCAACTTCTGAACCGAACCGGGTTCATTTAAACCGAACCAAATCCTTAGCAGGTCGGATCCGGGCCCAAAACCCAGACTCGACCCGCTTGGACCCGACCCGACCCGCATTTGTTATGGATCGGGCCGGATCCGCAGACCCGACCCGACCCGTCCGCCCGAACCCATTAGCCCTTTCTTCCCCAAACGTTCAGCCGCCCGACCCCTTACCTCCCGCCATCGCCGCCCGCGTCGCTCCGTCTACCAGAACGTCCGCCGCCGCCCGCTCGCGTCCCCGACCCCTCGCTTCGCCTCCCCTAACCCGCCGCGGCCGTTCCCCTCTCCCTCTCCGGCCTATAAAAGCCCTCCTCCGCCATTCCCTCCGCCCAGCTCCTCCTCTGCCCCGCTTCTCCGGCCGACTCCGCTGCCCTAGCCTCCCGCCTTCCCTCCTCCGTCACCCGACCACCGCAGCGCCTCCCCTCGCCGTGCCCCGCCCTAGCCAGCCCTCTCCCCTCTCCTCCATCTCCTTCGGTCTCCCTTGCCCCCGCAGCAGCCGCCTCCGGCCAGCCCGCCTCCGCAAGCGAGCGCCGCCACCGCAGCGCCGCCCCGCTGCCCCCGGCCTACCTCCGCCACAGCTCCGGCCGCCGCAGAGCCTCTGACCCAGAAACCCTAACCCTAGCTTCTGTGGACACAGCACCCTGACACGACTCGGACACGTGTCAGACACGGAGAATTCGATTTTCCGGAGCCCTGTTCAGGTACCCATATCTCTCTTCTCGCTGCTCTGTTTCTCGTTCCGTCAGTTGCATCGCGTAGCCTCACTACTAGAATAAGCGGGAATAGCGACGTATTTTAGCGACTCCTAGTAAAAACGTCGCTAAATTAGCGACTCGGTAAAAATCGTCGCTAGGCGTCGCTAAATGGCGACATTTAGCGACGTTTAGCGACTTTTATTAAGATTTTAAAAGAATAATCGCTATAAGTTCAATTAAGATCGCTAAACGTCTCTAATATATCTGTTTTAGCGACGTTTAGCGTCGTAATTAGCGACGCATCTATCAAAAATATTTAGCGACGTATTTAGCAACGTCTTTGGCGTCGCTAATTTTTATTTTAGCGACGTTTTTATTTGACGTCGCTAAACGTCGCTAAATTTTGGTTAATTAGGGCTCAGTTCTCTTTTCTCCATCTGTCGGAAATTTCGAAATCGTTTCGATTTCCCCCCCCCCTCCGGCGACCGGGTCTCCACGGCTGCGCCCCCCCTCTCCGGCGACCGGGTCTCCACGGCATCCCCCTCCTCCTCCTCGAGCTCTAGGTAATCTCTCTCTCTCTCTCTCTCTCTCTCATGTGACACTGACACAAGACACACTTGACAGACACGACACACACACACAGACGCAGACACACACACACGACACACACACAGACGCAGACACACACATGACACACACACACGACGCACACACAGACGCAGACACACACACGACACACACACAGACGCAGATTTTAGGTTAGGGTTAGGTTTAGGTTTAGGGTTAGGGTTAGGGTTAGGTTTAGGTTTAGGGTTAGGGTTAGGGTTAGTACATTCCATTATGTGATTTTATGTCTTCCATATATATAGATAATTTGATATGATTTGCAACATAGTATACAGAGTACCAGAAAATCTCCCTTGACTAGTTTCCAAATCGAGTTACTTCTACATATTCAACAAATAACAAAAGATATTGTCGAATATGAGAAGTGATCAAATATTGTCGAATATGAGAAGTGATCAAATATTGTCGAATATGGTTGCTTTCCAAATGGGACCAAAGAAAATTAGCAACAACTGAATTTCATTAGAATATAGATCAAATCTAATCAAAAGAGCAAGTCCATCTTTCATTGATGCTAGACATAGTCACATATATAGTAAAAATTCACAAGACATGCACGCGAAGAATAATGTACAAGCAACTGAGAGAGAATTGAATACCTGATTAGTTAGCTTACATTAATAGCAAGGACACTCAATTTCTTCGAACCCGTCCTTAATAGGTTCTGCAACTTCTGTTGTTTCTCAACTCAGTAACATATATCAAAATTTAAAATGTATATGCAATTGGTAAATAAGGCTCCTTGCATTCAAAATAAAAACATAGTACCTTCAAGTACTTGTTAACTTCAGGCTCACTGTTTACTAAAGCAAAACTGAGCTCATGCTCTACTAAAAATGTCTGTCTCAACACTGTAAAACTACAAGTTGGAATTAAATAACTAGACAGGTCTGTAACACTAAAAATGTTTGTCTCAACACAACACACATGGTTCATAATTCAATTTCAATTTCAATTACAATCATATAATTTAATATTGGATCATATTTTCAAACTAGTTCAATAAATCGGTCATTTTATTTTGTGACACGTAGGATATAAATAAGATATTATGGTATCATTATTATACTACAACAAACAGCTAATTCTTTGTGAGTCATCTAATTCTTCCGTTCCGGTCCAATAGCTAATTCTTTGTTTTCATCTATCTTACCAGATGGTACCCAAGAGAGCGACACCTCCTACTGTTAAGGAGGAAGTGATGCCTCCTATTGTTAAGGAGGAAGTGATGCCTCCTACTGTTAAGGAGGAAGAGATACCACCTGCGGGGAGTTCCAGTCACCCAGCACCTATCGCGGCTGTATCTCAGACGGGGAGTTCCAGTCACCCAGCACCCATAGCGGAGCTTGATAACATAAACGCTGTTTATGCGCAGTATTTGAGGGACTGGTATCTGCCCCGTTTTGGAAATCCTCGAGATTGATACTATAATGTTTCATATACTTATATATTATGCATTTTGTGTTACTGTGATACTCTGATACTTATATATTATGTATTTTGTGATACTGTTTATGCCCATTTTGTGTGACTGTGATACTGTGATACTTTTATGACTGTGATACTTTTATTGTCTGTCTATAATATTTGTGTGTATTAATTGTATGACTGTGATACTCTGATACTTCATATTAAATATTGTTAATCCGGTGTTGAGTGTTCCACCGAAGGGGTCGGCGAACCCATAGAATCCAACGGAGGGTTGCTCCGGGTCTATTTTTAATTAGAAATTTATAAATTGCAGGAATAATAGTTTGGAACATTTCAGTTTTTTTTTGTTTTTTTTGTAAATTTAGCGACGTATTTAGCGACGTTTAGCGACGTCTAGCGACATTTTTATAAGTCGCTAAACAAGTCGCTAATTAGCGACGTGTCAGTAGCCGTCGCTAACGACGTCGCTAAACGTCGCTAAATATGTCGCTGTACGTCGCAAATTGCTGACATGGCAGTACTGCCAGGTCATTAAAGACGTCGCTGTTACGTCGCTATATAAGTCGCTAATGAGCGACGTTTAGCAACTTTAATACACGTCGCTATTTAGTGACGCAGCGTCGCTAAACGTCGCTAAATTTAGCGACTCAATAAAGTCGCTAAAAACGTCGGCATAGCGACGTTTAGCGACGTTTTTTCGTTCAGCGACTTGGTATCTTCCGACTGCGTTAAAACGTCGCTAATTACGTCGCTAAACGTTTTTAGCGACATTTTTTTGTCATTTGGCGACGTTTTTGGGCGTCGCTAATTTGACTTTTTTTGGTAGTGCCTGCATGACCCCCTCGGTGCCCGTGCAAATCGCTCGGTACATCGCGTCCTGTGGTGATCGCGAACCGCGATCCAAAAACAGGAAAAACAATGCCCTGTTTCACCCCGGAACCGAGTACGCCCTGCCAAACGGGACGACTTGGTCGCGTGCGGTCTTCACAGATACGTGCGCGTCGTCGATACGGACATGCGGGATTTCGCAGAAGTTGATTCGGATGTGCGTGCACACCGGAATCAATGCGTATCCGCTGTAACTTAGTGTACACACATCGGATCGAGACGAAACTTGTGCCATCGGACTCGTAGCAATACGCTGGTCCTGTGAGCCAAGTTTGGTTCGATTCTGAGAACGTTGACAAAATCGCGTGTCGTGGGCCCCACAAGCTCCACTTGACGGGCGATTTTGAGAACGGCTCATCGGAATCCAATTCTGGAAGTTCCGTTGGGTTCGTATCATCGTTCCTGACCTGTTGATACTAAGTTGGACGGATTTGGAGACCTTTGACCCTGACGCATTTTTCGGTGCAAAGCGGCCCACATGTGGACCCTGCCTTGACCTGAAAATGTCATTTTCGCCCGTGTCCAAATTGGACTCAAGGACAGGCGTTTCTAGCTGATTAATATTTTCTGGATCTGATGGTGATATCTATTTCAACAACCGGAGTACTGCCTGCAATACCCGCTGAAGCCAGAGCTACAATTGGAGCCGAAAACCCAAGCAAGTGTACCTTGTCAACTTACAGTCTTTGATACATATTATTTGGACTTAATTATAACTGTTGTACATGCTCAACCCTAGGGCCGTGTGACTTACTTAGCTTCCGATTAATAGTCGGGTGCCAACACCGTACGCGGGTTTGTGTAACGTCACCCAGAGGTGGATATCGTGACATTTACATTCTCGTACTTGCCATATCAAGTACATTATACCCAGGACACTTGACACGAATCATGAGACAGAATCTTCCTGAAATATTCAAGGTGATTCTGTATAGGATACAGGTTTATGACATCTTTACATGCTTAGATTTTATCCTGACTTATTGTATTAGTTTAATCTTGCGTATCATGAACATTGTGAACTGTGACGTGAGATTACATTGGGTGGGGAGAGTATTACCGTATCAAGGCTGATTAAATTATAAATATTGTCATCTGGAGGTGTCTTAGTCTCTGATATAGAACTTTGGCGCAAGTTCTGACCCTTCGAGAAAATATTGCTATGGTTTCTTCGACACTGATCATGTAGTAGTCTCAGCCTGAGTATGACTAAAACTCTCACTTGCATATCACTTAGCTGGTTATTTATTTACCCTATTGTTTCCTTTATTTCTGTACTGCAATATTTGGCTTGTTTTATATGTACCTTGCTATGTCCCCTGAGGACCTGGAATGGATTATGTCCCCAGATTTAGAAGACGAGATTTACCCTGAGGTGTACGGAACAGGAGCACTTCTCGGAGCAGCACCGGAACTTGAGGACGAGGTGATCGCTGAGGACTTCTCCTGAACATCTGCTTCTTCCATGCTCAGTTTTTATGGCCAATAAACTCTTTATTTCCTGTTTAAATAAACTTTTGTAAACAGACTTAATATTGGGTTGTTCCCCGATTTTTAATTACTTGTGACTGGATGTTGTTTATTATTTCTTTTGCTGATATTGCTGTCTTTATTTTGTGGATGAGAATAGTAAACCCTGACTGTTGTAATACAGCTTAAGTATGCCCCGATGGATCCATTAAATTGGGTTTGTCCATCGGTGTGTGCTGCTGGCCATTGTCACATGTCTAGTCCCTTGGTATTTTGGGACTGGGGCGTGACAATGTCTTCGAGGATTTGGTTTACGCGCTCTGTCTAACTGTCCATCTGAGGACGGTAGGCGGAGCTGAACTTCAACTTTGTCCCCATTACTGACTGAAGGCTCTCCCAGAAGCGTGATAAGAATCGTCCATCTCGATCGGAGATAATGGATACGGGCACAGCGTGGACTCGAACGATCTCATTGAGGTAGATCTGCGCCAGACGGTCGGCACTCCAAGTAACTTTGATAGGCAGAAAGTGAGCGGACTTGGTGAGTCGATCGACGATGACCCAGACGGCATCATTTTTCGTTGTCTTTGGCAAACCAACAATAAAATCTATCGTTATGTGTTCTCATTTCTACTCCGGTATAGCAAGGTTATGCTTCTTGCCGTCCGGCTTCTGGTGCTCGACCTTTACTCGCTGACAAGCCATACATTGCGACACGAACAGTGTTACATCCCTTTTCATGCCGTGCCACCAAAATATCGTGCGAAGGTCTCGATACATCTTCGTGCTTCCTGGATGTGAGGTGTAACTCGCATAGTGGGCTTCAGTGAGTATCTCTTATCTGAGGTTTGCATCGTTGGGAACACAAAATCTTTTCTTCACCCGCATCATTCCATCTCTGCTCACCTGCGTCCCCTTTTTGTATCTGATTCGGAGTGTAATGCCCAAACTTTCGAGATCCCTTTGCATCCTGTCATCGATAGCTAAGCTCCCAACAAACACTCGACTCAGTGCATCAGCTACAATGTTGCACTTGCCCAGTGTATATCTGATCATCAAGTCAAAGTCGCTAAAGAGTTCAAGCCGACGTCGTTGCCATAAATTCAAATCCTTTTGAGTATAGAGGTACTTGAGGCTTTTGTGATCCGTGAAGATTTCACACGGTACGCCATAGAGGTAATGTCGTCATAACTTCAACGCGAACACCACCGCTGCTAGTTCCATATCATGCGTTGGATAGTTCATTTCGTGAGGCTTTAACTGTCTCGACGTAAAGTCTATCACATTGTCCCTCTGCATACAAACACATCACAAACCCTTTCCTGAAGCGTCGCTATAGATCTTAAAATTATCGGGTCCGTCCGGAAGAGTAAGAATCGGTGCTGAGACGAGTCGTTGCTTTAATTCCACAAATGAAGCTTCACAGTCGTCCGACCACGCGAATGTTACTCCTTTTCGAGTGAGATGAGTCAGAGGCGAAGCGATCCTTGAAAAATCTTTTATGAATCTCATGTATTAGCCTTCTAGACCAAGGAAACTCTGAATATCGCTGGCCGATTCAGGTCTCTTCCACTCCATGATGGCTTCAACTTTCCTTGGGTCGACTGAGATGCCCTCCTCGAAAATGATGTGCCCGAAAAAAAATATGTTGTCCAACCAGAACTCGCACTTGCTTGGCTTCGCGAACAATTTATTGTCTCGAAGAGTTTGAAGTCTCATCCGCAGGTGTCCTGCGTGTTCATCCTTATTCTTCGAGTACACTAAGATGTCGTCTATGAATACCAACACAAACTTTGTCAAGGAATGGTCGTAACACACGGTTTATCAAATCCATGAATGCGGTAGGAGCATTCATTTGTCCGAACGACATGACAGAAAACTCATAGTGGTCATAGCGGGTGTAAAATGCTGACTTTGGCATGTCCTCTGGCTTGATCTTTAATTGGTGGTAGCTAGAGCGAAGGTCTATCTTCGAAAACACTGACGCTCCATGCAGCTGATCAAAGAGGTCGTCGATCCTGGGCAGGGGATACTTGTTTCGGATAGTGACCTTATTTAGCTCCTGATAGTCTATGCAGAGTCGCAACGTCCCATCTTTCTTCTTTACGAATCGTACATGTGCGCCCCAAGGAGACACGCTTAGACGAATATATCCACGGTCAAACAATTCTTATAGTTGGCAATTTAACTCATTTAGTTCAGCAGGGACCATTCGGTACGGGGCTTTGGAAATCGGTTGGGTATTTGGGAAGTTATCGATAGTGAACTTGATTTCTCGGTCGGGTGGCATGCCAGGTAGTTCGCTCGAAAATACATCAAAGAATTCTGCCACAACGGAAGAAGACTCAATGTTTGCACAATCCCGCTGCATGTCCCGAACAGACACTAAGTAACCCTCGCATCCAGAGTGTAGCATCCGCCGAGCTGACATCATAGAAATTACCATGCAGGTCCTTGACGCTTCTGTTGCTGGACCACTTGTGTAGCAGAATTTGGCCTCTCCAGGTAGACGGAAGATGACTCGTTTCTTTGCACATTCGATAGTTGTCGAGCAAGCGCCGAGCCAATCCATCCCCAAGATGATGTTGTAATCCCGAACATCTAGGACTAACACATCGAGCGAGAGTTTCCTTCCCCCAATACAGACGTAACCACCCTGACATACTGAACGAACAGGTATCTTCGTGCCCGATGGGGTGCTAACACTAAGGTCTAGATATAATGGTGTTATTTTTATCTCATTTTTTACGGCAAAATTTGTAGATATAAAGCTATGCGTAGCACCAGAATCAAATAGCACGCGAGCAGGTATGTTATTGAAAAGAAATATACCTGACACAACGGTGTCCGATGCTGGGACCTCCTTCCGTGTCAAAGTGTACACCCGGCCTTGAGCTTGACGATGATCTTGTTGCAACACAGCTTGGTAGGCATGAGGCATGTGAGCAGGATTCTGTTGTTGAAGGCGGATCTTAGAAGAGCGCGGACAGTCACCCATCTGATGGTTTGAATCACCGCAAACGAGGCATAATCCATTCTTTCAGCGACAATTGTTGGCCGTGTGTCATGCCTTCTTACAGAAATTGCAAAATGGCCTTGGTTTCCTTTTTGATGACCGTCGTTATTTGGACGCTTTGGAGCGGTGTTTCCTCATGCGTTGTTAGGGCGCTTGTGATTGGAAGTATGCACAGCACCGGCAGCAATTGAAGGATACTGTGGTTCAAGAGAAATGGCATGATTGAGAACTTCTCGCATAGTCAAATATTGGGGAACGACTACGTGTGCATGGATGGCAAGTTGCAGGTCGCCTTTGAATCGTCTTACACGACTCGCCGCATCAGATAGGTAGGAACTTACAAATTTGGCGAGTCGATTGAATTCAGCGGAGTACTGCTTCACGGTCATATTGTATTGCCGAAGCTGCATGAACTCGTTCTCCTTTTGCTGACGTACGGGAGGGGGTATGAACTCCTCAAACGCGCTACGAAAGGTAGCCCAAGCGATCGTCTCGTCTTCTTCGTCTACAGAGAGAGATCTTTGATACACGTCCCACCAATCGTGTGCGTTCAAGCGGAGTTGTAGTTGGGCACACGAAACTCGCTTCTCCTCAGGTACCTCTAGCAATTTCAAGTGATCCTCAAGCTCTGCTAGTCAATCTAGAGCCACTACCGGATCTTTCAGTCCCTTTGAAAGACGTGTTGCGGACCTTTTTGAAGTCGGCAAAGTCGAAGGTAGTCACATCCTTCTTCTTTGGAGTTTGAGGCGTTTTGACTTCAGGTGTGGGTTTGCTCCACCGGAGTCGCTGCTGTCGTCGCGGAATGGTTTGAGGCTAAGGTCTGAACGATCTGCTGCAGGGCATCCGTCTTCTTCTGTTGGACTACAAATCGGGCTTCTAGATTGCCTTTGAACTTGCTATGTCGCTCTTTCACTCGCTTCTCGGCTCGCTCATACCGAGCCTCATCCCTCTGGTGGCTTGTTTCAAGCATCTGCATCATTCGCTCAATCGGCTCGACAGGGGGCATGGCTTGCTGGCTTCTAGAACTTTCCGATGTGCCGGAACTACTTTCCTGAGATTGTACCTCTCCTTGTGCTAGCGCCGATGCTTGCGCTTGAGTCATTCCTTCAAAAGAAAGTAACTTGCATCAGGCTCATAGTGTATTATGGACTTACTGTATGGAACGCATCTCATTTTGGCTAAACGGATTCAAGAGTTCGCATAGGGAATAGATCGTTAAAGGAACTTTTCTGACACGGGGGTCAAAGGAACTTGAAGCTGTGCTCTGATGCCAATATGTCACGTCCTGATTTCGTAGAATCGATAGTCGTCCCCCGGACGTGATGTCATGCGTGCCTAGGTTGCACAACGCACAAGGCCCAGGTATTTCATATAACGAGCACATATTCAGAGTACGCAGATAATTGAAACACAATATTGAAACATGAAAAAGTTCTCTTTATTGATAATGCACATATTTTACAAACTCTTGAACGAGTCAGATAATTGCCGCACGGGCTTACAAAAATGGACGCAAAATGAGATAACATTCATGTATATTACATCATTTTACTAAATCTTCAAAACTATAGACACCTTCGGGCGAAGCTATCGCCTTTCCACGGAACTGCATAAGTTATGTGCACAATCTCCTGGAACTTCAAAACACACTTCAAGAGCACGAACTGGACGTGCCGGTAGGTGCACTGGATTGGAAAGTCGCTCTAGCTTCTTGCAGGATCTCCTTGGTGCGGGGAACATGTTGCAACGAGGGTCAGTACATCTAAATGCACTGGTGAAGGCGAGCTAACCCAACTATACCAATCAACACGTTATTTATGTGAAGCATGCAAGTTATTTATGTGATCTTTCTATCTTGTCTTAGTTCAATTTTACAAGCAAGCAATAAATATGAAATTTTACTGAATTAAACATGTCACCGTTCGATGACTTTTATATGTCCATCTGAACCACCTGCACAATACTTACCATAACTTTTCTGACACGAAGACATAGTTAGCTTGCACAGTTTAAATATACGAGAGGATCACTGGCATGATGCTATAATGGACGAGTTATAGTAAAAGGATGAAATGACATGCAACGCAATGAAAATGGACGTTACAGGTCATTCCATCCGAAACAGATGACTATTAGGGAGTTCCGTCCGGATCGGATCGGTGCCAGTGCCCCAGTGACCGTCCGCAGAAACTAAAACCTTGTGCAGAAGTTGTCTGTGACCAAACGAAGCTATACTAGGCTATCATGGAGGCAATTCATGTCAACGCAAGCACGAGATAAGTAATATGGCATGATCTGATGGGCATAGTCTTCCTGATCATTTATCTCATAGTAAGTAGTCTACACAGCACAATAATAGAAGAATTTTGTTCTAAGTATACTTGATGCATGATGAAAGAACATTCTAAGCGAACTAACATGCGGCAAGGTAATCGTTCACAAGTTGATTGACAAGCATTAAGTAATCCAAGTCTATTCCATTTTATCTTGACATATTTTAGTTATTAAGGTATCGTCTGATCGGAACAATCAAGAAGGCAAGATTTCAAATGTGAAGACTTGGAAGAAGGGTCAACTAAATCGAATTATAACCACTCACAAGTTGGTCGGGTGAGGAAAGAAAAAATAGGTGCTTCAAGACTCCGCTCACGCGACGCCTACTGCACGATCACCTGCATTGCCACAAACAGATGATCAATACCGCTTCTTCTCTTTCCAAGCTTGAAACGAAAATGCAGTTCAACGAACGAAAGCATTGAAATACATAGAAACCGTTGAAGAAAACGCAAATCCGAAAACCAACTCAAAAGCACGACAGCAACAAGGCGACAGCGAAAACTAGGCAAAAAAACTTGCAGCAGGGAGGTTTCTCTTGACTCTATCGCTAAGTCCATCCTTGGGGCACGGTCCACTGAATATGGAAATCGATTCCGAAGAAGCAAATCCATAACGAGAAAAAGATCTTGATTCAATCTATCCCGATCGAACGATACCGAAAGTATTTCTTAGCCGCGCTCCCCGAAACGGAGAAACTAGACACCACAATCTACTCAAGCATTGTCAGCACTTGAATAGCTGCCAAAAAGACATAGTTAGCTTGCACAGTTTAAATATACGAGGGGATCACTGACATGATGCCATAATGGACGAGTTATAATACAAGGATGAAATGACATGCAACGCAATGAACATGGACGTTACAGGTCATTTCGTCCAAAATAGGCGACTATCAGGGAGTTCCGTCCGGATCGGATCGGTACCAGTGCCCCAGCGACCGTTTGCAGGAACTAAAACCTTGTGCATAAGTTGTCAGTGACCAAACGAAGTCTAAACTAGGCTATCATGGAGGCAATTTATGTCAACGCAAGCACGAGATAAGTAACATGGCATGGATCGGATCGATGCCAGTGCCCCAGCGACCGTTCGCAGAAACTAAAACCTTGTGCATAAGTTGTCCGTGACCAAACGAAGTCTAAACTAGGCTATCATGGAGCAATTTATGTCAACGCAAGCACGAGATAAGTAACATGGCATGATCTGACTGGCATAGTCTTCATGGTCATTTATCTCATAGTAAGTAGTCTACACAGCACAATAATAGAAGAATACTGTGCTAACTATACTTGATGAATGATGAAAGAACATTCTAAACGAACTAACATGCAGCAAGGTAACCGTTCACAAGTTGATTGACAAGCATTAAATAATCCAAGGCTATTCCATTTTATCTTGACATCTTTTAGTTATTAAGATATCGTTTGATCGGAACAATCAAGAAGGCAAGATTTCAAATGTGAAGACTTGGAAGAAGGGTCAACTAAATCGAATTATAGCCACTCACAAGTTGGTGGGGAGAGGAACAAAAAAAAATGGTGCTTCAAGACTCTGCTCGCGCCACGCCTACTGCACGATCACCTGCATTGCCACAAACAGATGATCAATACCGATTCTCCTCTTTCCAAGCTCGAAACGAAAATGCAGTTCAACGAACGAAAGCAATAAATTCCATCGAAACCGTTCAAGAAAACGCAAATCCGAAACCAACTCAAAAGCACGAAAGCAACAAGGCGACAGCGAAAACTAGGCAAAAAAACCTGCAGGGGAGAGGTCCCTCTTGACTCTGCCGCTAAGTCCATCCTTGGGGCACGATCCACTGAATATGGGAATCGATTCCGAAGAAGCAAATCCATAACGAGGAAAAGATCTTGATTCAATCTATCCCGATTGAAAGATACCGAAAGTATTTCTTAGCCGCGCTCCCCGAAACGGAGAAACGAGACACCACAATCTACTCAAGCATTGTCAGTACTTGAATAGCTGCCAAAAAGACATAGTTAGCTTGCACAGTTTAAATATACGAGGGGATCACTGGCATGATGCCATAATGGACGAGTTATAATACAATGATGAAATGACATGCAACGCAATGAACATGGACGTTACAGGTCATTTCGTCCGAAATAGGCGACTATCAGGGAGTTCCGTCCGGATCGGATCGGTGCCAGTGCCCCAGCGACCGTTCGCAGGAACTAAAACCTTGTGCATAAGTTGTCCGTGACTAAACGAAGTCTATCACCTGTATTGCCACAAACAGATGATCAATACTGTTTCTTCTCTTTCCATGCTCGAAACGAAAATGCAGTTTAACGAACGCAAGCAATGAAATCTATTGAAACCGTTCAAGAAAACGTAAATCCGAAAACCAGCTGAAAAGCACGAAAGCAACAAGGCGACAGTGAAAACTAGACAAGAAAACTTGCAGCGGAGAGGTCTCTCTTGACTATGCCGCTAAGTCTATCCTTGGGGCACGGTCCACTGAATATGGAAATCGATTCCGAAGAAGCAAATCCATAATGAGAAAAATATCTTGATTCAATATATCCCCGATCGAACGATACCGAAAGTATTTCTTAGCTGCGCTCCTCGAAACGGAGAAACGGGACACCACAATCTACTCAATCGTTATCAGCACTTGAATAGAAGGATGAACATACACCATAGTTTGGGTGGATGAACAAAAATGGACTCTTCGGCGCACAACTAGCATCCCTGAGCCATTTCTCCTCCATCCCCTCACACAAAGTTCTTTTTGTTCTCTGATATTCAGCTTAGGAGATTGTTGGATGATTATAGTTAAGTTGCATCTACAACTTATCTATAAGAAAATGTTTCATGTAAAAACACAAAGAAAGTCTTTATGGGTCAGTTGTTGTTTGAAACTTTTTTTTCCTGAATTATTAGTTCGGTCTGGATACTTTGTTTCTTATCTGTCCAGTAGTCTAATGAAAAGTTTCTTTAACTTTAAAGATATCATACGGTCACAAACTCCAGAAATACTACACTTTCCAACTTTATGACATCCTTCTTAATAATCAGATCATGTCAACAGATTGAGTTGCTCTTTAGAAAGAGAGGCACAAGTAGATGAAGACCACCAAACTTCACAGCTGGAAAGATTTACTACGGTGCAATGTCCAACATAATTACTCATGTTGCTAAAAACAGAATCACAAGCATATTAGACTAATAGTTAATCTAATACGTAGACAAAAGAAAGAGAGGCACAAGTAGATGAAGACCACCAAACTTCACAGCTGGAAAGATTTACTACGGTGCAATGTCCAACATAATTACTCATGTTGCTAAAAACAGAATCACAAGCATATTAGACTAATAGTTAATCTAATACGTAGACAAAAAAACATGATTAATCACCACTGCTTATCAATTGTCAAAACAAACAACTACATTCAGGCAAATAGTGCATACATCCATAAAATAGCAAACCAAATAATTCTACTATAACAGTAGAAAAAACAAGGAAAGCAGTCATCACACATTTGTATCACTACACTACTGATCCAAACATCAACCCACCGTGCAAGTATTCTTCTATTATTTGTATCACTACACTACTGATCCAAACATTTGTGAGAGCCGAGCCATTCTTGAGCCATTGCACAATGCAATTAGTTACTAGCTCAATTTTCAATCTATTGAAGAATAATATTTAATAAATAAATTATTCCAGTACATGCTTTTAGAATCAAGGTGTTACTATCTTACTTTAAAAAAAAGGGTTGCCCTAGATGTCAAATAACAAAACTGCTGCAAGTTTTTAATGCTACTAATCAGTCTAGCATCTTCCAAAATTAAAGTGCATCAACAGTCGCAACCAAAACAATAAGCCCCCAAAACTAGGCTCCTACAACTTCAGTTTCCCCTTCAACTGGGACGTCCTCAACAGGCCTGTCCAACTTGACACCAACATCCTCCTTGCTATAGTCACCATGGACCTACAAAAGCAAAACAAAATAAATAAGTACACAACAAAATGCCATGCAATGAAGAGTTGATGCTATCTCGCTTACTACTTATTCCTTGAATGAGCATCCATATGCAATGTTCTTAAACCTTTACCATAAAAACATATAGTTTCTACATAAAGGTCACACTTTACTATAAATAGGAATAAGAAATAATACTTACTTCCATAAGCTTCCCCAAGTCAAACTTTGGGGCCTTCAATATCTTCACCTTCCGGATGAAAACATTCTGAAGAGGGTAAATGCTTGATGTAGCCTTTTCGATCTCTTTGCCTATGACCTCAGGGATGAACTTCTGCACCAAGTCTTTAAGGTCACAAGTCGAAGCTTGATTGACCATAATCTCCCGCATCTTGCGGCGTATCTGAGTAAAGCATGAAAATTTGGATGGAATGAGAATCATGTCAAAGGATCAATTGAAAGATAAGATGTTCCATATTAAGGTGGTGTGAGTTCACCTGTCTGATTTGGCTAGACTGGGCGTAGCAAGTACGCTTCACCTGATTTGGCCGTCTCTTTGTGAAGGCGATACAGAACAACCTCAGGCTGTAACTATCAGTTGTCTTCACATCAACATGGGCCTCAATAAGTGTCTGCCACTTCCTGACCAATGACCTCACCTTGTCAGTAGTGAAGTCCATCCCCTGATGAGAAGAAAACATAAAGAGTCAATGAACAGGCAAAGTGCACAACAATAAGGATACATCATTGATGAGATGAAAACATACTGACTCACTGAACAGACAAAGGGCACAACAATAAGGTTACATCATATTAGATACGTACCCAGAAGTTAGTGAGGACATTCTTTCCTTGTACATCCTCAGCACGAAGCCTAATCTTTCTGTAGGCCTGATCCTCATCATTTTGAAGATCTGCCAGCGAGACTTCAAACACTCTGTTCTTGAGACCTTCAGAAGCAATCTGAGGGGAGGAAAAGATAGTATCATAGACCAATTATAAATAAGTCAAGCAAAGCATAGATATATAGGAGAACTTGGAGGGTGCTCCATGGTTGCATGAGCTTAAACTATAGTTCAAAAGGTAGGTCCACCTAGGTATGGCCCTCTCATGCTCATAGCTATATTTAGCTAGGAATTTGGCACCAATATAGGTTGGGGGTCGACGTTAGGTCAGCAGCCAGTCATAAAATTTTGTCAAATCTTGTATGGAGCTTTCTTATGCTCCATAGCCTACCTTTTTTGCCTCTATATATATATATATATATATATATATATATATATATATATTGCTTCGAGCTTAAACAGACCAGTCAAGCTTGGACCTAGAAGCGTAACTTGTTAGTACTCGAGTAATATTTAGAAAGTTAAATTATTGTACAGGACTAAATTGTCTGTTTAAGCTTGTTTCTGCTTAACTAACACTTGATTGTCTAATGTGTGTAATATTACAGAGCAATACTTGTAAATTGTCAGCTGATAGTACTAAAACATTCATATAGAAATGAACAGGTTAACTGGAACCATTGAAACGCTTTCCTAGCCGGTAGCCTTGAATATTAACACTACCTACCCAGCATATGACTTGGGGTACAGTTTTATATGAGCCCCAATATGGGCAACTATTGGAGAATGAAAGAGGCAGGTGAGTTGGTAGGCAAGAAAACATTATTACATACTGCCAAGTTTAATGCTTATAGGTCATAAACTAACTATAACTCCTAATATAAATAAAGCTACCCTCAACTCTAACCAAATTCATCCAAGACAGTATTAGCATAGTTTGGCCTAATATAAATAAAAATCATGTAAAAACAATGATGTACAGCAGAAAAGAACAAAATGTATGTGAATAAAACAATCAGCTATTTACTATCCAGTCATTTCCTTGTGTCAAAAATAGTACCATATCTTAGAAAAGTAGGACAATTAACAAAAGAACTAAACATTATTCATAATTGTGAAGACTAGACAGGCTAAGTGGATCTAGGTGGGGCTTGGACATGTAACTAGTCTACAAAATGGATAAGATAATGCATTATAGAAAACACATGGGGAAAAAAAGGATAGTGTATTATTAATTAATTTGTCCCTTATATTAAAAAGAGTAACATGTATTATTAAAAAAAAAGTAATAAAGTAATCAGTATTCATAATTTTGAGGTCAAGACAGGGCAAAGTGAGATCTAGGTGAGTCTCGGGCTTAGGCTTTCCTAAGGTGTAATGTGACCTGGTCACCTTTTAGGGCATCCCCGAAAACTAATTTTGAGCTTGACTAAACCATTTAAATAAGTAAAATAAGAGCATGCTGGCAATTGATGGTTACTCAAACTGATATCCATAATCCACTATATCATGCACTAGAATATGACCAGTAGAAAGGTGTGTGTGTGTGTGTGGGGGGGGGGGGGGGGGGGTGATAATTGTTGGTTCCAGAAGAACTAACTCCAATTACTACTTTGGTATCTCAACAAGTTCAGCCTGAGTATATAACCAAAACAACAAAATCTTCTGGTTCCTAGAATCAGATTAAATGGAAGATATACTATAATTATTTCTCAAAATCATTTTGGTCTACTTATTGAGCAATATAATTATTTCTCAAAATCATTTTGGTCTACTTATTGAGCAAAAGTATACAAGCATCAAAAAAAATGTTTAGACAATTGCTGATTCCGGGAGAACTAACTCCAATCACTTCTTGCTTATCTCAAGAGGTTATAGCATGGCCTAAGTATGACTAAAGCAATAAAATGATCTAGTTCCAAATGTCAGAAGAAATGTAAGATATAGTCCAATGATTACTCAGATAGGTTGGTCTCCTAAACTAGCAAGTCAAGACTGTCTGCAAATGAATACAAATATCAAAAATAACAATTAAATGTGACAACTAGAATATACGACCAGCCACATTAAGCTGATGATGCAATCAAATCCAATTCATAACCAGTTAGTACTATACAAGATATAAGCGGTCTGAAAGTTTAACACATGAATAGTTTCAGAACAAATGTAGACAATTACTGAGGATAGTTATCCTATGAAGTTCCTATTAAAATAGGAGGCTCGTCATATTCAGCACCAAAATTTCTGATTGTGGGCTGGGAGCAAAAAGCAAATCTGGCAATAATTCGGATATAGCGAAGGCTGTAGCAGAACAGTGCTTACAAAGAAAGAGAGATGCAGAAAGAAACAACACAATAGCAGATAAACAAGGATGTCACAGGACCTCCACCTGACAGAAAAAACAAATATGTACGAGGAAACGAAGAGGTACACAACACATTTTTCATTTTTTTTTCTAAGCATAAGCTAGGACAGAAACCAACAAAAATGAAGAGATCTTCAATGTGCTACCCTTAATAGGCAAGGATAAGGAGATTGTAAATATGAGCCCTCAGAAAAAGCATATTTTACTAGGCTGAAGTTAGTTCTCCTCATTTATGTTATGCCGTTAAATACACAAAATCATCACTAAGATATTCAAAGATATAGTTCAAAGTGCTAATTCACTAGACTCGTGCATACTCAATAATGAGAAATCTGATGAAAGCCTCTGTGCTGTAGAAAGCCAATAAAAATCATAGAACCTTAAAATTCAATCTTCTCTATATATTTTCATTATAGGATGTGAAATATAACATTCAAAACAAAAGGGTTTAAACCTATTGCTCAAACCACAAAAGAAATAAACAAAGCCAACACGGTCAATTTGCTAAAGAAAATGAAAGTCAATAAAATACAAACATATATTAGAATATTTTATCAAGAGACATATCTTGAAACCATCTGAGTTCTCCTCGTAACAGATTTTAAAAAGATACATCAAAAATGAAGTTTTACATGAAGTGCTCAATTAACAATAATGAGTATTTAAGAAGTTAAGAATAAAATCTGTTCTTGATATGAAATGCAAAAGCACTTTTACTCAAATCTATAGATCTTTTTGCATTTTCTGGGGATGGAGATTAGAAATATATGTATAAGCAAACAATGTAGTACGCAATTCCGTTTAGTTCTGTTTTAATCTATAAATTAAATAGCATATTGAATAATACTACATGAATACAACATCCACCAGACTTAAATCATTATTTATTAAGATAGGACAGGAGCTACAAACTGTACTACACAGAAAATAATATGCCGATACGGACAAGGTAAACAAAAACACCGAACCATCTCTCGGAAAATAATTGAAGTTAAAAATTTTGTTAAGTCTAGACTTAGAACACTCACAACACATCAATATAATCGAAGATTTAAAAAAAATAAAAGACTAAACGCAAAAAAACTGGAAAACAACGATTGTCACCTTGGTGCCCTGAGTCCTGGAAACTAGGGTTTTCCCGCAGTTCCTGACATTGAAGATCGACGGCGCCTTGATGTCGTACCAATCCTTCTTGGAGAAAGGATCGACGCTGCGAACAAAAATCACAAACCAGACATCAATTCCAAACCCTAACCCTGATCAAAATCACAAACCCTAAGTAAACTCACGTCTTCTTCTTCCCACCCTTCTTTCCCTTAGAAATCCTCTTGTTCTTCCTGTATATGAAATCAACGAAATGAATGAACGAATCAATGAATAATGAGAATAGAGGAGAAGTTGAGAGAAGAAATGTGCCGAGAAGAAATCGAACCCGACGGCCATGGCGGCGCAGGAAACCACTGTGTGTTTGTCTCTTGGGTTTCGGGAGGGGAGGGAACAGAGGGAGTAAACCCTAAGTAGCCGGATGGATTTTATGTGTGAGCTCTATAGGATCCAACGGTGGATTTTCATTGGATTTTGATCCGGACCTCTTGGTCATAACCCGTTAACCAGACCTTTTCTTCTAATTAAAAACTGATTTTTTTATTTTTATTTTATATAATATTAGTAAATGCACGTACAATAAAAATAATTTATATTATTATAAAATAGTTTAAATATTTAAATATATTTGAATTAAAATTTATTGGCTTAGAAACGATTCAAAAATGAACTCTCTAAGTCGTATGTATATCATCATTTATATGAATTAAATTAATTAATAAGAATATAACTAAATAACTATCTAAATACTTCACTAATTATTAAAAAAAACTAATTGTAAATTTAACTACCGAATATGATATATTTACAACTTAATAACTCTAAATCAAGTGGTTAAGGTGACAAGTATTTTTCTTGATTGCTTGAGTTCAATTTATAGGAATAACATTTTTTATAATAAATTCATGTTTAATTTTTTATAATATTTTTTTACGCACGTGCACATTACTACTATATATTAATTATAATTTATTATAGATTTTATTCTAATTTGTAATGGATTTTTTTTTATAAAATTATTTATCTCTTTCTCGACCCTTTGGGTGGAGTGAAATTTGAAATCCCGGCTTTAGTCGCTCAGTGGTTTAGCCCTAACTTTCAAATCTTAGACTTGTAACGGACTCCGTCCATGCTCAGTAACACATGTTGTTGGGTCTGTGCTCATAAGGTGGCCCATGACCGCAAAATCATGCCTCAACTTGATAAATTCACTTATTTTACACAATTCTTCTGGTTATGCCTCTTCTTTTTTACATAGGTTCTGGAAGAAAGATCACTCCTTTTAGGAAGATGGCTCTCGCCTCACTAACGCTCGCATTCTACCCTTCCCCCAACCCACGTTCAAGCTATCGAAAATCATGCATTGGATGGATGCCCGGACAGTTTAAATGACAACCCGAATTTTAGGGATGAGCTTCATGACCGATAATCGAGATCCTGAAGAGTTTTTTTAATCCTGAAAGGAAAACAAAGATTCCTTCTCTTGAGAAGCTTATGGAGAACCTACATCCCGCGAATACCTCGGGTAAAGGAAGAAAATCTTATAAACCTGGTGAATTGTACTGAAAACTCTTATCAAGTGTGCACCCTTCGTGGACTAGAAACTGGTAAAATATCAAATAACTGTTGAGACTGTTATTTTTTCTTTCTTTCTTTTCCTTTAACTAGTTTTAGATTTTTTACATAACAAAGCAGATGATGGGTATGAAATACGTTGTCGACAATGAAAGTCTTGTGCCGAACTGTTGGGATCCAGTCTGAATTTGTTAAATTTTGGAGCCCAAATATGATCAAAGATTTGATTTAATATAATTTAAAAATCTACATTAAATGTAAGATTTGATTAGATTTTAAATTTGTATCAAATATTTAATCTGCCATATTTAGACGTCAATAATTGGTGTTGGGTTAGGTGTAATAGGATTATTATTTTAGGATTTCCTATTTATTATGACCTAAAATAGGTTTCTCATCCTATAAATAGGGAGGAGAGTGGAGGCACAAAGAACAAGCATAAGTTGGAGATTCGGGGTGCTCGTCCACAGAAAATCTAAGAGAAAATTCGTGCTTTGCTCTTAGGACTTCGCCATCCAAGATAGAAGGAAGAAGGAAATCTAATCGAGGAGTCGTCAACTTCGGTTAGGGAGATTGCTATGGGTTGGTGAGTGATTTCAATTGTAATCTTCTACTTTTCTTCTTGAGTATGGTGAGGGGGTTGAACCTATTAGGGCAAAGGGTTTCAACATTAATTTTTTGCAATCTTGTAATTTCATCTGAGTTATAAAGGTTGGGATTTGTCCAGATGACGTAGTCACCGCCATATACTTGTTTTCATCTGTGCTTGTTGTTCGTAGATTGGTTGGTCATCTCAGGTGGGTTGGCAAAACGCTTCCGCGACGCGTCTAATACGTGGTATCAGAGCGCACGTATTTTCAACACGAACAGGAGATATATATGTATCAGTATCCAGTACTCCTACTCAATGGACACTCCACAAAGAGCTTATATTGTCTGCCATCAGACCAAAATGATCGTGTTTGAACAATGCTAGGAGAAGGACACGAGACATGGTTGCTTCAATAGCGATTACACCCATCGCATCCTTACAATGACTGCACAATCGAAGACATCAGGAGGTAAATTTGACATCCCTACTGGTGAGAACATCTCTCTAATTGCTTAATATCTTTGTACTGAACATATGGACTTGATCAGTGCCTAACGTCTTGTTTAGGTGGTTCTAAGTTCATCTTTTTGATATATAGTTGAATTTTTTGGTTGCCGATGACCGTCAAAGAGAAATAATAGATCCTTACTGTGAAGGAGTGGAAATTATAAGCTTGGATATGCTTTGCGTTCAGTAGCAATACAGGGCGTCTACTCCATTTTAGAGGACTACGTATACCCAACAATGCATAGGCTGGTGCAAGTGTTAGAATCAGAGGTGATTGACCAATGTCCAAGTAATTTCTACACTTCCAGTTCAGGGTGACATTGTAACTGCTCTGGCTCATGAGAGGTAGTCAAGTCGAGTCATACTCTCGAAAATATAAAATTTTCTACTATTCTTTTTGTTGTACCCAATTCATTTTATTATTTGTTTCAGAATCTGTAAATGGAATCACTTGACTATTGTTTTAAGAGTTTCTTAGATTGATATATTTGAATATATATTTCTTATACTGAAATGGATTAAAAAATTTAAAATCGGATGGTATTGGAAACTACTTGACTATTGTTTTTTATGACACTTTGAAAAATATATGCTATATATGTGCATTCCATTTATAACGCTTTGAAAATAAGTGTTATATATGTGCATCATATTTATAATACTTTGGAAAATAAGTGTTATATATGTGTATCCCATTTATAACATTTCAAGAAAAAAAAATTGTTATATGTGCATAACATTTATAACGTTTTTTAAAAAAATTATAACACTTCGACGCGCACTAAAAAGTGTTATAAAAAGATATTTATAACGGTTTTTAGCCGTCATAAAAAGATATTTTTGTTGTAGTATTAAGTTGAAAAAGTGAAAATTTACACCTTACACGACCGAGAACACAAATTAGTCATGTAAAGGTTAGTGATTTTTGTCTGCCAAAAGTAGAAAGTTGAAGTTTGTCAATAATGATGGAATAATTTACATTAAGGGATAAAGTGGGTGTTTGATTTCAAAATAAAATAATTGAAAGTAGGTCCTATAAGTTTCATTATGCACACTTCCGACCTGGAAACTAAGGTAAAATTTTTATCACTTTCCTTCTAACTTTCTATTTGCCAAAGAGGCCTAATTATTTGTTGTTTTTTTCTTTAGAATTTTTTGAGTTTAGTTTCACTTAATAATATGATTTTAGACTTACATCCCACATTTTTTTTATTAAACTTTCTTCCCACTTTTTGTCATAAAAAATATTGGCGACAGTTTTTCGTGACAAAATAAATATTTTTCGTGACAAAAAGTGGAATGTAAGTCTAATAAACAAAAAAATTGTGGAATGTAAGTCTAAAATCATACTATTAAGTGGAACTAAACTCAAAAAATTTCTTTTCTTTAAGGTATCATTAACTCTAGAAATTGTTATTTACGACAATAAGAATATGTTTTATCGAGATCTAACTCGTAGGTTCCTATATTAAAAATTTATAGATTATTCTTGCCAAACATGCACGAAAATAACTCTCCAGCTCCTTGAATCTAATATTTTTTGCTTATACTTTTGGTTTTCACACTTGAACATTCAATTTGTCCCTACTCCTCTCGCTAATCTTAGCAAATCTATAAAAACATATTCTTTCTCCTTAGTTTCTAACCTCAAAATAAAATAAAATAAAATAAAATAAAATAAAATAAAATAGCTTTAGTGAAAGCTCTCTTTGCTTCCTTCTTTAGTGAAAAAGCTCTCTTAGCTTTAGTGAAAGTTCCCACTATTTTGACACTTTCCTACCTAAAATTCTCTTCTTATTATCCTTTTTTTTAATAGCAGAGAACATCCAGCTGATTTTGATCAAACAATTGCCCTGTTGCTGCTGCTCATAGTAAACAACAAGAGATTAAGACTAAATCTGCCTGCAAGTGGAAGATTGCCACATCTAGACTTGATTGATTTCATTAAACAGTTTGTAAATATATCTTGAGCTTCATCATCTCTTGGTGCAGAATTTACAGAGTGCTTAAGCCCTGTTTTGCGCAGTGGATATCAATAATGTATAAATCCAATAAGTGGCTTTAACATTTTAGTAAATGCTTTCTACAATAAAATATCCCAACAATGACGATTACCCCAAACATTTATCAATATCTTGTGAAGTTGCCTGCAACTAATCTAAATATTAAGAAAACAATTTCCGTTATACAGGAAGATACATTCGATTGTGCAACAACTTCAGATATGATCACAAGAGCAAAATCTATTTCAGAGGATGTAAGCCAATACACATTGAAAAACAGCAAAAAAAAAACTTTCATTCCAGAAACAGGATACATTCAATTGTGCAACAACTTCAGATATGATCACAAGGGCAAAATCTATTTCAGAGGATGTAAGCCAATACACTTTGAAACACAGAAAATCAAACTTAACCAAAAAAAACTTAGCATTCAATTGCCTGCACTAAATATAGAGAAGAAAACAGTTTGCAACACCCCAAAATCACGGTTCCAAAAAACAAGGGCACATGATAAGGTTAATGAGAGCTAGCCTAAGTTCAGCTATTCCACATCGAAGGGAGGCGGTCGGATGTTATAAGTGGCATGTTGACATCAAGAGACAGCACAAGGTGGTCGATTTTGAATTCCCTCAAAACTTTGATCAACTCGAGCATCACCAGATCTCTCCGGTACCACCTGAGCTACATATCCTGGAAGTTTGAAGCATACCTCATCCGGATCAATATTCTCATTCGATCCACGCCTTCCACATCCTTGAGAACAATTTGTGGACCAGGATAATAGTGCTCCGACATGCTCTCCATGTAACTGCGACAGTTGAACAAGATAATTACAACTTTGTAACAAGCATAAGTGTAACAGAAATTTATTCTACAATTTCAATTCCTTACAAAATCAAGTATCATAAAAACAGCATGTGTTCCCTGCAGCTCTTATTAAAGGATTTGATGTGCTCGTGCAATTTTTTTTTTCCTCACTGCAATAGAAGTAACAGAACTTTTATTTGTATTTAGAATATAAAAAGTACCATCAAAACCTTCCATATATTTCCATTAGGTCCCTATGTCAAAGTGTATGTACTTATTTATAACTTGAGGTTCAGCATGTATTCATCATCCTGCCCATGCAAGTTTGCCATAAACATGGTGCTCTCCTAGTAATCACCATGTAATACCATAATCACCATGTAATACCATTAACTAATATAGGGTAATAATCAACTTACCTAACTAATCTTCTTTTCAAATTAGCAATCTTTTGGACTGGTGTTGAAACATGAATACTGAAGTCAATGGAATCCCCAATGTCTGGACTTCTAAAATAATTGCCAATAGATAATGTAGCTAATGTTGGAAACGAAACCTTCTGGTAGTTGGATGTCAGAAAATTTGTTGTTAGAGTGTTCATTTCTTCAACGACCATCTGAAAAGTTCAATAGAAATTTTCAGTAAATTGAAAAAACAAATTAGAGCTTCAGATTAATAGATTGCCTGTTATTCATTTTACCTGAACTCCATTTATATCGCAACGGTCTCCAACATCATATTGGTGCCTCACGAACAAGAAAATAATAGACTCAAATGTAATCTTCAACGTATTTCCAAACATAAAAACACCCACAAGAAGTTGTGTTCCAATGACCACAAAGATTTTGAAATTTACAATGTTCAAAATCACAAGACGGAGAGAGAATGTTATTGCTCCCGCTATAAGGTTGAACAATTGATGAACTTTATTTAGAGCAGACTTCGTATCATTAAGTGTTAAAGAAATGTGCTTTCTTTCTCTGAAAGTATTAACCTGCATCAGGCAACCATGGAAAGTTAATCCTGATGTCCTCAAAAAATCATCTTTGTATCTGCTTTTTTTAAAATAATGCAAAAGATGGAGAAATACAAAATGAAAGACGAGTACCATCCAATTAATGAAGCACCGTTTGCTAACTTTTATTGTTATTTTGTGCACCTTCAAAAAAGTTCATAGTCTTCAATGCTTCATCTTTCCTCATAAAACACATCAGATCTTCCAAATAGATGTACCTGTTCAATTATGTAATCGTGATCAAAGTTTAAGCAAAATTTACAAAATACTGTTGAAACTAAAAGAATGAGAAAAACACCGACTATAAAGAAGAAATTTATAATGAATCTTTTGGATGATTTTTTATAAATCATGCAAAAGATGGGAAAATTCAACATAAAGAAGAAATTTTATAATGAATCTACGAGAAAAACACTAACTATAAAGAAGAAATTACATAGTCTTCAATGCGCAATCTTTGAACATATTTCTGTTTGTCCAATTTAGATGTAAAACATAGTTTATCTTACAAAGATTCTATTTAACTTATCCTTTAGGGTCGTAGGCACCTCTCCCAAATAGTCATGAATAATTCTTCAGAGTATCATGTATGGTTTACTAAGCTTAATTTCACAATAATATTTGTTGAACTTAATTATTGTATGTTAACTAGTCTTAATGTCATGTCTGTCACTTGAACTCAAGTTAAATAAGTCAGCTTGGGTTAGTTTGTGTTACTTGAGTTTAAACAATTGTAGAGATTGAAGTTCAAAGGACAGTGAACAAATATGTTCTCTGTAACTTGTTAACTATGGAGTATGAAGAAACATGAAAAAAATAAAGAAAAATTCTGGTGTGTTCTTTTGATTGTCCACTGATGTGCTCTTGGCTGCCAACATAAGTGATATCAAAGCTCAGTTCAGATTTCCAGCTGGGTTTAAAGATTTGAAGAAAGAAATTGAAGTTTTTTGAAGCAGCAACATGGCCAGCACAAAAGGACCGGACCATAGCAACGTTCATGTTCCAGTATTTTATGATGAGAACTATGATTTATGGTGTATCAAGATGGAAACTTTGTTGCTTTCATTAGATGTCTGGGATGCAGTAAATAAAGAATTTGTAGAACCCGAGTCTTCGGAAACCCTCACAGATGCTCAGAAGGAGAAGAAAACTCAAGATGCAGCAGTACTTGCATTACACAATTTTTCCCAGAATCACAAGAGCAAAGAAAGTTAAGGAAGCATGGAATATTCGTCAAGATGAATTTCAAGGAGATGAGAAAGGGAAGTCAAACTCAAGATGCAGCAGTACAAAATTTATTCTACAGTTTCAATTCCCATAAAAACAGCATGTGTTCCCTGCAGCTCTTATTAAATGATTTGATGTGCTCGTGCAATTTTTTTTTCCTCATTGCAATAGAAGTAACAGAACTTTTATTTGTATTTAGAATATAAAAAGTACCATCAAAACCTTCCATATATTTCCATTAGGTCCCTATGTCAAAGTGTATGTACTTATTTATATAACTTGAGGTTCAGCATGTATTCATCATCCTGCCCATGCAAGTTTGCCATAAACATGGTGCTCTCCTGGTAATCACCATGTAATACCATTAACTAATATAGGGTAATAATCAACTTACCTAACTAATCTTCCTTTCAAATTAGCAATCTTTTGGACTGGTGTTGAAACATGAATACTGAAGTCAATGGAATCCTCCATGTCTGGACTTCTAAAATAATTGCAAATAGATAATATACCTAACTTATTGTTGGAAAACGAAACCTTCTGGTAGTTGGATGTCAGAAAATTTGTTGTTAGTGTTCATTTCTTCAACGACCATCTGAAAAGTTCAATAGAAATTTTCAGTAAATTGAAAAAACAAATTAGAGCTTCAGATTAATAGATTGCCTGATATCATTTTACCTGAACTCCATTTATATCGCAACGGTCCCCAACATCATATGGGTGTCTCACGAACAAGAAAATAATCCACTCAAATGTAATCTTCAACATATTTCCAAACATAAAAACACCCACAAGAAGTTGTGTTCCAATGACCACAAAGATTTTGAAATTTACAATGTTCAAAATCACAAGACAGAGAGAATGTTATTGCTCCCGCTATAAGGTTGAACAATTGATGAACTTTATTTAGAGCAGACTTCGTATCATTAAGTGTTAAAGAAAGGTGATTTCTTTCTCTGAAAGTATTAACCTGCATCAGGCAACCATGGAAAGTTAATCCAGATGTTAACTCAAAAAATCATCTTTGTATCTGCTTTTTTTAAAATAATGCAAAAGATGGAAAAATACAAAATGAAAGACGAGTACCATCCAATTAATGAAGCACCTCTTGCTAACTTTTATTGTTATTTTGTGCACCTTCAAAAAGGTTCATAGTCTTCAATGTTTCATATTTTCTCATAAAACACATCAGATCTTTCAAATAGATGTACCTGTTCAATTATGTAATCGTGATCAAAGTTTAAGCAAAATTTACAAAATAATGTTGAAACTAAAAGAATGAGAAAAACACCAACTATAAAGAAGAAATTTATAATGAATCTTTTGGATGATTTTTTATAAATCATGCAAAAGATGGGAAAATTCAACATAAAGAAGAAATTTTATAATGAATCTATGAGAAAAACACTAACTATAAAGAAGAAATTACAGTCTTCAAAGCACAATCTTTGAACATATTTTTGTTTGTCCAATTTAGATGTAAAACATAGTTAATCTTACAAAGATTCTATTTAACTTATCCTTTAGGGTCGTAGGCACCTCTCTCAAATAGTCATGAATAATTCTTCAGAGTATCATGTATGGTTTACTAAGCTTAATTTCACAATAATATTTGTTGAACTTAATGTATTGTATGTTAACTAGTCTTAATGTCATGTCTGTCACTTGAACTCAAGTTAAATATGTCAGCTTGGGTTAGTTTGTGTAACTTGAGTTTAGATTCAACAATTGTAGAGATTGAAGTTCAAAGGACACACTCTGTAACTTGTTAACTATGGAGTATGAAGAAACGTGAAAAAAATAAAGAAAAATTCTGGTGTGTTCTTTTGATTGTCCACTGATGTGCTCTTGGCTGCCAACATAAGTGATATCAAAGCTCAGTACAGATTTCCAGCTGGGTTTAAAGATTTGAAGAAAGAAATTGAAGTTTTTTGAAGCAGCAGCATGGCCAGCACAAAAGGACCGGACCATAGCAATGTTCATGTTCCAGTTTTTTATGATGAGAACTATGATTTATGGTGTATCAAGATGGAAACTTTGTTGCTTTCATTAGATGTCTGGGATGCAGTAAATAAAGAATTTGTAGAACCCGAGTCTTCGGAAACCCTCACAGATGCTCAGAAGGAGAAGAAAACTCAAGATGCAGCAGTACTTGGCATTATCCAGATAGGAGTTTCAGATACAATTTTTCCCAGAATCACAAGAGCAAAGAAAGTTAAGGAAGCATGGAAGATTCGTCAAGATGAATTTCAAGGAGATGAGAAGGTAAGGGAAGTCAAACTCAAGATGCAGCAGTACAAAAATTTATTCTACAGTTTCAATTCCTTACAAAATCAAGTATCCTAAAAACAACATGTGTTCCCTGCAGCTCTTATTAAAGGATTTGATTTGCTCGTGCAATTTTTTTTTTCCCCTCACTGCAATAGAAGTAACAGAAATTTTATTTGTATTTAGAATATAAAAAATACCATCAAAACCTTCCATATATTTCCATTAGGTCCCTATATCAAAGTGTATGTACTTATTTATATAACTTGAGGTTCAGCATGTATTCTTCATCCTGCCCACGCAAGTTTGCCATAAACATGGTGCTCTCAATCACCATGTAATACCATTTAACTAATATAGGGTAATAATCAACTTACCTAACTAATCTTCCTTTCAAATTAGCAATCTTTTGGACGGATGTTGAAACATGAATACTGAAGTTAATGGAATCCTCCATGTCTGGACTTCTAAAATAATTGCCAATAGATAATGTAGCTAACTTGTTGTTGGAAAACGAAACCTTCTGGTAGTTGGATATCAGAAAATTTGTTGTTAGAGTGTTCATTACTTCAATGACCATCTGAAAAGTTCAATAGAAATTTTCAGTAAATTGAAAAAACAAATTAGAGTTTCAGATTAATAGATTGCCTGTTATTCATTTTACCTGAACTCCATTTATATCGCAACGGTTCCCAACATCATATGGGTGCCTCACGAACAAGAAAATAATCAACTCAAATGTAATCTTCAACGTATTTCCAAACATAAAAACACCCACAAGAAGTTGTGTTCCAACGACCACAAAGATTTTGAAATTTACAATGTTCAAAATCACAAGACAGAGAGAGAATGTTATTGCTCCCGCAATAAGGTTGAACAATTGATGAACTTTCTTTAGAGCAGACTTCGTATCATTAAGTGTTAAAGAAAGGTACTTTCTTTCTCTGAAAGTATTAACCTGCATAAGCCAACCATGGAAAGTTAATCCAGATGTTAACTCAAAAAATCATCTTTGTATCTGCTTTTTTTAAAATAATAAAAAAGATGGACAAATACAAAATGAAAGACCAGTACCTTCCAATTAATGAAGCAGCTTTTGCTAACTTTATTGTTATTTTGTGCACCTTCAAAAAGGTTCATAGTCTTCAATGCTTCATCTTTCCTCATAAAACACATCAGATCTTCCAAATAGATGTACCTGTTCAATTATGTAACCGTGATCAAAGTTTAAGCAAAATTTACAAAATACTGTTGAAACTAAAAGAATGAGAAGAAATTTTATAATGAATCTATGAGAAAAACACTAACTATAAAGAAGAAATTACATAGTCTTCAATGCACAATCTTTGAACATATTAATGTTTATCCAATTTAGATGTAAAACATAGTTAATCTTACAAAGATTCTATTTAACTTATCCTTTAGGGTCGTAGGCAGCTCTCTCAAATAGTCATGAATAATCCTTCAGAGTATCATGTATGGTTTACAAAGCTTAATTTCACAATAATATTTGTTTAACTTAATGTATTGTATGTTAACTAGTCTTAATGTCATGTCTGTCACTTGAACTCAAGTTAAATATGTCAGCTTGGGTTAGTTTGTGTAACTTGAGTTTAGATTCAACAATTGTAGAGATTGAAGTTCAAAGGACACAGTGAACAAATATGTTCTCTGTAACTTGTTAACTATGGAGTATGAAGAAACGTGAAAAAAATAAAGAAAAATTCTGGTGTGTTCTTTTGATTGTCCACTGATGTGCTCTTGGCTGCCAACATAAGTGATATCAAAGCTCAGTTCAGATTTCCAGCTGGGTTTAAAGATTTGAAGAAAGAAATTGAAGTTTTTTGAAGCAGCAGCATGGCCAGCACAAAAGGACCGGACCATAGCAATGTTCATGTTCCAGTTTTTTATGATGAGAACTATTATTTATGGTGTATCAAGATGGAAACTTTGTTGCTTTCATTAGATGTCTGGGATGCAGTAAATAAAGAATTTGTAGAACCCGAATCTTCAGAAACCCTTACAGATGCTCAGAAGGAGAAGAAAACTCAAGATGCAGCAGTACTGGCGGACGCGGGTCGACGAGGCGGGAGAGCGTATTGGCGCTGGATATCGTCTTGGCTCTGGAGGTGCAGCCGACTTTCCTCCTGTCCTGCTGCGAGAGGGTGGTGGAGCTGGGGTGCATGTCGATGCTCTTGCCCTTGCTGCGGTCAAGGTCCTCCTTCTCGGAGGAGTCTTGGTCGACATCGGAGGCGATGTCCTCGAACTGATCCATCAGGAGGGCTATATCGCCGGCGGAGGCCAACGAGCTGTTGAGCCGGGGCTCTCCTTCCTCGATGACGATGCTCTTCTCTTTGCCTTTGCGGAGGAGGTCCTTATAACACTGCTTGATGAATGACATCTCAAGAGAGGGAAGGTGAAGAATTTGTTTTGTTTCACCCCTCTCTCCCCTCGGGCCCCTATTCATAATTACTTCTTGTCTCTTCATTTCCTTTTATCATCATTACTGTCTGACACTCGATTGCTTTCTTCTCTCTCCTGTCCTCTATTTTCTGCGTCTGCTGCTCTGCTTTGGTCTTTTGCTTTATTCTCTTCTCCTCCTGCTCAATGAATTCTCAAAGACATGACCTTTCAATGGAAGAGGTCATCATTCACAGCTGCTCTCTCTCTCTCTCTCTCTCTTTGGTCTTCTTTTTGTTGTTATCTATTTTTGCCATTGATGGGTTTTCTTGGTGGTGCGTCCCTGCTTTATTAATGGCAGCTTTAGACTGAGTATAGAGAGGAAGAAAGGAAAGAGTAGCTCTACACGAAAGCGGGGACTGTCTCAGTCAGAGCAGTAGCAGTAAAAAAAAAAAGGAGGGTCTTTTTTGCAAATGTAATAGAGTTTCAATTTAGCCTGGTTCATCTTTTAAAATTGAAGATGATGTTTGGCTGGCTGCAAGCAGTGTTACTTCCAACTTTAATTAATTCAACCATTTAAACTATCTCACAATGATAGTGGAAATTAGTAATTTGCCATCGCAGCCATCAAGCTATAAGAGAGAGAGAGAGAGAGAGAGAGAGAGAGAGAGGACGTTTTTCTTTTTCAACTCTAAGGAAGAATTGTGATTACTTTTTATCATCCTGTCCATACGAGTTTGCCATAAACTTGTAAGGATGAAACTTAGGGCGGACTAAATCGGAGACCTTCGTTAATACATTCGGATAAAAATATTTGTACCCGTTCAAATTTGAATTGGACTCGGATTTATATGTTAAATTATCTAAAGAATTCAAAATTCAACATACATATAATTTATATATATATATATATATATATATATATATACATTGTTTTATATTTTTAAATAAAAAATATAAATTTTAAATTTTTTTATCCAAATTCTTCAACTCATTATTCTAAATTTTTTTTCAGTCTATATTTTTTAATAATTTGTACTTGATTACTATTTAATTCTATGTTTAATATTAATCATATTTAAAATTATTTTAAATATTATATTAGATCCTGGTAGATCTGACCCAACCCAAAAAATATAGGTAAAACTTGGACTTCATATGTTAACCCAAAGTCAAATTGGACTCGAACTCCACTAGACTTATGATTAATCGAGTTGAGTTCAAACCCAACTAGTCCAAGTTGCGTCCCTATCAACTTGTGCTTGAGGTATGGTTCCTTCTGCAATTTGTCTTGTATGGTTCCTTATGCAATTAGAGGAGAATTCATCTATTAATGATTTCCATTAAAACAAGTATGCAATGTAAGTGCAGGATTGAATCATATGGTCTGTTCAAAACTATTATTGTGGGGTGCCAAATATTTTTTTTTATTGAGTATTCCAATCTTTCGACATAATGTTAGCACTTAAACAATATATCTTTCCTATTTATATACCATCTAAAAAAAAATGCACAAATAAGGTTAGCAGTGGTTTTCTTAAATAATTTAATCCATCTAGATTGATTTCAAAATAATCATCCAAATAGATTGAATTATGAATTCGATGTGTCGTACAAAGGAGACCTCTTGGAACGTTGTCATAGTCTGCTCTCTAAGAGGATGGTAGTTAGCAGATAATCATTATGTTTATTCGGTTAAAATTGGACTGAAATAGTCAAAATTAAATAAAATAAAATTTTAAAATCCAAAAATCAAAACTAAACCGCAATTAGTCAAAACTGAGACCAAATTGAACTGAATAAGCTATTCGGTTTATTCGGTTGGACTATTGCTATTGTTAAATTGATGGGACACAATGTTGAAAACGTGATTAAATTGTAATTATATACACACATTTGTTGTATTTCAAAGTTGTACTTCACAACATATACATATACATATACATATACATATAAATATAATTATTATTTTCAAAAAATATATATTTTTAATCATAAATTATGTATATAATTATGATATTTAGATAATTACAAAAATCTTATTCGGTTTTCGATTTTAGACCGAAACCCAAAACCGAAAAAAAAATTTAGTATTTCAAAATCCGCCATGGGCCCGGCCCGGACCAGGTCAATGAACCGGCCCGCTCCGACCCACTCCTCCCATGGATCCGGGCTGGGTCGGAGGATCCGACCCACAAGCTCGGCCAGGCCCAGTCAATCCTCCGTTCGGGCCGAGTCAAATTCAAACGGCCCGGTTCAGGCCCGGTTCGGTTTTTTTTTTCATAAAATAGCCGTTAGGGGGTATTTTGACCACCCCTTTTTATTGGCAGTTTTTTGCCCGTTTTAGGAATATTTTGGTCATTTTGCTAAAAATGACCAAAATACTGATTATAATAACTCTCTTTTTTTTTGGGGGGGGGGGGGGGGGGTATTTGGGGTCATTTGGCTCCAAAACAATTCTATAAATAGTCCATAATTCATGAAAAATAAACACAATACAATCTCTTTCCTTCTACAAATTTTTTTCTCTCTTACAAAGTTTAAAAGCAAGACAATTACAAAGTTTAGAAGTAAAGCAATTACGGGAGTCCAACTTATTCTCTCTCAACGCATTTTCTTACGATTTTTTTTTGGAGGCTTCTAGCAAACGTCACAAGTAACTTAAATATTACAGAGTATTTTTTTTCCGATTTGAGATTTTTCTTTGCTCTCTCGCTCCCTCTCTTTTGATAGAGAAGTAATTAATTTTGCTTTAAATTTTTTTGAAAAATTATTTTTTAAATATGGACGAATAAGATTCAAACCAACATTTTAATTTTTTTGACTATTATAATAATATGTTTAAAAATAATCTTATTCCAGATTTTGCGCCAGTGACACAAATGTTACCTTCTGAAGTTAGGAGTATGGCCACGGTTGCAAATATTGCCAATAGGAAAATAACTTTTTTATGGAAATATTTTACAAAAATATATGTCACTAATAGTGATGGCATACCGGTTTTAGATCTAAAAAATCAAAAACCAATACCTAAGGCTGCGGAATATAAGAGATGTAGGCGAGTTTACAAATGGAAAAAAATAATGGCACGGACACTTTAAAAAGACACTACGAAATTTGCTATGGCAAAGACGTACTGCAGGCTACACAAACACAGCTAAGTACCAGTGGTCAAGGATCCTCTTTAGGTAACTTTACTTATTCTGATGCTCGTAACAAGACTGAGTTAGCAAGATTTATGATTTGTGAAAAACAACCATTTACATTTTGTGAGAGTGATTTCTATTATAAATATGTAAGTAATGCTCTTAATTCTTATTTTACTAGTGTAAACACCAAGATTTTTTAATATTTAAATATGAAATTTTGAAAATTTTCTGTAATTTTTTAATTATTTAAAATAAATATTCTTCAGGAAATAATATATTTTTATGAATTAAAATAAATATTAAAATATTGTAAAACTTATATTTTTGAGTGTAAAATTATATTTTAGATATAGTATAATTTTTTGGAATTTATTAGGTTCAAAAACTATTCTTAAATAGCTAAAAATATCGTTTTTAATTAAACCAGACCGAACCAACTTGAACAAACCAAACCAAACTGAACCCAACTGATGTCACGCCCCAGTCCCAATATACCGAGGGACTAGACACGCGGCAATGGCCAGCAGCATGCACCGATGGACAAACCCAATTTAATGGATCCATCGGGCATACTTAAGCTGTATTACATCAGTCAGGGTTTACTATTCTCATCCACAGATACAAGATGTCAACATCAGCAAAAGAAATATTAAACTACATCCAGACAAAGTAAATAGAATCGGAGAACAATCCGATATTAAGTCTGTTACACAAGTTCTCAAAGACAGGAATTTAAGAGTTCAATTAAACAGGAAATAAAGTATTTTTCCATAATACTGAGCAAGGCGAAGCAATTGTTCAAGAGAAGTCCTCAGCGATCACCTCGTCTTCGGGTTCAGGTACTGCTCCGAATAGTGCCCCTGTTCCGTACACCTCTGGTAGATCTCGTCTGCTAAATCTGGGGACATAATCCAAATCCAGGTCCTCAGGGGACATAGCAAGGTACAGATAAATCATGCCAGAATATAATGCAGTGCAGAAATAAGAAATAACAGGGTAAGTAACTAACCAACTAAGTGATCATGCAAGTGAGAGTTATTATTCATACTCAGGCTGAGACTACTACAGGATCAGTGACAAGAAACCATAGCAGTGTTTTCTCGAGGGCCAGTACAGGTGCCAAAGCTCTGTGTCAGAGACTAGGACACTTCCAGATAACAGTATATAATATATATATTCAGCCTTTGATATGGTAATACTCTCCCCACCCAATGAAATCTCACGTCACAGTTCTCAATGTTCATGTTACGCAAGATTAAAACTAATGCAGTCAGTCATTTAATAAGTTCTAAGAATTTAAAACTTAAATCCTGAAATCTATATCTTATACAAAACCCCCTTGAATAATCAGGAAGATTCTGTATCATGCTTTATGTCAGGTGTCCTGGGTTTAAAATACTTGATAGGGCAAGTACATCATTCACTGAAATTAAAGCAAGAGATTCAAAATGAATTAAATACTGCATTTTATGGCAAGGTACACTTGCCTGGATTTTCTGCTCCAAATGTTGCTCTGGCTTCAGCTGGATTTCCAAGCAGTACTCTGGTTGCTGAAATAGACATCACCATCAGGTCCAGAATACTTCAATCAGCTAGGAACGCCTGTCCTTGAGTCCAATTTAGAGACAAGTGCAAAAACGTCATTTTCGGGTCAAGGCGGGGTCCAATTGTGGGCCGCTTTGCACCGAAAAATGCGCCAGGGTCAAAGGTCTCAAAATCAGCCCAACTTAGTGTCAACAGGTCAGGAACGATGATACGAACCCAACGGAACTTCCGGAATTGGATTCCGATGAACCGTTCTCAAAATCGCCCGTCGGGTGGAGCCTGTGGGGCCCACGACACACGATTTTGTCATCGTTCTCAGAATCGAACCAAACTTGGCTCACAGGACCAGCGTATTGCTACGAGTCCAATGGCGCAAGTTTCGTCTCGATCTGACTTGTGTACACTAAGTTACAGCGAGAATCAGAATGGTCGGATACGGGGCGGTGTCCGCGGATACGCACTGATTCCGGTGTGCACGCACACCCGAATCAGCTTCTGCGACAGCCCGCACGTCCGTATCAACGACATGCACGTATCTGTGAAGACCGCACGTGACCAAGTCGTCCCGTTTGGCGGGGCGTACTCGATACCGGGGTGAATCAGGGTCTAGTTTTTCCTGTTTTTGGATCGCGGTGTGCGATCACCACAGGACGCGATGCCCCGAGCGGTTTGTCCGGGCACCGAGAGGGTCATGCAGGCTACGCGATACAATTTACGGAATCGAATTCCAAGCTACGAGTAAAAAGTTATGAATACCTGAAGTGGTCTTGAAAACCAAGTTGTGTCCTGTGTCCTAGACACTGTGTCCGACACGACACAGAAATTAGGTTTAGGGTTTTCTTGTGTCCGGGTCTTCCTGTGTCCGTGTCTGCCTGTGTCCAACTTAGGGCTCGCCGGAGTTCACTGGAGGGACTCGCCGGGGAGAGTCGACGTGCACAGAGGCGGAGCTAGGGCAGCTCACGGTTGGCCGGGCGGCGCTAGGGGGACGGCCGCCTGCTGCTGCTGGGCTTCTGTTCGTCGTGGGCGGCGGGGGAGGCTGTCGTGGGGAGTTGCTGAGGATGGCTCGCCGGACGGAGCTGCGCTGGCGGTGGCCTGAGCGAAGGGGGCGGCGTCGGCTGAAGGTGGTGGAGGGTTAGGGCTGCGGCTTTTATAGGAGAGATGGGGAGATGGATCGGTGGCCGGCGAGGGGGAGCTGGAGCGGAGGGGACGCCGGTTGCGGGGAGAGGAAGAGGAGGCGACGGGAGGCCAGGCGGCGGCGCAACGGCCGGAGTCGGCGGTTGGAAGCTGAGAAGTCAGGTTGGGGAAGATGAAGTTTCGGGTTCGCGGGTCCACCGGGTCGGGTCGGGTCTACGGATCCGGCCCGATCCAATAATTGAAGGCGGGTCGGGTTCGGGTTAACGGGTCGGGTCTAGGTTGGACCCGGATCCGACCCAATAAAATTTGGTTTAAAATATAAACCCGGTCCGGTTCAATTTGGTTTGGTTCGGTTTATTTTAAAATAAACCCGGTTTATTTGGGTTTTAAATTGATTTAATATTTAATTAGTTTCTAGGGCTTTAAAAAATCCATCCGGGGTCCAATAAATTCTCGGAAAATTACCCTATGTCTGGTTTTCTATTTTACACCATAAAATATTATTTTTATAATATTTTAATATTATTTAATAACAATTAAAAATCCTTTAATAATTAAAATACACGAATTTAATCCAAGATAATTCCAGAAAATTCCAGATAAATTGTAAAAATCCAAAATTAAAATTCTCTTGAAAATCAGGGGGATTACAATATACCCCCCTTAAGAGGATTGCGTCCTCGCAATCAAAGATTAACCGGTCAACAGAGATGACACGGTTACAACCATTGTTCGAACCACATCAAAATCAAAGAGCACATAGGAAAAATTATTTTCCTAAGCATTTAAAAGTTATGCAATTTCCCAAATGTGGAAAATCTAGAAAGTTACAGTTTTAGAAAACCAGGTTATTTTCAAAACTTATCAGGTTAACAATTCTAGGTTATTATCAAGTTCAAAATTTCTAGGTTAACCCTAGGTTATCAATTATTAACAGGTTAAAGTTACCAGGTTAAGTTATCAGGTCAAGTCTGGGGTCACGAACCAGCAGGCACAACTACAGAAATGCTAGGAACGGAACAACTATAAAGACTTACTCGCATTCGCAACTCCACGGTTCTGCGCTTCTCCCACAGTCATCGCGAAAACTTGGCCGCGTCCTTGAGGTGGTGCTCTCTGATGTTGCTGGGCTTGCTGGTAGGGTGCTGCTTGATGTGCCAAGGGTGGCCTTGGTTGATGTCCCGCTGGTGCTGGTAGAGCTTGTTGGTTTGCCCTTGGTGCTTCTTTACGCTCTGGGCAGTCCTTCACTGCATGCTGTCTGGATCCGCAACCTAAGCATAGTCCGTGTTTACGTCTACACTCCTTCTCCACATGGCCTATCTTGCCGCAGAAGTAACAAGTAGGAAGAGTCAGGGTTTTGGTTGTAGATCCCTGTGGTGCTTGATGCAGATGAGGTTTCTTTGCAGCTTCTCCATTGTTTGCTCTGGCTGGTACTGATATGGAAGGCCTCTTCAGACTGGTTTCCCTCCTGGTGACGCGCTCCATGCGTCGAGCTGCAGCAAGAACATCCGTGTACGAAGTTGGTGCGACAGATCCAATCAGTTTCTGTAGTTCGATGTTGAGTCCGTCGAAAAACTTCTCGGCCTTCTCTACTTCTGTCGGGATCAAGGTAGGAGCGAAGCGACTTAGACGAATGAACTCGGCGTTGTACTCTTCTACCGTCATAGCTTCCTGAGTGAGACGATTGAACTTGTCCCTCAGTTCTGATTGAGCGATAGCCGGTATGTACATCTCCTGGAAGAGTCTGGAGAACTCTTCCCAAGTAACTCGGTCTGGTCCGAGCCTGGTCTCTTCGGATAGCCACCAATGATGAGCATTGTCCGTCAATTGCATTCTGACGGCGGTCATCCAACGTTCTTGGGGAAGCTCAGCTGCTTCTAATTGATGACGAATATTGGTGAGCCATTCATGCACTTCTGTTGGTCCCTCCTTGCCAGAGAAAGTACGGGGCTTCAGCTGGCGGAAGTCTGTGATAGAGCCCGTCGGTTGCCTTCTAGCTGGTAGGTTGGCCTGCTCCAGTACATTTACTAGACTGTTCCTCAAGTACTCAGCCTCACGGCGTTAGGCTTCGGTTTGAACTTGTTGCTGAGCTTGCATCATTGCGAAGAACATCTGGAACATCTGCTGTCCGTCCATTGCTTGGCCTGGTGGAAAGGCAGGCATCTGTGGAGGAAACTGGGGCGGAGGTGGAATATCATCACGCCGAAATCTAGAAGATTGCGGATATGCTTGTCTGCTTCGGTGAGTAGAGGGATCTCCACTCAATAGCGTCACTTCATCTTCTCCGTAGGTGACTGCATCACCTATTGGTGTTCTTGCTGGAGTTTCGTCATTTTCTCGTGAATCCATTACTCTGCATCAACAATAAACTATAAGAGGCGCACAGGAGTCAAGGCAAGATGCAAGTCAAAAATTAGTTTGAATACGATACAGATATCAAAACGATTCAAGCAAGTGGATGAGATTCTAAAAAACTTATCCTATTCTTATTTGCAGGCCTGTTCGGTCCCTAAGTTGAAACCGAACAATTTAGTCGTGGACCTGCATGGGCCACCACAAAAACTATGTCACGCCCCAGTCCCAATATACCGAGGGACTAGACACGTGGCAATGGCCAGCAGCATGCACCGATGGACAAACCCAATTTAATGGATCCATTGGGCATACTTAAGCTGTATTACATTAGTCAGGGTTTACTATTCTCATCCACAGATACAAGATATCAACATCAGCAAAAAAAATATTAAACTATATCCAGACAAAGTAAATAGAATCGGAGAACAATCCGATATTAAGTCTGTTACACAAGTTCTCAAAGACAGGAATTTAAGAGTTCAATTAAACAGGAAATAAAGTATTTTTCCATAATACTGAGCAAGGCGAAGCAATTGTTCAAGAGAAGTCCTCAGCGATCACCTCGTCTTCGGGTTCAGGTACTGCTCCGAATAGTGCCCCCGTTCCGTACACCTCTGGGTAGATCTCGTCTGCTAAATCTGGGGACATAATCCAAATCCAGGTCCTCAGGGGACATAGCAAGGTACAGATAAATCATGCCAGAATATAATGCAATACAGAAATAAGAAATAACAGGGTAAGTAACTAACCAACTAAGTGATCATGCAAGTGAGAGTTATTATTCATACTCAGGCTGAGACTACTACAGGATCAGTGACAAGAAACCATAGCAGTGTTTTCTCGAGGGCCAGTACAGGTGCCAAAGCTCTGTGTCAGAGACTATGACACTTCCAGATAACAGTATATAATATATATATTCAGCCTTTGATATGGTAATACTCTTCCCACCCAATGAAATCTCACGTCACAGTTCTCAATGTTCATGTTACGCAAGATTAAAACTAATGCAGTCAGTCATTTAATAAGTTCTAAGAATTTAAAACTTAAATCCTGAAATCTATATCTTATACAAAACCCCCTTGAATAATCAGGAAGATTCTGTATCATGCTTTATGTCAGGTGTCCTGGGTTTAAAATACTTGATAGGGCAAGTACATCATTCACTGAAATTAAAGCAAGAGATTCAAAATGAATTAAATACTGCATTTTATGGCAAGGTACACTTGCCTGGATTTTCTGCTCCAAATGTTGCTCTGGCTTCAGCTGGATTTCCAAGCAGTACTCCGGTTGCTGAAATAGATATCATCATCAGGTCCAGAACACTTCAATTAGCTAGGAACGCCTGTCCTTGAGTCCAATTTGGAGACAAGGGCAAAAACATCATTTTCGGGTCAAGGCGGGGTCCAATTGTGGGCCGCTTTGCACCGAAAAACGTGCCAGGATCAAAGGTCTCAAAATCAGTCCAACTTAGTGTCAACAGGTCAGGAACGATGATACGAACCCAACGGAACTTCCGGAATTGGATTCCGATGAACCGTTCTCAAAATTGCCCGTCGGGTGGAGCCTGTGGGGCCCACGACACACGATTTTGTCATCATTCTCAGAATCGAACCAAACTTGGCTCACAGGACCAGCGTATTGCTACGAGTCCAATGGCGTAAGTTTCGTCTCGATCTGACTTGTGTACACTAAGTTACAGCGAGAATCAGAATGGTCGGATACGGGGTGGTGTCCACGGATACGCACTGATTCCGGTGTGCACGCACACCCGAATCAGCTTCTGCGATAGCCCGCACGTCCGTATCAACGACGCGCACGTATCTGTGAAGACCGCACGCGACCAAGTCGTCCCGTTTGGCGGGGCGTACTCGATACCGGGGTGAATCAGGGTCTAGTTTTTCCTGTTTTTGGATCGCGGTGTGCGATCACCACAGGACGCGATGCCCCGAGCGGTTTGTCCGGGCACCGAGAGGGTCATGCAGGCTACGCGATACAATTTACGGAATCAAATTCCAAGCTACGAGTAAAAAGTTATGAATACCTGAAGTGGTCTTGAAAACCAAGTTGTGTCCTGTGTCCTAGACACTGTGTCCGACACGACACAGAAATTAGGTTTAGGGTTTTCTTGTGTCCGGGTCTTCCTGTGTCCGTGTCTGCCTGTGTCCAACTTAGGGCTCGCCGGAGTTCACTGGAGGGACTCGCCGGGGAGAGTCGACGTGCACAGAGGCGGAGCTAGGGCAGCTCACGGTTGGCCGGGCGGCGCTAGGGGGACGGTCGCCTGCTGCTGCTGGGCTTCTGTTCGTCGTGGGCGGCGGGGGAGGCTGTCGTGGGGAGCTGCTGAGGATGGCTCGCCGGACGGAGCTGCGCTGGCGGTGGCCTGAGCGAAGGGGGCGGCGTCGGCTGAAGGTGGTGGAGGGTTAGGGCTGCGGCTTTTATAGAATAGATGGGGAGATGGATCGGTGGCCGGCGAGGGGGAGCTGGAGCGGAGGGGACGCCGGTTGCGGGGAGAGGAAGAGGAGGCGACGGGAGGCCAGGCGGCGGCGCAACGGCCGGAGTCGGCGGTTGGAAGCTGAGAAGTCAGGTTGGGGAAGATGAAGTTTCGGGTTCGCGGGTCCACCGGGTCGGGTCGGGTCTACGGATCCGGCCCGATCCAATAATTGAAGGCGGGTCGGGTTCGGGTTAACGGGTCGGGTCTGTGTTGGACCCGGATCCGACCCAATAAAATTTGGTTTAAAATATAAACCCGGTCCGGTTCAATTTGGTTTGGTTCGGTTTATTTTAAAATAAACCCGGTTTATTTGGGTTTTAAATTGATTTAATATTTAATTATTTTCTAGGGCTTTAAAAAATCCATCCGGGGTCCAATAAATTTCCGAAAAATTACCCTATGTCTGGTTTTCTATTTTACACCATAAAATATTATTTTCATAATATTTTAATATTATTTAATAATAATTAAAAATCCTTTAATAATTAAAATATACGAATTTAATCCAAGATAATTCCAGAAAATTCCAGATAAATTGTAAAAATCCAAAATTAAAATTCTCTTGAAAATCAGGGGGATTACAACTGAACCAACCCAATCGTAACGAATCGGATCCTACCCGACCTGCTAACCCGCGACCCGTACCCGACCTGCTAACCTATCATCTACAGTAACTGAAAATTTTCAAATTCCCCCGACCGTTACAGCAACCGCCGGCCAACTCATCCGTTCACCTCCCCTCAACCGCGTCGACCCCTCCGTTCACCTCCTCGTAACCGATCGCCCTCGCCCTATAAAACCCCCTAATACTGAACCCCCACTACCGCCATCACCTCTCCGATCGATACTCTCCGCCATCACACTCTCCGACTTCGGCCACTCTGCGACCCCGACGACTTCGACGCCGACAGGAACACCCCGGCGAAGACGACCCCTCCATCACAGCAGTCGCCGATGACCGAGTAGCTGTCGACGAGCACCGCCACCTCGCCATCGTCCACGCTCAGCACACCGCAGCTGATCCCCACTGTTTACTATGAGTTTTCTTCCTCCATGTTGTATCAATTTTCGAACGGCCTATTACGATGTGTTCACAGTACGACCCTCTCGAACCCGGTATAATTAGTTTGGGGTATCGTGTCCTGTGTCGGTCGTAAATTACGACGCAAAACAGGAAATAATAACCCAATTTATAGTTCAAAAAACTGTCCCAAAGTTCCATGTTCATGGCCGTTTTACTTCCAACCTAGTTAATAATTTTTAAATTTTAGTTAAACAGTAAATTAGATAACATAACCAAGTTTTAAACCATGTAATTAGTTTATTTTAATTTGATGTAACTTGTGTTTTATTCGGGGGGAAAATTGACCAAATATTTGGTTTTCTAAACCCAAAATTTTTCGAAACGGGGTGCATCCCGCTAAACGAGGTGACTTCGTCATGTGCAAATTACATCGAAAGGCGCATATCATCAACGCGAACGTGTGAAATTTTGCGAAAGTTGATTTGGATGTGCGTGCACACAGGAATCAACGTGTATCCGTCGAAAAACTCCGTATCGGCATGTTCTGACACTCATTGTAACTTCGTGTGTACTTTTCATTTTGTAACGAAACTTGCGCCATTGGATTCGTAGCGTTACGCTGGTCCCGTGACCCAAGTTTGTTTCGATTCTGAGAACGTTGACAAAATCCCATATCGTGGGCCCCACGGTTCCACTTGACGGACGATTTTGTGATCGGCTTATCGAAATCCAGTTCTGGATATTTCGTTGAGTTCGTATCATCGTTCTGGACTTGTAAACACTAAGTTTGACGAATTTGGAAAACTTTGTCTCTGGCACATTTTTCGGTGCGAAGTGGGCCACCTATGGACCCCGCTTTGACCAGAAATTGTTGATTCTGCCCATGTGTCCAAATTGGACTTATGGGTAGTCAATCCTAGCTATTTCATATCTTCTGAGAGTGATGGTAATAATTATTTTAGCATCTGGAGGTGTACCTGGAGATTCTACATACACCGGAGCAATTGAAGGAGTGCAAACCCCAGGCAAGTGTACCTTGCCAAACTTGCAATTACCTTAATATTATTTGCTTAATTTATTTCTGTGATGTACCTGTTCAACCTAGGACCGTGAGATGTTGCTTAATGTCCGAATAATATTCGGGTGTCGACGTCGTACGCGAAGTCGTGTAACGTCACTTAGAGAGTTGTTATCTCGATCCTATACTTTTCGTGCTTGCTTTACTAAGTACGTCATACCATAGGACACTTGACACTATTCATGTGACAGAATCTTTTCTGAGTTATTTGTGGTGATTCTGCATAGGCTTACATGATTCGTGATATAGATCTTGCATAAATATCATTATGACTCGCTGTAATAATTGGAGGTCATGATCTTACGTGTTATGGACATGAGACGTGAGGTTACATTGGGTAGGGAGAGTCTTACCATACTAAAGGCTGATAATGTTATATATATATATATATATATATATATATATATATATATATATATATATATATATATATATTCTGGGAGTGCCTTAGACTCTGACCAGAGCTTTGGCACACGTACTGGCCCTTCGAGATAATACATGCTGCTATGGGTTTCCCAGAGCCTATAGTAGTTTCAGCCTGAGTATGATTAATGCTCTCATTTGTATTTCACATAGATGGTTACATAGTTTGTCCTATTGATATATTTTATTTACTGTATTTTATTTGATTTGAGTTATTCTTGTACCTTGCTATGTCCCCTGAGGATCTGGATCCCGATTATATTCCTCTATTTTTGGTATCGTATCTTAATAATATTTGATAATTATTTGATTTTTTTTGACTTTTAACATTACCATGTGCCATTCATTATATGACGGATTAATAGGCTCGTCATTCATAAGAGAGAATTAGTTTATAATACATTACAATGGTTATATAAATGATGAAGAAATAGCTGCACATTGGAAGTTGATATAGTTGAATTACTTCATTAGGTTTTTTTTGCTCATGTCAATAAAATACATTACAAATAATAATTATATAAACACAAGAAGTAGAAAAATGAATGAAAATTGAAAATGTCTCAGCTCATATAGGAGCCTCTGTTGCTCCTGGCAGACAGGCCGGAAGAACACGAAAGAACCAAAAAATAAAATAAAATGGTGCAAATATTAATATTTTTGACAGAATAATGAACGCAAGACCTTGTGTCTCCTCTCCTTCTTAGCCTTGACAGCCTCGTCCTCCTTGTTCAGCATCTCCCACAGCACTCGCACGTCTCTGTACTTGCATCCTTTCACTTTCCGCTTCAGTCCCTTCAATCATGCACACATAGCTATTACATTACATTATGTGCGAAAAAGCATGAAAAGTCAGGACTACCAGAATTCTGATATTGACACGAATTATCATTTTTCTTGACACAGAGTGGGTTCGAAATCCTTCGATCCATACAAATGGCTTAGGATTAACTCTTAAATCTTGAGAAGAATGTGTGATGATGATGATGATGATGATGATGATGATGATGATGTGTTTTTAGTTCATTAATTTGATCCTATTTAAAAGGGTTTCTAAAATGGACAAAGCCATTGAATAGAGGGTTTGGTTGAGCCCTCGAACGTGACCGTTGGGATTTGGGTGGTCTCTCAAATCCCATTAGGGTTGTTAGTTCCTAAAATTATTTCAAATTAGGGATGTCAATGGAATGAAAGATGGCGATCATGGTTTAAATAATTATTTTCAAGCCTCCATAATTGATATGTTTAATTAAATTATTTCTATGGATCATCATCATACATCATTAGAGGATAGATTTTTTTTTTTTTTTTCATGGTCAAGCGTTTATAGTTTTTTTTACCCTTTCTTCACCTACACTTTCTATTTAGACGAAATTAAGATTGGAACACGACGAACTATAAAATAGTAATTAAAAAATGAGCTAATTGGTGTTTAGATTCTGGACTTTATATGAATTTAGAATTGAAGTCCTCACATGTCAAATGGGATGTTTGGTTGGAGAAAAGTGAGCCGAAACTTTTCGGTTTTTTGTAACTCCTTCGAACTCCCACGAGTTCAAGTGTTTGGCTGGAGGTTTTAAAACTCAACTTTTTCGGTTGAAGTGACCGTTCACAGTTTATGTTGGCGAACTCGATCGGGTTCGCAGTTTCATGGTAAACCCGACCGAGTTCGAACATTTGGTTGCAAGAGTGAAAAAGTGATTATTTATTTATTTATTTATTTATTTGACCCTTTGTTGTTTCATGTTGGTTGAAAAAATGTCACTTTTCACTACAAGAAAAATTTGGAGAAAGTGGGGAGAGGATGAAGAGGATTTCGGACGTTTGGTTGCACGAAAGTGGAAAGTAAATTTTTATGAGTAAATTAAATTTTGGAGTAACTAAAAATACATAAATTATGAGTAAATTAAATCTGTCTTGAATACATTTTTTTTTTTTTTTCACTTATAAATTTTTAGTTTTTATTTTATAAAATTTATGTTTGAATATAACTTATGTGCAATATCTTTATTTCATCATATCACATTATTGAAGGTACAAAGAAAGCTTAGATTCATTTATTTGAGATAATGGCATCTTAGTTATTTACGGTGCTATCAAGGTGCAGTGTGAAAACAGTTGTATATAAGGTTATCAGGACACAAAGATGCGAGTTCAAATATCTATGTTGTTCCAACACACCGAATGTTGATTCCCATTTTATAGGCTATCACACAACCAGTATATTTTTTTTCTAACATCCGATTGAGTGGCCTGCTAAGGGATTTACCATGTTGGAGTAACTGTCACCGCACTAAAACTCATGGTTCAGCCTTATTTTATATTTAAACAATGTTTCATCCTTTGAAGCAACAAGGGCTTGTTAAGTATACAATCAGATATAGCCTGTAGATGTTAGAAAAATTGTCGTTTTCTTACTGAAAATTTTGTGAATAAAAAATAAAAATAGACTGATGTTACCGGCCTCTGGGGAAGTCGTGCACAAAGCACTGCCCTAAGAGTTGATTCGGGATCTGTGTGCAGACGTTTCCCGAAGCTCCTAGTGGTAAAACCTCCGCACTACCGTTATCTCGTCGCCGCACACGACTCGGAGAGAACGACCAGGACTTAGCTCTGCCCAAAGCTTGGAGACGAGTGAACCGACGAAGATTGAACAGAATAGAATGTTGGCAGCAACTGTTTGGAGAAAATATTTCTGATATTGTTTACAAAGAAAACCATTCATATATATAATACTCCATCCAATATGTAACGGTCTGAATTAATTTTCTATTAATTCAGACGTTACACAGACACATGGAGAATGAACCTGGACACAAAAGTATTAACGGTTCAAAATTAATTTTCAACGTTCAGAAAATTAAACGAAAAAATGAAGAGGAGCAAAAAGAATTTTAGGGTCTCAGCCCGAACCCGAAGAGGAAATCGAATCGGCATTCGGCGCCCGCAGATGTGGGCGCGTACCCGCACCCGTTACGCGCGCCGAACCGAGCCGAGCCGGGCGGTGGCGGCGGCGCGCGCGTGTGGCCCAAGGGGTTCCCCACACAACAACTTTAAGAAAGCAAAGAAGATGAACTAATATATGTACACAAGGAGGGGTTGGCCCATCCGATGTGAGACTAAAGAAAAGAAGGAAATTGAGCTTTTGCTCAAGAAAAGCTAACAATCCCCCCCCCCCCAAAGGTCAAGTTCCGAAACAGAGATAAGTGTGAAGTATATATATATATATATATATATATATATATATATATATATATATAGAGAGAGAGAGAGAGAGAGAGAGAGAGAGAGAGCATCTGGGCAGTAAAATACTATGCATAGATGAGATGGACTACAGCCTTGAATCTCACGTAGTGACTATTGCCTTAATCTTAAGAAGTGCTTGATGGACTATGCCTTGAATCAGACTTCTTGAACCAGATTTAGAAAAATAGTACACATAGTACGCTAGAGGTCCTTGGTCTATCGGATAGCATTTTTAAATGGCCATGCGCACTTTTCCACATTCATGAGAGTTGTCTGGGATCGCCTTGTCCCATAGTCGCGGCCTTCATGACCTCTCATATAGGTAAGTCCTTAATGGTTGGTGATATGAATCAACCCAGCATTACAGCTTGGAACTATTAAGAGTTTAACCTCATCCTAACCATATCACACAGGAACACTGTCACCATAGGGATGGGGAGTCATTGTACACATGTACAGCCGCTTGGGCTTTATTTTAATGAGACTTTAATCTCGAGTCAGTGTTCCATAAAGTCACCTAAGTTCAGCTTATTTCTACCCATTAAACCGGCTTCTTGGGATCTCCAGTCAGACTCGGTTGGGTTGCCACTGCTGGTGACTAACTTATGGGCTTAATCCCATCCCCCTCGATGATTCTAGGATCAAAGTCCTAGACAGACCCTTCGTCAAGTGATCTGCAAGGTTCTTTTCTGACTTTATATAGTCAAGAACCACATATTTGCCTAGTAGACTTTTTATTGACTTGAAGCGCAGCTGCAAGTGCCTGTTCATCTTAGCATTCACAGAATCATGCTTTAGTAGTTCAATAACAGATTTATTATCACAGTTTATAGAAATTGCAGGAACATGACTAAGAGAAACAGGTATATGCATAATAAGATTTTTAAGCCATTCAGCTTCTGTGCAAGTTGTATCTAAAGCTATCATTTTGGAGTCCATTGTACTCCTAGCTATGATAGTTTGCTTACAAGAGCCCCAGGAGATTGCAGCTCCTCCTAGAGTAAATACGTATCCCGTAGTAGATTTTATATTATGTGAGTCAGTTACCCAGTTTGCATCTGAATAAACTTCTATGATATTTGGGTGCCTAGTAAAATAAAGTTTGTAATCTAGGGTGCCCTTGAGATATCTAAATACCCTATCCAAGGCAGTCCAATGTGACTGATTTGTGTTACTGGTATATCTACTTAGTCTCCCAATAGCAAATGCAATATCAGGTCTTGTCCTGTTTGTTATATACATAAGGGAGCCTATCATCTGTGAATATTTATGTTGTTCCAAAGGTGATCCTTCATTCTTTTTTAATACAATACTGCTGTCATAAGGAGTAAGGACAGGTTTCTTATCAAATAACTCAAACCTTTTAAGCATTTTTTCAATTGAATGAGCTAAAGATAGAGTATAACCCTCTTTGCCTTTGGTCACTTGCACTCCTAAAATTAAGTTGGCTTCTCCTAGGTCTTTCATATCAAACTGGCTAGATAAATAGTCCTTTGTAATATTTATCAATTCCAGTGATGAACCTAGGATAAGGATGTCATCTACATATAAGCATAAAATGACACAACTTTTACATGTACCTTTAGAGTATATACATTTGTCATACTCATTTGACAAGAAATCATATTCACAAATTACTTTGTCAAATTTATTTTGCCATTGTTTGGGAGCTTGTTTCAAGCCATAGAGAGATTTTACTAGTCTGCAGACTTTCTTTTCTTGACCTTTAGCAATAAAACCTTCAGGTTGGTCCATATAAAGTTCTTCCTCTAGATCTCTATTCAAAAATGCTGTCTTTACATCCATTTGATGGATTAGCATATCATGAATAGATGCTAAGGCCAAGAGAGTTCTAATGGATGTGATCCTAGCTACAGGAGAGTAGGTATCAAAATAATCTAACCCTTTTTTTCTGGATAAAACCTTTAGCAACTAATCTAGCTTTGTATTTCTCTATAGTACCATCGGCTCTGAGTTTCTTCTTGAAAATCCACTTACAACCTATTGGTTTATTGCCTAAAGGTAGATCTGTTAGAAACCAAGTGTTATTCTCCATGATGGAGTTGTATTCACTGTTAATGGCTTCTTTCCAGAAGGGAGCATCAGGAGACGACATTACTTCTTCATAAGTTGAGGGATCACCCTCTATCAAAAAGGTGAAGAATCTTTCTCCTAAATTTTTTTCAATCCTATTCATTTTACTCCGTCTAGGTTCTAAGTCTTGTTCAGATTGAGAGCTCGGTATTTGGACATGAGAACTAGTAGAGGGTGTAGAAGCATGAAAAATACACTGGATGACTATACGCAGCATGTTGATGCGCAGCAGCGTAAAAAGATGACCTTAGAAGCCGTCAACATACAACAGAGCTTTTCTGCTGAGCACAGCGTAAAAAGTAAGCTCGAGGACCATCCGCGTAATGCAGTACGTCCAGGCCGCCTCAAGCGTAAACATGGGGCTTCGTCGCCTCTATGGCGTAAAACACATCCGCTTTCAAAGCAGCATTAAAGCGTACGGGGAACGCTTCGTGTTCTCCGAAGTGAACATGTCATATCCTGCAATGAACCTGACGTCTGGACTTCTGACAAAGGGATACTGCTCGACTACCCAGGCGATGGCCATAATGATGGCACGACACTGTAACTCAGGCTGTCGTTTACTGCCATTTCCTTTGCGTAAACCGCTTTTATGCGTACAGAGGACTACGCCGCCTAGTTTTACACAGGCAGATGTGAGCTGTTTATGCTCCGCGGAAGACAAACAGCCTGCCACGTCAAAAGCTGCACTTCGTACAGGGCTCGAGGCACGTCTCTGCATTTAATGCACAGAGCGGTAACAGTTTCTCGAGGCACGTCTCTGCGACTGATGCACAGAAGGGCTGCAGACCTTCAAAACACGCCTCTGCATTTAATGCGCAGGATGATGGCGGATCTCTATATTTAATGCAAGGGATTTGATTAAATGTCACTGAACCATTGTGTAGTGACATCCCCTTCGCGTAAACTACGCATGCAAGGGAATACGCTGCCTAGTTCTACACAGGCAGACGTGAGCTTCTTACGCTCCGCGGAAGACAAACAGACTGCCACGTCAGCAGCTACTCTGCGTACAGGATTCGAGACGTGTATCTACATTTAATGCGCAGAATGATGGCAAATCTTAAAGACAAGCGTCCGCATTTAATGCACAGGATGGTGGCAGATCTCTGCATTTAATGCAAGGAATTTGATTATATCTTCAAAAGTCGTAATTCTGGCAAAGACGTCCACATCAGCACTCTGGCACGTTACGCAGCGGCTTCTACGCCCATTCAGCTTCTGTGCTTACTCGGCTTCTATGCCCATTCAGCTTCTGTGCTCACTCGGCTTCTACGCCTACTCGGCCTCTACGCCCACTCGGCCTCTATGACCACTCGGCCTCTATGACCATTCGGCTTCTACGCCTATTCGGCTTCTATGCCTACTTGGCTTCTACGCCATGGTGACAGACAATGGCTTCTACGCCAACCTCTTCTACACAAGGGATACCTACCTACGTGGCTTCTATGCCGTGATCTTCGCAGCAGTTATACGCGTTTTGTCCCTTAGTTGGACATGCGTCACACGCTCATTCAAAAGATCATCTATACACAGGCATTGGTTATTTTAAACCATTGTGTAAAAGGGTACTGTACTTTCCATTGCTCGGTTTCTACGCCGACTAAGTGGTCACTGTCACCAAAACTCTATAAATAGAGACCTCTATCCACAGAGGTCCAAGGTCGACAAAATAGATTCCAAGGTCAAAAAAATAGATCCCAGGGTCTAAGAATATCGATCCCAAGGTCGAGAAAAACAAGGAGAGAAGAGATCAAGAGAGATAGAAGAATCCGGAGCTCAGGCAAAGAGTAGTGATCGACGACATTGGCATCGTGCATCCATCCTCTTCTGCAACCTTCGAAGCTGCGTCCTGTCTTCTACGGCACTTCTTCATCATCGTGTGGTCCAAGGGCTAAAGTGATCGACTGCAGATCAGACACCTATAGCAATATTTACCCAGATTAAAAAATTGTACTAGACATCCTTGTGTAGGATTAATTGTACTTCCTGTTTGTAAACAAAAGAAACGGGTTTCGTATAAACCCACATCTTATATACACTTCTTTTTGTTTTCTACCACAAACAGAGGGTATGGAGGAAGAGATTGAACTTCTATCCTTAAAAGAAAATATGTTTTCAAAGTAAACTGCATCTCTTACTTCTATAATGGTATTGTTAGAGATTTCATTTACTTCTGAGTGAGTCACTAGAAATCTATTGGCATAGCTGTCTAAGGCATATCCTATGAAAACAACGTCTACAGTCTTGGGATCAATATTTCTCTTTTTAGGTTCGGAAATTCCGACTTTAGCAAGGCATCCCCAAACTCTAAGGTAATTAATCCTAGGAGCTCTACCTTTCCACAGCTCATAGGGAGTCTTATCTTTTGTCTCACTAGGAATCCTATTAAGAATGTAACAGGCAGTTAAAATGGCTTCTCCTCACAAGTTATCAGGAGCACCAGAGCCGAGAAGCATGGCATTCACCATATCTAACAGAGTGCGGTTTTTGCGTTCAGCAACTCCGTTAGACTGAGGTGAATATGGAGCAGTTACCTCATGAATTATTCCATATTCTTCACAGAAGTTAATCATTTCGTTTGAGGTATATTCTCCACCATGATCAGATCTAAGGATCTTAATCTTCCTTTCTAATTGATTCTCAGCTTCAGATTTGTAGATCTTAAATTTATCTAGAACTTCATCTTTGGTTTTTAGAAGGTAGATATAACAATACTTTGAATAATCATCTATAAACGTAACAAAGTATTTTTCTACCGCCTCTGGTCAAATTCCTATTTGAGTCACATACATCACTATGGATAAGTTCTAGAAGGTCAGAATTTCTTTATACATATTTGAATGGTAATTTAGTGTGTTTGGCTTGAACACAAATCTCACATTTATGTTTGTCATCTATTGGAGTCTTGGGAATAAGATCTAAAGTCATCATTCTTTTAATAGAACCTAGGTTCACATGACCTAGTCTGCCATGCCAAACATTTGAAGATTCTATATTAGAGACAATGAGAGAACAATCAGAAATTTTATTCATTGTGCTTAAAATGAAAAGATCGTCTTTTACAAAGCCTTTTCCTATAAAGGAGTCATGCTTAGAAAATACTACTTTATTTGCCTTCATTACTGGGAATCAACCAGCCTTACCCAGCTATCTGGGAAGAGGTCCCTTTCCCTCCCAGATACAAACCACAGACCATGGCCTTGTTCGAGGGAAAGACGTTACCAAGTCATTACATGAATTACTTCAGTATAATGACGGTGTTACTTCAGGGGAACGACGCCCTCCTCACTCGGGTGTTCAAAGACTGTCTCTCAGGAGTAGCCTATCAGTGATACCGTAGCTTGGCGGACAACTGTATTACTTCCTTCGAGGACTTCAAAGCTTTATTCTTCACACGATTCTACGAGGGAGGGATGGACATGTCCATGTCCTCTCTCATCGAAGTCAAGCAGAAGGAAAAGGAGGACGTTCGCACCTTCATCGAACGTTTTCGTCAGGCCACTTTACAAATGCCTCCCGGAGTTCCAGACTCGGCGTTGGTAGACATTTGCAGGAAGAACCTCCTTCCCGTGGTCTCGGTGTTCACAGGACCATATCAGTTCCATGATTGGCCCTCGTTCATCATCTCGGCCGTAGCCGCCGAAGATAACAGTCGCAAAGCGTGCTACAATGGCATCATGATCTCCGCCTCTGACAGAGGCAAGAGGTCATCTCCCAACAGCGACCATCCTCGCAGCTCCAAAGGAAAAGAAGCTCTGGCGATAAATACGTCCAGACAAAAGACTGCGGTGACCACGCAGACGAGACCTGGGACTTCTAGGCCCGTCAAAGTATACTCTTTCAACGACGATGATATCCCGAGCATATTCGAGTGTCTCGTCAAAAGTAGCAAGATTACCCTTCCCGAGGAGAAGCGGCTCAGTGAAGCCGACAATACTAACAACCCTAAGTACTGCATCTTCCACAGGTACGTACACCACCCTACAAAGGCGTGTTACGTACTAAAAAGGAAGATCCCGGAGCTGATCGATGCCAAGGCCATCACTCTGCGCAACAGCGAGAAGACGGTCGCAGCCAACATGATCTCCCTGCAATTTGGCAATCTGCCTCCCCAAGAAGTCACGGACGGTGTTATACCTATTTCCCGGACAACGATGAGCATCGTTAATCTCCCCCCGGCAAGGGATCAAAATCATGACATGGTGCCCCTAACCACCCAGCGGGGCGAGATCATGTGGGTTCATCCAGATCTGGTATCGGAGCTCGAAAAAGAGACTCAAGCTGCCAAGACTAAGTCTAGGAAGAACTCCAAATGCAAACCATGCCATATGGTTGCGACTTCTTCGACATCAGACGAAGACGAGGTTTTTGCTACAACCCGTTCAGGGAAAGCTTACCTCAAGGACTGTGAAGCCAGTCAGGAAGATGCACCGACAGACGCTCCAGCTGCCAAGCCTTCAGAACCAGAGCCCGCCGTACCAGAGGCCGGTCCTTCAAGACCAACTTCGACGGACAAGGGGAAGCAAAAAGAAGTACGCTTCAATGTACCTGTGAAGAACATTCAAAACAAAGGTTTAGAGAAGCCGTACAACTTCGACATCCTGGCCCAACTGGCTAATACGCCAGCCAGGTTGTCTATCTTCGAGCTACTCAGGCTCTCCCAAGACACTCGTCTAGCCCTGAGTGAAGCGTTGATGCAGGCGGAGGCATACTTGACCCAGCTCAAGTCCCCCGACGAAGAACCGGTGGCGTGTCCTCAATGCCACAGTGTGATTGAGGTGGTCCCAAATATCACTTTCACTCAAGACGACATGCTGTTAAAACATAACAGGAATGACAGACCCTTCTATTACACCGAGTACGTCGGTTCCATGGAGGTCGACCGAATTCACATAGATCCGGGATCGTCGATCAGCATCATCCCTCACAGTCTGCTCAGACCGTCGAGGATTCCCACCAGCGAATTGGCTTACACCACCACCACAATCATGGGTTTCAACGCCGGAAGAAGTAAGCCGTTGGGAAAAATTCGCCTGAGGATCCAGATTGGAGACCTCAGATCGGTGGCCACATGTTACGTCATTGATTCAGAGGTGTCCTACAACATTTTGCTGGGAAGACCTTGGATCCACGACCATAACATCGTTCCTTCAACTCTACATCAATGCTTCAAATATGTAGATACCAAAGGAACAGTCCAGACGGAGTTTGCTGACCTGAACCCGTTTAGAGGAGTAGAATCCTACTACTCAGATGCCGTGTTGTACTCTCAGGACTACAAGGAGGAGGTGTCAGCCGAAGCAGAGAAGGAATCCCACCGGGAGCCAGAAAAACCCTCTGCCGAACAATCTCTGTCAATCAAGGTGAAAGGACGAACTACTCGTCTAAAAGCCATAGAGCCTATGGCTATCCACCTGAACAAGACCAGGTCAAGAAGAGGAGGTCACCCTCTGGTAGTCACTTTGAACCAGAAGCCTCCACCCTTTGTCATCAACCTTCGGCGTAACAGGCAGCCAATTGATGTAGCCACAACCGGGAGCACAGTTTCTAATGATAATAAAGGACCCATTTTCCAGTATATTGACGTTCAAATTCCAAATCAGGAATTCACTCCCCGTGACGAGGTAGAACCTATAGCACAAAAATTCTTGGAAGCTATAAACTCCTACCGTCCGTATGTCTGGGAAGTAGCGTCATCATCCAACGTCATCACGACGTATGGACCACATGAGGATTCTATCTTCATTGTCCCACCTACCTGCAGCAGTCAGCGTTCAATAGTCCTCGGCCGCATGCGCAATCAACCGACTGTCCAGGAAGATTCTTTCGATGACGATGCTGGAAAAATGCAAGTTCACCGATACAGCCCGCAAGCGTTGAGGATCATGCAAAACATGGGCTACGACTTGAAGCGGAAGCCAGGCCTCAACTACGGTAGAGGCAGACGAACGCCGCTGCGCGGCGACCCCCACTATCAACGAACTCATTTCGGGTTAGGGCATCCCACCTCCTCTAAGTCGGACGAGAATATCTTTTCCTCTTCTCAGAACGGCTCGTCGCCCTCCGACTCACCTGATGCTCTCGAACAAACATTATCAGTAAATATGGTAGTGACAGATCCCTTCGAAGCAGATGAACAGGATTCTGAGCCGTTTGAGAATGACTCATGGGCTCAACAAATGGATACGCAGTGGGAATTCCGGTTCGAGCGAAGAGAACCTCCCACCAAAGATGAAGTTATCCAGGTTGATGTTGGGGGTGAACTGTAATCCCCCTGATTTTCAAGAGAATTTTAATTTTGGATTTTTACAATTTATCTGGAATTTTCTGGAATTATCTTGGATTAAATTCGTGTATTTTAATTATTAAAGGATTTTTAATTATTATTAAATAATATTAAAATATTATGAAAATAATATTTTATGGTGTAAAATAGAAAACCAGGCATAGGGTAATTTTCCGGGAATTTATTGGACCCCAGATGGATTTTTTAAAGCCCTAGAAACTAATTAAATATTAAATCAATTTAAAACCCAAATAAACCGGGTTTATTTTAAAATAAACCGAACCAAACCAAATTGAACCGGACCGGGTTTATATTTTAAACCAAATTTTATTGGGTCGGATCCGGGTCCAACCCAGACCCGACCCGTTAACCCGAACCCGACCCGCCTTCAATTATTGGATCGGGCCGGATCCGTAGACCCGACCCGACCCGGTGGACCCGCGAACCCGAAACTTCATCTTCCCCAACCCGACTTCTCAGCTTCCAACCGCCGACTCCGGCCGTTGCGCCGCCGCCTGGCCTCCCGTCGCCTCCTCTTCCTCTCCCCGCAACCGGCGTCCCCTCCGCTCCAGCTCCCCCTCGCCGGCCACCGATCCATCTCCCCATCTCTCCTATAAAAGCCGCAGCCCTAACCCTCCACCACCTTCAGCCGACGCCGCTCCCTTCGCTCAGGCCACCGCCAGCGCAGCTCCGTCCGGCGAGCCATCCTCAGCAGCTCCCCACGACAGCCTCCCCCGCCGCCCACGACGAACAGAAGCCCAGCAGCAGCAGGCGGCCGTCCCCCTAGCGCCGCCCGGCCAACCGTGAGCTGCCCTAGCTCCGCCTCTGTGCACGTCGACTCTCCCCGGCGAGTCCCTCCAGTGAACTCCGGCGAGCCCTAAGTTGGACACAGGCAGACACGGACACAGGAAGACCCGGACACAGGAAAACCCTAAACCTAATTTCTGTGTCGTGTCGGACACAGTGTCTAGGACACAGGACACAACTTGGTTTTCAAGACCACTTCAGGTATTCATAACTTTTTACTCGTAGCTTGGAATTCGATTCCGTAAATTGTATCGCGTAGCCTGCATGACCCTCTCGGTGCCCGGACAAACCGCTCGGGGCATCGCGTCCTGTGGTGATCGCACACCGCGATCCAAAAACAGGAAAAACTAGACCCTGATTCACCCCGGTATCGAGTACGCCCCGCCAAACGGGAAGACTTGGTCGCGTGCGGTCTTCACAGATACGTGCGCGTCGTTGATACGGACGTGCGGGCTTTCGCAGAAGCTGATTCGGATGTGCGTGCACACCGGAATCAGTGCGTATCCGCGGACACCGCCCCGTATCCGTACTTTCTGTTTCTCGCTGTAACTTAGTGTATACAAGTCAGATCGAGACGAAACTTGCGCCATTGGACTCGTAACAATACGCTGGTCCTGTGAGCCAAGTTTGGTTCGATTCAGAGAACGTTGACAAAATCGTGTGTCGTGGGCCCCACAGGCTCCACCCGACGGGCGATTTTGAGAACGGCTCATCGGAATCCAATTCTGGAAGTTCCGTTGGGTTCGTAGCATCGTTCCTGACCTGTTGACACTAAGTTGGACTATTTTTGAGACCTTTGACCCTGGCATGTTTTTCGGTGCAAAGCGGCCCACATTTGGAACCCGCCTTGACCCGAAAATGACATTTTTGCCCTTGTCTCCAAATTGGACTCAAGGACAGGCGTTCCTAGCTGATTGAAGTATTCCGGACCTGATGGTGATGTCTATTTCAGCAACCGGAGTACTACTTGGAAATCCAGCTGAAGCCAGAGCAACATTTGGAACAGGAAATCCAGGCAAGTGTACCTTGCCATAAAATACAGTATTTAATTCATTTTGAATCTCTTGCTTTAATTTCTGTGAATGATGTACTTGCCCTATCAAGTATTTTAAACCCAGGACACCTGACACAAAGCATGATACAGAATCTTCCTGATTATTCAAGAGGGTTTTGTATAGGATAAAGATTTCTGGATTTAAGCTTATTTCTTAGAACTTAATAAATGACTGACTGCATTAGTTTCAATCTTGCGTAACATGAACATTGAGAACTGTGACGTGAGATTACATTGGGTGGGGAGAGTATTACCATATCAAGGCTGAATATATATTATATACTGTTATCTGGAAGTGTCCTAGTCTCTGACACAGAGCTTTGGCACCTGTACTGGCCCTCGAGAAAACACTGCTATGGTTTCTTGTCACTGATCCTGTAGTAGTCTCAGCCTGAGTATGAATAATAACTCTCACTTGCATGATCACTTAGCTGGTTAGTTACTTACCCTGTTATTTCTTTATTTCTGCACTGCATTATATTCTGGCATGTTTTATCTGTACCTTGCTCTGTCCCCTGAGGACCTGGATTTGGATTATGTCCCCAGATTTAGCAGACGAGATCTACCCAGAGGTGTATGGAACAGGAGCACTACTTGGAGCAGTACCTGAATCTGAAGACGAGGTGATCGCTGAGGACTTCTCCTGAACAACTGCTTCACCATGCTCAGTCTTATGGCAAAAATACTTTATTTCCTGTTTATTTGAACTCTTAAATTCCTGTCTTTGAGAACTTGTGTAACAGACTTAATATCGGATTGTTCTCCGATTTTATTTACTTTGTCTGGATGTAGTTTAATATTTCTTTTGCTGATGTTGATATCTTTTATCTGTGGATGAGAATAGTAAACCCTGACTGATGTAATACAACTTAAGTATGCCCGATAGATCCATTAAATTGGGTTTGTCCATCGGTGCATGCTGCTGGCCATTGCCACGTGTCCAGTCCCTCGGTATTTTTGGTACTGGGGCATGACATGGTTTTTGTGGTGGCCCATGCAGGTCAACGACTAAATTGTTTGGTTTCAACTTAGGGACCGAACAGGCCTGCAAATAAGAATAGGATAAGTTTTTAGGATCTCATCCACTTGCTTGAATCGTTTTTGATATCTGTATCGTATTCGAACTAATTTTTGACTTGCATCTTGCCTTGACTCCTGTGCGCCTCTTATAGTTTATTGTTGATGCAGAGTAATGGATTCACGAGAAAATGACGGAACTCCAGCAAGAACACCAATAGGTGATGCAGCCACCTACGGAGAAGATGAAGTGACGCTATTGAGTGGAGATCCCTCTACTCACCGAAGCAGACTAGCAGATCCGCAATCTTCTAGATTTCGGTGTGATGATATTCCACCTCCGCCCCAGTTTCCTCCACAGATGCCTGCCTTTCCACCAGGCCAAGCAATGGACGGACAGCAGATGTTCCAGATGTTCTTCGCAATGATGCAAGCTCAGGAACAAGTTCAAACCGAAGCCCAACGTCGTGAAGCTGAGTACTTGAGGAACAGCCTAGTAAATGTACTGGAACAGGCCAACCTACCACCTAGAAGGCAACCGACGGGCTCTATCACAGACTTCCGCCAGCTGAAGCCCCGTACTTTCTCTGGCAAGGAGGGACCAACAGAAGTGCATGAATGGCTCACCAACATTCGGCATCAATTAGAAGCAGCTGAACTACCAAGAGAACGTTGGATGACCGCCGTCAGAATGCAATTGACGGACAATGCTCATCACTGGTGGCTATCCGAAGAGACCAGGCTCGGGCCAGACCGAGTTACTTGGGAAGAGTTCTCCAGACTCTTCCAGGAGATGTACATACCGGCTATTGCTCGATCAGAACTGAGGGACAAGTTCAATCGCCTCACTCAGGAAGCTATGACGGTAGAAGAGTACAACGCCGAGTTCATTCGTCTAAGTCGCTTCGCTCCTACCTTGATCCCGACAGAAGTAGAGAAGGCCGAGAAGTTTTTCGACGGACTCAACATCGAACTACAGAAACTGATTGGATCTGTCGCACCAACTTCGTACACGGACGTTCTTGCTGCAGCTCGACGCATGGAGCACGTCACCAGGAGGGAAACCAGTCTGAAGAGGCCTTCCACATCAGTACCAGCCAGAGCAAACAATGAAGAAGCTGCCAAGAAACCTCATCTGCATCAAGCACCATAGGGATCTGCAACCAAAACCCTGACTCTTCCTACTTGTTACTTTTGCGACAAGATAGGCCATGTGGAGAAGGAGTGTAGACGTAAACACGGACTGTGCTTAGGTTGCGGATCCAGACAGCATGCAGTGAAGGACTGCCCAGAGCGTAGAGAAGCACCAAGAGCAAACCAACAAGCTCTACCAGCACCAGGAGGACATCAACCAAGGCCACCCTTGGCACATCAAGCAGCACCCTACCAGCAAGCCCAACAACAACAGAGAGCACCACCTCAAGGACGCGGCCAAGTTTTTGCGATAACTGTGGGAGACGCGCAGAACCCAGGAGTTGCTAATGCGAGTAAGTCTTTATAGTTGTTCCGTTTCTAGCATTACTTTAGTTGTGCCTGCTGGTTCGTGACCCCAGACTTGACCTGATAACCTTGACTTGATAACTTTAACCTGTTAATAATTGATAACCTAGGGTTAACCTAGAAATTTTGAACTTGATAATAACCTAGAATTGTTAACCTGATAAGTTTTGAAAATAACCTGGTTTTCTAAAACTGTAACTTTCTAGATTTCCCACATTTGGGAAATTGTATAACTTTTAAATGCTTAGGAAAATAATTTTTCCTAGGTGCTCTTTGATTTTGATGTGGTTCGAACAAGGGTTGTAACCGTGTCATCTCTGTTGACCGGTTAATCTTTGATTGCGAGGACGCAATCCTCTTAAGGGGGGTATATTGTAATCCCCCTGATTTTCAAGAGAATTTTAATTTTGGATTTTTATAATTTATCTGGAATTTTCTGGAATTATCTTGGATTAAATTCGTGTATTTTAATTATTAAAGGATTTTTAATTGTTATCAAATAATATTAAAATATTATGAAAATAATATTTTATGGTGTAAAATAGAAAACCAGGCATAGGATAATTTTTCGGGAATTTATTGGACCCCGGATGAATTTTTTAAAGCCCTAGAAACTAATTAAATATTAAATCAATTTAAAACCCAAATAAACCGGGTTTATTTTAAAATAAACCGAACCAAACCAAATTGAACCGGACCGGGTTTATATTTTAAACCAAATTTATTGGGTCGGATCCGGGTCCAACCCAGACCCGACCCGTTAACCCGAACCCGACCCGCCTTCAATTATTGGATCGGGCCGGATCCGTAGACCCGACCCGACCCGGTGGACCCGCGAACCCGAAACTTCATCTTCCCCAACCCGACTTCTCAGCTTCCAACCGTCGACTCCGGCCGTTGCGCCGCCGCCTGGCCTCCCGTCGCCTCATCTTCCTCTCCCCGCAACCGGCGTCCCCTCCGCTCCAGCTCCCCCTCGCCGGCCACCGATCCATCTCCCCATCTCTCCTATAAAAGCCGCAGCCCTAACCCTCCACCACCTTCAGCCGACGCCGCTCCCTTCGCTCAGGCCACCGCCAGCGCAGCTCCGTCCGGCGAGCCATCCTCAGCAGCTCCCCACGACAGCCTCCCCCGCCGCCCACGACGAACAGAAGCCCAGCAGCAGCAGGCGGCCGTCCCCCTAGCGCCGCCCGGCCAACCGTGAGCTGCCCTAGCTCCGCCTCTGTGCACGTCGACTCTCCCCGGCGAGTCCCTCCAGTGAACTCCGGCGAGCCCTAAGTTGGACACAGGCAGACACGGACACAGGAAGACCCGGACACAGGAAAACCCTAAACCTAATTTCTGTGTCGTGTCGGACACAGTGTCTAGGACACAGGACACAACTTGGTTTTCAAGACCACTTCAGGTATTCATAACTTTTTACTCGTAGCTTGGAATTCGATTCCATAAATTGTATTGCGTAGCCTGCATGACCCTCTCGGTGCCCGGACAAACCGCTCGGGGCATCGCGTCCTGTGGTGATCGCACACCGCGATCCAAAAACAGGAAAAACTAGACCCTGATTCACCCCGGTATCGAGTACGCCCCGCCAAACGGGACGACTTGGTCGCGTGCGGTCTTCACAGATACGTGCGCGTCGTTGATAAGGACGTGCGGGCTTTCGCAGAAGCTGATTCGGATGTGCGTGCACACCGGAATCAGTGCGTATCCGCGGACACCGCCCCGTATCCGTACTTTCTGTTTCTCGCTGTAACTTAGTGTATATAAGTCAGATCGAGACGAAACTTGCGCCATTGGACTCGTAACAATACGCTGGTCCTGTGAGCCAAGTTTGGTTCGATTCAGAGAACGTTGACAAAATCGTGTGTCATGGGCCCCACAGGCTCCACCCGACGGGCGATTTTGAGAACGGCTCATCGGAATCCAATTCTGAAAGTTCCGTTGGGTTCGTAGCATCGTTCCTGACCTGTTGACACTAAGTTGGACTGTTTTTGAGACCTTTGACCCTGGCGTGTTTTTCGGTGCAAAGCGGCCCACATTTGGAACCCGCCTTGACCCGAAAATGACGTTTTTGCCCTTGTCTCCAAATTGGACTCAAGGACAGGCGTTCCTAGCTGATTGAAGTATTCCGGACCTGATGGTGATGTCTATTTCAGCAACCGGAGTACTACTTGGAAATCCAGCTGAAGCCAGAGCAACATTTGGAACAGGAAATCCAGGCAAGTGTACCTTGCCATAAAATGCAGTATTTAATTCATTTTGAATCTCTTGCTTTAATTTCTGTGAATGATGTACTTGCCCTATCAAGTATTTTAAACCCAGGACACCTGACACAAAGCATGATACAGAATCTTCCTGATTATTCAAGGAAGTTTTGTATAGGATATAGATTTCTGGATTTAAGCTTATTTCTTAGAACTTAATAAATGACTGACTGCATTAGTTTCAATCTTGCGTAACATGAACATTGAGAACTGTGACGTGAGATTACATTGGGTGGGGAGAGTATTACCATATCAAGGCTGAATATATATTATATACTGTTATCTGGAAGTGTCCTAGTCTCTGACACAGAGCTTTGGCACCTGTACTGGCCCTCGAGAAAACACTGCTATGGTTTCTTGTCACTGATCCTGTAATAGTCTCAGCCTGAGTATGAATAATAACTCTCACTTGCATGATCACTTAGCTGGTTAGTTACTTACCCTGTTATTTCTTTATTTCTGCACTGCATTATATTCTGGCATGTTTTATCTGTACCTTGCTATGTCCTCTGAGGACCTGGATTTGGATTATGTCCCCAGATTTAGCAGACAAGATCTACCCAGAGGTGTACGGAACAGGAGCACTACTTAGAGCAGTACCTGAATCTGAAGACGAGGTGATCGCTGAGGACTTCTCCTGAACAACTGCTTCACCATGCTCAGTCTTATGGCAAAAATACTTTATTTCCTGTTTATTTGAACTCTTAAATTCCTGTCTTTGAGAACTTGTGTAACAGACTTAATATCGGATTGTTCTCCGATTTTATTTACTTTGTCTGGATGTAGTTTAATATTTCTTTTGCTGATGTTGATATCTTTTATCTGTGGATGAGAATAGTAAACCCTGACTGATGTAATACAGCTTAAGTATGCCCGATAGATCCATTAAATTGGGTTTGTCCATCGGTGCATGTTGCTGGCCATTGCCACGTGTCCAGTCCCTCGGTATTTTTGGGACTGGGGCGTGACATAAACTTTCGCCAAAGCCGATATTTATCAGTAACAATCTTTCCCCAGCTGAAAGGGAAGAAGTTATCCAGCTGATAAAAGAATATATCGACGTCTTTGCATGGGATTATGAGGACATGCCAGGCCTTGACCCAAAGGTGGCTACTCATAAACTCAATATATTGACCGATTCGAAGCCTGTGAAGCAGCACCAACGCCGGTTCCGCCCGGATATGATGGACACCATCGAAGCTGAAGTCAAGAAGTTGATAGCCTGCGATTTCATCTGGGAAGAACAATATCCCGACTGGGTTGCCAATGTTGTCCCAGTGATGAAGAAAAGTGGGAAAATATGTATCTGCATCGATTACCGAGATCTGAATGCAGCCTGCCCCAAGGATGAGTTCCCTCTTCCCATCACAGACATCATGATCGACAACACCTGCAGTTTTGAACACATGTCTTTCATGGACGGATTCTCAGGATACAATCAGATCAAGATGCATCATGAAGATGAGAAGCACACTGCCTTCCGGACACCGTTGGGGGTATATTGCTATACGGTCATGCCCTTCGGATTGAAGAACGCCGGGGCTATATACCAACGGGCTATGAGTAATATATTCCATGAGCATTTATGCAAAACAGTAGAATGTTATGTGGACGACATAGCCGTCAAGAGCCGCCTCAAAGATGATCACATTCAAGACTTGAGGACGGTATTCGAGTTAATGCGCCAACATCAACTCAAGATGAATCATACGAAGTCCTTTCTGGGTGTATCCAGTGGCAAGTTCCTGGGATTTGTCATTACCGCCAAAGGCATCCAAGTGGACCCTGATAAAGTCCAGGCCATCGTAGAAATGCGACCGCCCCGTAATCTGAGGGAACTCCGGGGATTTCAAGGCCGTCTGGCTTATATCCGGAGATTCATATCCAACCTCTCGGGGAGATGTCAACCCTTTTCTCATCTCATGAAGAAAGGTGTATCCTTCGTATGGGACGAAGCCTGTCAGCAAGCATTCGGGGATATCAAGCGCTACCTCACTAATCCGCCAGTTCTGGTGCCTCCCGTCATGGAAAGACCATTCTTGCTGTACGTTCGAGCGATGGATCATTCACTGGGAGCTCTTCTCGCATAGAAGAACGATATGGGTCATGAACATGCTATCTACTACCTCAGCAGGATGATGGTCGGAGCCGAACACCGGTACAACCCAGTGGAGAAAGAATGCTTGGCCCTGATGTTCGCTATCCAGAAGACGCGACACTATGTCACGGGCCAGACTATTCATATCATCTCCAGGATCAACCCTCTTCGAGTACTGATGAGCAAGCCAAGTGCTCTTAATTCCCGACTCGCGACTTGGGCGATGCTGTTAACACCATATGACATGGTGTACGTCCCTCAGAAGTCCATCAAAGGCCAAGCATTGGCCGACTTCCTAGCTGCTCATCCGATCCCGGAGACCTCCAAACTATACGAGGACATCCCTGATGAAGTTGCAGAATGTAATTCCGCAATGGAAAGTGACGTATGGCAACTATTCTTCGATGGTGCCTCCAGAACTGGTCCTAGGGGAAACGTGGTTTCAGGAGTAGGAATCGTCCTAGTCACTCCTGATAAGCTCGTCATCTACCGAGCATATTCTCTTAGCGAGCCATGTTCCAATAACGTGGCAGAGTACAACGCTCTGCTAATCGGCCTCCAAGTCGCTAAAGAATTGGGCGTCGAGTCTCTGGAAGCTTTCGGTGATTCTCTGCTGATCGTCAATCAAGTCCGAGGAATATATGAAGTCCAGAATCCAGACCTCATCCCCTATCACCAAGCAACGGTCGAGATAGCCATGACATTCAAAGGATTCTTCCTAGAGCATGTACCTCGATCTCAGAATCTTGAAGCTGATGCCCTAGCCAGTCTAGCTGCGGATTTAGCTACCCCTATAAGAAGGCAGAATTCGGTGGTCCTTCTTAACAGAGATTTATTCTGTGTGAAAAATAACTTTCACATAGAACAAAGCTGCACGGTGGACACAGATCCCCCTAGAAGAGACTGGAGAAGTCCCTTCATAGATTTTGTGGCATACGGAATCTTGCCGGAGGACCCCAAAGAAACAATATCCGTCAAAAGACGATCATTACGCTTCTACTTTGATGCGTCCTCACAGTGCCTATATCGTCGGACCTACGATGGACTACTACTGAGATGCCTCTCCGAAGACGAAGCACAGCAGATTATCCGTGAAGCTCACGACGGTGTATGCGGAGCGCATCAACCCGGTCCTAAGCTACAGGACCGTATCAGGAGAATGGGCTATTACTGGCCCACTATGATCGCAGACGCAATCAAATATTGTAAACTTCCTCGACCAGATTTCAGTATTTTCAAATTATTTTTAGCCAATTACCATTATTGTAACTTTTTAAATTTATTTTGCTTACATATCCTATTTAATTGTACACATGTCCATTACACAAATTAATTAGAGCATTACACTAGCTGTTATCCCCAAACAAAGTTCACATACCTGTTCTAGACATGTTAGACTATTTTTATGCATTTTGTGCAACTCCCAGATACTTTATTTTGTGCTTTGTTTTAGTCGCACAAATATCTTTACAAACGTACGTATTTATTTCCTATTTTATTTCCTGCTCTTTACCCATCTCTGTACCCTAGAGATTTGAGGCCCAACATGCACCTGTTTTACCCAAACAAAAATACGATAATATTCTACTTGAAATATACTACAATTAGTGTATTGACACCGTAGAAAAATTATGGCCCTACCTGCCTCTAAATAATTAGTGAACACCGTGCGCAGTATTTATTAATTAATAAATACGGTGACCCGTATCACCCAAAGAACCAGATCCTGCCCCTGCCCAGGCTCACCACCACACCCCAAGGCACTTCCGCAGCTTTTTCCCTCATTTCTGTGCAATTTAGTATTTTTAGGAATCAGTGTTTTTAATCAGACAAATTGCATAATTACGCAAAATACCAATTTTAGGACTTTTCTGCAATTTATGGAATTATAGGAGTTTTTCTGAAAATTACAGTGCGAGGTGGCACTTTCCTATTGGACGGTGAACGTGGACCGTACACGTGGCATGGGGCCCACCTCAAAATATCAGAATAATATCCCAAAATATCAAAATAAAATATCAAAGGATATTTTATATTAATTTACCTAAATACCCCCCCCCTTAAATTAACTATTTACATTAATACCTAAAATCCTAACCCTATATATACCCAGCCACCCCCCCCCATTCCCGAACTCCCCACACCACCCTCCGGCCACCTCCGCCCACCGGACCACCGCCAAACCCCTCGCCCCTCCCCCAGCTACTCCCCGACCAAACGCCACCCTCCCTGACCGCCGCCTCCGGCAACGCCCGCAGACCCAACCCCCCAACACCAATAGCAGCCCCCCCGACCACCCCGACCTCCCTCACCGCCACCCTGGCCGTCGTGGACCACTGCCACCACCCCCATCCGCTCCGCCGTGACCCACCCTACCGAACCACCATTATCCCGCGGCTCCACGGCCACCGCCCCCGGTCGGCAACTCCCCCCGCAGCACCCCGCCGACCCTTGCTGCCCGCAGCTCCCGAGCCACCCCGACCTCCTCTGACCGCCACCACCACCACCACTGACCACCGCCACCCCCCACCAACCTCTTCGCCACCCTCCCCTCCGCCGTCCCGACGCCCTGCATAGCCGCCTCCGCCGCCACCAGAGCTGCTGCAGCTGCCGCTGCTACTTGCTGTTGCTAACTGCTACAGCTGCTGCTGTGCTGCAGCCAGCCGCCGCCGTAGCTCCGCCGGTGTCACGCCCCAGTCCCAAAATGCCGAGGGACTGGAGATGCATGGCAATGGCCAGCAGCACGCACCGATGGATAACCCAATTTAATGGAACCATCAGGGCGTACTTAAGCTGTAAATAAGGTCTACTACAACAAGCCACACTAATCTCATCCATAAAGATAAAGAAATAACCTGCATAATCAAATGGAAATAAGTATCAACAACATCACCGCAAGTCAGTCGGAGAAACGATCCGACTTAAGTCTGAATAAACTGGCTCTATAGGCCAGGAACAAAAGAGATAAACATGAAATAAATAAAAGAGTACTGGGACAGGCACTCAGGAGAAGTCCTCGGCAGTCACCTCGTCTTCAGTGTTTGGTTCAGCTCCAGCAATAGCTTTAGCTCCTGTCCCGTATACCTCGGGATACTGCTCCTCAGCTAAACCTGGGGATATCATCCAAATCCAGGTCCTCAGTGGACATAGCAAGGCACAAAATAATACAAGCCAAATGAATAAGCAGTGCAGAAGTAAATAAATGAAACAGCAGGGTAAACTAAGTAACCATCTATGTGATATGCAAATGAGAGCAACACTAGTACTCAGGCTGAGACCGCTACAAGCTCTGTGTCGGGGAGCCGGTAGCAGTAATAACACGTAAAGGGTCTAGCTCTACTGGAGAGTCTACAACCTCACAATAATAGTAGATTATACTATATAGAACAGCCTGTAGCCTGTGTGTCTCTCCCCACCCAATGTAATCACGCAAGCCATGACCATAACGTCTCATGTCCATGTTAGCGGGATTATAACTAATGCAACAAGTCATAACTGTCTATAAATAAATAACTCTAGTCAAGTCCTGTATCCTATTCAGAATCCCCACGAATAACTCAGGAAGATTCTGTCCATGATAGTGTCAAGTGTCCTGGGTTGTAGGGTACTTGATAAGTCAAAGTACAAAATAAGGGGATCGTAAAGCCATCTCTAAATGACGAACCTAACACCGCGTACGGTGTCAGTACCCGACTATGATCGGACACTAGGTACGTCATACGTTCCCTAGGTTAAGCAGTTTAAAACAGTTTAAATGAATTTGCACAAGACATCCAGCAGAGTATTTTTATCAGAAAATATGAAAATAATGACTGCAAGTTTGGCAAGGTGCACTTGCCTGAGGTTTGGATTCCACTTAGGTCCTGGTTTCGGAAATTTCCAGAGCTGTCTCCGAAAGCTGAAATAAACAGTACCATCACGCTCAGAAGGTGTCAAACAGCTAGGATCGCCTGTCCTTGGGTCCAATTTGGAGACAAGGGCAAAAACGGCAATTTTGGGCTAAAACGGGGTCCACCGGTGGGCCCGTTTTGCACCGAAAAACGTGTCAGGGTCAACGGTCTCCAAATTTACCAGTGTCAACAGGTCAGGAACGCTGATATGAACCCAACGGAACTTTTAGATTTGAATTCCGATGAGCCGATCACGAAATCGCCCGTCGAGCGGGGCCTGTGGGGCCCACGACACGCGATTTCGTCAACGTTCTCAGAATCGAACCAAACTTGACCCACAGGACCAGCGTATCGCTACGAGTCCGATGGCGCAAGTTTCGTCTCGATCTGACGTGTGTGCACGAAGTTAGGGTAAATTGCAGAAAAGTCGGATACGGGGCGATGTCCGCGGATACGCGTTGATTCCGGGGTGCACGCACACCCGAATCAGCTTCCGCGAAATCCCACACGTCCGTATCAATGACGCGCACGTATCTGTGAAGACCGCACGCGACCAAGTCATCCCGTTTGGCGGGGCGCACTCAGTTCCGGGGTGAAACAGGGTCTGGTTTTTTCTGTTTTTGGATCGCGGTGTGCGATCACCACAGGACGCGATGCCCCGAGCGGTTTATCCGAGCACCGAGAGGGTCATACAGGCTTCGCGTAGAAATTTACGGAATCGAAAACAGAGATCCGAGGTGCAAGTTACGAGTACCTGAAGGGGATCCGAAAAACTGGGGTTTTGAACTGTGTCCGACACGCGAGTTCGTGTCCTGGGTTGTATCAGCCGTGTCCGCTGTGTCCGGCCTAGGGCTGGGTTGTGTCCGCGTGTCCGGGGCTCTGGGCTGAACTGCGGTGGCCGGGGAGTACTGTAAACCCCCTCGACCAGATTCCAGTATTTTAGGAATATTTTTCACATTTTAGGATTTGTTGCAATATTTTAATTATTTTGCTTACATATCCTATTCTCTTGTGCACCTGTCCGTCACCTAATTATTTGAAGCTTTACCTTGACTGTTATCCCCGAATGAAGTTCACGTACCTCTCCTAGACATGTCAGTCTACTATCCTGCACTTTGTGCAACTCCCTGATACCTTATTTTGAGCCTCGTTTGAGACGCACAAATCTCATTGCAAACGCCCGTATTTAATTCCTATTTTAATTCCCAGACCTGTACCCATCCCTGTTCCAATAGAGATTTGAGGCCCAACATGCAACCGTTTTGCCCAGACAAAAATACGTTATTTTTCTACACTGAGTATACTACATTTAGTATATTGATACCGTAGAAAAATTATGGTCCTAACTGCCTATAAATAATTAGAGAACACCGTGCGCAGTATTTATAAATTAATTAATACGATGGCCCGTATCACCCAGAAACCAGGGCCCAGTCCCCGCCCAGACTCACCCCCACCCCCTCGGGACCCTCGCACAGCAATTTTCCTCAATACTGTGAATTTTAGTAATTTCAGAAATCAGGTGTTTTTCCCAGACAATTTCGTAATTGCGCAATTTTCCAAAATAGGACCTCTGCGCAATTTACAAAATTACAGGGACTTTTCTGTAAATTGCCATACGAGGTGTCACCTCCTGATTGGCCGGTGAACGTGCACCGTCCATTCCAAAAGGAGTCCAGATTCGATGTATTTACATTAAGTAAATATCTTAAATGTAAATTACATTTTTATCCTTAAAATATTTCTATTAATAAAGAAAAAAAAATCCTAAAAAGAAATTAAAAACCTAACCCTAACTCAGCCGACTCTACCCCCCCCCCACAGCCGCAGACCCCCGCCGGCGGCGAACCCTCGCCGGAGCCGACCCCCGGCCGCGGCGAGTCTCCCCCCCCCCGCTGGCCCGACTCTCTCCCCTCTCCTCTCTTTCTCCCCGCAGCCTCCCTCTTCCCTGAGCCCCCGCGGCGAGCCGCCCTCCGCCACCCTCAAGCTCCCTCGCCGGAGTCGACTTCCCTCCCCGCTCGCGGTGAGCTTCCCCCGCGGCGAGCCCCGCCGGAGCGGCACCCTTTCCCCCCGGTCGCTGTGAGACCCCCCCGCTGGCCCCTCTCTCCTCAGCTCCCCCTCTTCTCCTCCCCTCTTCCCCTGAGCTTCCCTCGCGGTGAGCCCCGCCGGTGTCGACCCCCCTGACCCGCTGCTCCTCTTCCCTCCATCGCCGCCACCTCCCCGTAAAGCTCTCCACCGCCACCCCGCAGCCCCCTATCACAGCCACCACCGTCATCATCATCATCAACCACATCCACCACCACCCTCCATCACCAGACTCCTCCTCCTCCACTCCGCCGCCACCACCATCCTCCACCACCAGCACCAACGCCACCACCACGACCCACTCCTTCTCCTCCTCCTCACCATGGAACTCCTCCCCCTAACCCTAACCTCGCCCGAGCCGCCCCCCCGGCCGCTGAGCTCAGCCCAGGGCCCAGCCACCTTCCACCTGACTTCTCCCCCACTGCGGCTTCAGACTCCGGCCACTGTCCAGCTTCGACTCGCTGTGCAGACTCCGGCCAACTCCTGAACGATGCCCAGAGCTCCTCCGTCGACGAGTCGACGACCCCGGAGCCCTAGCCGCAGCGCCATGCCCTGCCCGGACGCCCCGCTGACCGACGAGCTTCGCCTGAGCGCTTCCAGCGAAGCCCCGGCGAGTCTCCACTGGACTCGGACTGGACACAGCGACTGGACACAGCCCGAACACAGGCAGATTCAAACCAGGACACAACACAGTGGCCGGACACGGAAAAATTCAGTTTCCACGGAGCCCTGTTCAGGTAACCCGTTCTAACTCCTCGTAATTCCGTTTTTATTTCCGTCAGTTGTGACACATAGGCTATGTGACCTTCTCGGTGCCCGTGCAACCCGCTCGGTGCATCGCGTCCTATGGCGATCGCGGCACGCGATCCAAAAACAGGAAAAACAACGACCCGATTCACCCCGGAAATGAGTACGCCCCGCCAAACGGGACGACTTGGTCGCACGCGGTCTTTACCAAAACGTGCGCGACGTTGATACGGACGTGTAGGAGTTCGGAGAAGTTGATTTGGATGTGCGTGCACACCGGAATCAACGCGTATCCGCCGACACCGCCCCGTATCCGTCAGTTCTGGAACACGCTGCAACTTTGTGTACACACGTCGGATCGAGACGAAACTTGTGCCATCGGACTCGTAGCAATACGCTGGTCCTGTGAGCCAAGTTTGGTTCGATTCTGAGAACGTTGGCAAAATTCCGTATCGTGGGCCCCACAGGCTCCACTTGACGGGCGATTTTGTGACCGGCTCATCGGAATCCAATTCTGGAAGTTCCGTTGAGTTCGTATCAGCGTTCCTGACTTGTTGACACTGAGTTTGGCAAATTTGGAGACCTTTGACCCTGACACGTTCTTCGGTGCAAAGCGGCCCACATGTGGACCCCGCTTTGACCGGAAACTGTCATTTTTGCCCCTGTGTCCAAATTGGACTTAAGGACAGGCGTTTCTAGCTATTTGATATTTTCTGAGACTGTTAGTGATATTTATTTCAGCATCCGGAGACTTTCCTTCTGAGGACATAGTTTCTGACTTCTTGGCATTTGACATCTGGACATTATATTCGCAGCTCTCCTGCCAGGCAAGTATACCTTGCCTTGTTGTACTGTTTATATTCAGTTCTTACTAGTTACATGTTTATTTATTTTTATATAAATGTGCGCGTCCGAGCAGATTCGGGTGCAGTCAACGATGGCGTTGACGTTAGGACTTGTATCTGACCTAGTGTCTAGTAGACCCACCTAAAGTTGTGAAGTTATTGATATAACTTCTCAGGCCTTGACACGTATCATTACACGTCACAGAGTGAGTACATGTAGGGACGCGTGCCTCATGCGCGACTGGCCATCAGTGTGAGCAGCACGTGTAGCGGTATTTAGCTCAGTTGTTTATTTTATTGAGACTTGCATCATAGTAGGAGGTGTCCACGTCGTTTTCACGACTTGTACATCTATATTGGGCGGGAAAGATACTAGTATGCGTATGGGACACCCCCCTCCTTATATGTTCATGTCGCCTGATACCATGCTGCTCGGAGATGGGGAATTGGTTTTCTTGTTCCCGTTACTGTGCTCCGAGGAGGATGGGATACCCCTTGTGTGTTTTTATTATCCTTCGTTCCACTCTCTGCAGGGATGGACGATTGCAGAGTTACCCGTGTGATCGGGGGCATATGATACATATACTAGCCAGTCATGACGATTGGTGAATTACGTCAGCATATGTCTAGCCTACACATTCCCATGCGTACTACAAGGTCTTTAAATTGCATTCACTTAGATGGTTAGCACATCCTATTTATTTATTCAGTATTTACATTATGGCATGTTATTTTTCTGTATCTTGCTATGTCCCTCTGAGGACCTGGTTCCCTGCCAGGTGTATATGTTCTTGAGTACTCGCAGGAGCACAGATCCGGACATGTTACGTTTATTCCCAGGAGGTCTTCTCTTCGAGCCTCGTGACTGTCAGATGTTGTTCTTTATGGTGTGTATTCTGGTTCCTTTTGTATTCTATTTCGGCAGTAGATTTGATTTCATCTGACTGTCATTCTTAGATATCTGTATTGAGATCTAGTTACATGATTATTGGTTATTCATATTTGATTCTGTGGATGAGATTTAGATATTACCCTGTGACTTGTGATCAGTTTTACCACTTATGAATTATTGTTCATTATACAGCGTACGCACGTATATATGGTTTTCATATATTGGAGTTGCCATATATACGGGCCAGCTGGCATGGTTACGTGACCTAGTCCTACGTATTTTGGGACTGGGGCGTGACATGTTTTTAGTGGTGGCCCATGCAGGTCAGAGCATATTGTCTCGGTTACGTTACTGTACCGAGCAAGCCTGCACCTAGGATTAGAATATAGAATCTCATCCAAATTGACTATGACTTATCTTCTTTCCAGTTCGTCCTACTTACATAATTGCATCCTGCTTGATTCATGTGCTTCCCTGATAATTCTTTTAGTATAATCCCTGCTAGAATATAGGAACTCCGGTTAATAGGATGATAATTGAGGTAGCATTCCTAATAAGAATACCACTAGGGCTTTGACATATCCTTAAGTTCGGATTACTTAGTGAACCCTAGCCTTCCTGACTTCCTAGATAAACCCTAGTCTTCCATATTACCTAATGAACCCTAGCATCACTATCTGTAGATCAACTTACCATTGCCATGACATATTTATATAAGACTTGAATAAACCCTACTAGGATTAGTTAGAGATTTGACCATAGTGTTAACCCTAGTCTTAAGAAACTAATAGAAATTCAAGGTTGGATACTAGGACAGAAACCCTCATCCTATGCTTGGATAACCAGAGTTTTACGCCAGAGACTCTTTACCCTTGTTGGCGTAAAACCCATTTGACCGTTGTTAGCATAAGAGCCAAACCCCTGCCTAGTTGGCGTAAAAGCTAAATCATGTAGAAGCTTGTCCCCTTTACGCCGCCCTTAGTCTTCCTTATCCTGCGTATGACGCATCATGTCAGCCACGTAGGTAACTACCCTGCGCAAACCTGATGATTCATAGATAACCAGCGTAGAGTAACCTGTTTAGGCATAACATAAGAATAGGATGTTAGCGTATTTGTTACAGCCTTAGCTTTCCCCAGACACGACCAAATTCTGCGCAGAGATACGCCTCGAGCCCTGTGCAAAAAGAAACAGCTTTTGACGGAACATCTGGTTTTGTCTCACCTCGAGCGTAAATTGACTTATATCCAATACGTCCCTAAACGACAACCTTGAACTCCGTGCAATTATCATCAAACCATCCCCTCGATCGTTGTGCAAGTACTTTTGTCAGATGACATGATTCATTAACTTGACTGACAAACCCATGAGTTTCTTGTACAACTTTACGCTGCAGCGTATGCTAGACTGTTTACGCTGGCAGATTTTACGCAACCTTTAGGCAAAACTTTACCGCAGACTTTTACGCTCAGACTTTCACCGAGACTTTTTACGCGAACAGCTCTGAAGCTCTACCTTACGCTTCTCTGTTTTACGCGGATAACTCTGAAACCTAGTTTACGCCGATAGTCTGAATCCCTGATTTATGCCAAACTACTTTGGATCCCTACCTTGCGCTAGACAATTTGAAATTCTGTTTTACGCAGACAATTTCGGATTTCTACCCTACGCCAAACCATTTTATCCCTGCATTACGCAGACAACCTCGAACCCCTACTTTACGCGGACCTTCTTGGAATCTCTGTTTTAGGCGGATAACCTATAGTGTTTATATAGATTATAGAACTTAGAAGGCCATACCTCTTTTGGGTCAACTAGCGACTTAGTCAAGGATTTAGAATAATAACTGCAGAGTTTATGGAGTCTTGTCTGTTTGTGAATTTGAATTGTTTTGAAACTTCTCACATCATAATCTAGCGTACTTATATTTACCGTACTACCTTGACTTATGCCGCTATTATAGCCTAGTTTCGCAAGCTCATTCTTTATCAAGCTTGTTCTTGAGAGATGTATTATTGGAGTACTACACTAATACATTTCAGAATCAGTGTATTACGGTCTGATCAACCATAGTGCACTTGGTTCGACCTTCGCATAACTACTCTACGTGGATTGAGATATATAGTGATTAGTAGATAGATGTACTTGCCCGTTGGATATGCCTGAGCATATCGTATCAGCTACATAACTGTGCTGATCCGAATATGTTAATAGGGATTCCCAAAATAGCATCTCAATTCCACAACTGCTTTGACAATTCCCGTTGAATTCTTTAAACGCCTTGATCCTCACACTACTAATCTATTACCTCCCCCTTGAACTCTTGATTATTGTTTATCGTCTTCCCTTATTTCGGAAAGGCGAAACCTCGTGCCTCGTACAAATACGAGAGTGTATTGTTTCTGTACCATTTCTGTTTGTTTCTTGGGTATTACCAAACTTTATTATTAGATTTGTTTGTAGTTTAAATTGTGCTATCCTTAGAATGACCTTCGCTACCTACCTACCTACCTACGTTCCTGATACCTGCATCACTAAGGCAGCAAAATTTTTATTTTTGCCTCGTAACTTGGGTCAAGTTCAGAACTCAAGTATTACGATGAAGAAAATATCATTTTGCTATCAGGAGTCTAAATGGATTTTACCGGATGAATAATTGACTGACTCCTGAAAGGACAGCAGCACCTATGACTAGGTTGACTTGTAAGGATTAAGAATTCCTATGGACCGACATACCAGTCAGCACTTTTCTTACCCTATAGAGTTGGCCAGACTGCAAAAGCTTTAGCTATGGAGACATTACCTATTTGAGGCAGATCGTAAGATTGCACGGTATACCAGTCAGCATTGTACCAGACAAGGATTCGCATGACCAGAGTTGGTGGTCAACACCGAAGAGACAGTTAAGTAAATACAAGGACACTGACGAGCAGAGCCAGCCAGCCAGAAGCAGTAGCAGATCGTCATCATCGCCCCTTGGAATTCAAAAAGGACGATCATGTCTTTTTTTAAGGATATCACCATTAGGCTGAGACCTGTCGTATCAAGAATAACCCGTGGGAATCCTTGATCATCGGAAAAAAAAAAAAAAAAAAGTATTGAGAACCAGTCTTTTCCCTTGATCTGCGTAGCATGGAAGCATGACGCGCCAGGAGAATCAACTCGGAAGCGCGAGTACGACATGCGTAAACGTCTTCGAACCTATTCTTAACCCAAGATATAAATTACTTGGTTAAATTATATCTTATGCCGTCTTTCCCTTCTACCATGGCTTAGTTTTAATTTCGAGGACGAAATTTTTATAAGTTGGGTAGATTGTAAACCCCCTCGACCAGATTCCAGTATTTTAGGAATATTTTTCACATTTTAGGATTTGTTGCAATATTTTAATTATTTTGCTTACATATCCTATTCTCTTGTGCACCTGTCCGTCACCTAATTATTTGAAGCTTTACCTTGACTGTTATCCCCGAATGAAGTTCACGTACCTCTCCTAGACATGTCAGTCTACTATCCTGCACTTTGTGCAACTCCCTGATACCTTATTTTGAGCCTCGTTTGAGACGCACAAATCTCATTGCAAACGCCCGTATTTAATTCCTATTTTAATTCCCAGACCTGTACCCATCCCTGTTCCAATAGAGATTTGAGGCCCAACATGCAACCGTTTTGCCCAGACAAAAATACGTTATTTTTCTACACTGAGTATACTACATTTAGTATATTGATACCGTAGAAAAATTATGGTCCTAACTGCCTATAAATAATTAGAGAACACCGTGCGCAGTATTTATAAATTAATTAATACGATGGCCCGTATCACCCAGAAACCAGGGCCCAGTCCCCGCCCAGACTCACCCCCACCCCCTCGGGACCCTCGCACAGCAATTTTCCTCAATACTGTGAATTTTAGTAATTTCAGAAATCAGGTGTTTTTCCCAGACAATTTCGTAATTGCGCAATTTTCCAAAATAGGACCTCTGCGCAATTTACAAAATTACAGGGACTTTTCTGTAAATTGCCATACGAGGTGTCACCTCCTGATTGGCCGGTGAACGTGCACCGTCCATTCCAAAAGGAGTCCAGATTCGATGTATTTACATTAAGTAAATATCTTAAATGTAAATTACATTTTTATCCTTAAAATATTTCTATTAATAAAGAAAAAAAAATCCTAAAAAGAAATTAAAAACCTAACCCTAACTCAGCCGACTCTACCCCCCCCCCACAGCCGCAGACCCCCGCCGGCGGCGAACCCTCGCCGGAGCCGACCCCCGGCCGCGGCGAGTCTCCCCCCCCGCTGGCCCGACTCTCTCCCCTCTCCTCTCTTTCTCCCCGCAGCCTCCCTCTTCCCTGAGCCCCCGCGGCGAGCCGCCCTCCGCCACCCTCAAGCTCCCTCGCCGGAGTCGACTTCCCTCCCCGCTCGCGGTGAGCTTCCCCCGCGGCGAGCCCCGCCGGAGCGGCACCCTTTCCCCCCGGTCGCTGTGAGACCCCCCCGCTGGCCCCTCTCTCCTCAGCTCCCCCTCTTCTCCTCCCCTCTTCCCCTGAGCTTCCCTCGCGGTGAGCCCCGCCGGCGTCGACCCCCCTGACCCGCTGCTCCTCTTCCCTCCATCGCCGCCACCTCCCCGTAAAGCTCTCCACCGCCACCCCGCAGCCCCCTATCACAGCCACCACCGTCATCATCATCATCAACCACATCCACCACCACCCTCCATCACCAGACTCCTCCTCCTCCACTCCGCCGCCACCACCATCCTCCACCACCAGCACCAACGCCACCACCACGACCCACTCCTTCTCCTCCTCCTCACCATGGAACTCCTCCCCCTAACCCTAACCTCGCCCGAGCCGCCCCCCCGGCCGCTGAGCTCAGCCCAGGGCCCAGCCACCTTCCACCTGACTTCTCCCCCACTGCGGCTTCAGACTCCGGCCACTGTCCAGCTTCGACTCGCTGTGCAGACTCCGGCCAACTCCTGAACGATGCCCAGAGCTCCTCCGTCGACGAGTCGACGACCCCGGAGCCCTAGCCGCAGCGCCATGCCCTGCCCGGACGCCCCGCTGACCGACGAGCTTCGCCTGAGCGCTTCCAGCGAAGCCCCGGCGAGTCTCCACTGGACTCGGACTGGACACAGCGACTGGACACAGCCCGAACACAGGCAGATTCAAACCAGGACACAACACAGTGGCCGGACACGGAAAAATTTAGTTTCCACGGAGCCCTGTTCAGGTAACCCGTTCTAACTCCTCGTAATTCCGTTTTTATTTCCGTCAGTTGTGACACATAGGCTATGTGACCTTCTCGGTGCCCGTGCAACCCGCTCGGTGCATCGCGTCCTATGGCGATCGCGGCACGCGATCCAAAAACAGGAAAAACAACGACCCGATTCACCCCGGAAATGAGTACGCCCCGCCAAACGGGACGACTTGGTCGCACGCGGTCTTTACCAAAACGTGCGCGACGTTGATACGGACGTGTAGGAGTTCGGAGAAGTTGATTTGGATGTGCGTGCACACCGGAATCAACGCGTATCCGCCGACACCGCCCCGTATCCGTCAGTTCTGGAACACGCTGCAACTTTGTGTACACACGTCGGATCGAGACGAAACTTGTGCCATCGGACTCGTAGCAATACGCTGGTCCTGTGAGCCAAGTTTGGTTCGATTCTGAGAACGTTGGCAAAATTCCGTATCGTGGGCCCCACAGGCTCCACTTGACGGGCGATTTTGTGACCGGCTCATCGGAATCCAATTCTGGAAGTTCCGTTGAGTTCGTATCAGCGTTCCTGACTTGTTGACACTGAGTTTGGCAAATTTGGAGACCTTTGACCCTGACACGTTCTTCGGTGCAAAGCGGCCCACATGTGGACCCCGCTTTGACCGGAAATTGTCATTTTTGTCCCTGTGTCCAAATTGGACTTAAGGACAGGCGTTTCTAGCTATTTGATATTTTCTGAGACTGTTAGTGATATTTATTTCAGCATCCGGAGACTTTCCTTCTGAGGACATAGTTTCTGACTTCTTGGCATTTGACATCTGGACATTATATTCGCAGCTCTCCTGCCAGGCAAGTATACCTTGCCTTGTTGTACTGTTTATATTCAGTTCTTACTAGTTACATGTTTATTTATTTTTATATAAATGTGCGCGTCCGAGCAGATTCGGGTGCAGTCAACGATGGCGTTGACGTTAGGACTTGTATCTGACCTAGTGTCTAGTAGACCCACCTAAAGTTGTGAAGTTATTGATATAACTTCTCAGGCCTTGACACGTATCATTACACGTCACAGAGTGAGTACATGTAGGGACGCGTGCCTCATGCGCGACTGGCCATCAGTGTGAGCAGCACGTGTAGCGGTATTTAGCTCAGTTGTTTATTTTATTGAGACTTGCATCATAGTAGGAGGTGTCCACGTCGTTTTCACGACTTGTACATCTATATTGGGCGGGAAAGATACTAGTATGCGTATGGGACACCCCCCTCCTTATATGTTCATGTCGCCTGATACCATGCTGCTCGGAGATGGGGAATTGGTTTTCTTGTTCCCGTTACTGTGCTCCGAGGAGGATGGGATACCCCTTGTGTGTTTTTATTATCCTTCGTTCCACTCTCTGCAGGGATGGACGATTGCAGAGTTACCCGTGTGATCGGGGGCATATGATACATATACTAGCCAGTCATGACGATTGGTGAATTACGTCAGCATATGTCTAGCCTACACATTCCCATGCGTACTACAAGGTCTTTAAATTGCATTCACTTAGATGGTTAGCACATCCTATTTATTTATTCAGTATTTACATTATGGCATGTTATTTTTCTGTATCTTGCTATGTCCCTCTGAGGACCTGGTTCCCTGCCAGGTGTATATGTTCTTGAGTACTCGCAGGAGCACAGATCCGGACATGTTACGTTTATTCCCAGGAGGTCTTCTCTTCGAGCCTCGTGACTGTCAGATGTTGTTCTTTATGGTGTGTATTCTGGTTCCTTTTGTATTCTATTTCGGCAGTAGATTTGATTTCATCTGACTGTCATTCTTAGATATCTGTATTGAGATCTAGTTACATGATTATTGGTTATTCATATTTGATTCTGTGGATGAGATTTAGATATTACCCTGTGACTTGTGATCAGTTTTACCACTTATGAATTATTGTTCATTATACAGCGTACGCACGTATATATGGTTTTCATATATTGGAGTTGCCATATATACGGGCCAGCTGGCATGGTTACGTGACCTAGTCCTACGTATTTTGGGACTGGGGCGTGACAAGTACGCTGGACGTTCGAGGCGTCGTCGGCCGACTAGGGCGGCGCTGCTGGAGGAGCTGGGCGGCGCCGAGGGGGTCGGCCGACGTCGGGTCCGCCTAGGGGGGGTTTCTCCGCCTGGGGAAGGTCGGGGTCGGCTTGCTGGAGGGGGAGGAGAGGAAGGCCGGCGTCGGCGCTGGCTGGGCGGTTGAGTGCTGGAGGGCGGAGCTCCGGTGAGGGGGTGGCCGGAGGGGTGGTTAGGGTTAGGGTTCGGGTTTTGGGGGAAATGAGGTGGAGGAGGGGGCTATTTAAAGGGGGCTGGGGCGAGGGTTGGCCGGGGCGTCGTGGCGGAGAGGTCGGAGGGGTCGTGGGGCAGGCCAGGCGGTTCTCCGGCCACGTCGTCGGAGAACGCGGGGAGACGTGGGGGTCGAACGTGGGAGGGGAGAGGGTGAGGGAGATGCGGGTTCCGGGTCGGGCGCGGATCCGGTCTGGCCGACCCGCCCGGCCCGTTAACAGCTGGGCTGGGCTGGGTCAGGCTGCTAACGGGCTCGGCCCACTGGGCCGGGCCGGGCCCAAGAAACAGAAAAATTTAAATAATAATAATAATAATAATAATAATAATAATAAATAACAGAATTAATTAATTTTATTTAGAAAATAGTTTTTAGGCTTTTAAAAATAGGTCCGAGGCCCAATAAAATCTCAGAAAATTATCCTAAGTCCGGTTTTCTATTTTACACCATAAAATCATATTTTCATTTCATTTTAATGTTATTTATTAGCAATTAAAAATTATAAACTCCCTACAGGTCCTATGTAAATTACTGAAAATTGCATATTAATTCCAAAAATTGATTTTAAAATATTTGAAAATTTTGGGTGTTTACAATCTACCCCCCTTAAGAGGATTGCGTCCTCGCAATCGAAGGGTAAACTATAAAGACAAGATTTACAGAATTAAAGAATGCTTAAGTTCTACCTGATTCAGCAAATAGGTGTGGATAACGCTGGCGCATAACATCTTCTCGTTCCCAGTTTGATTCGTCAGGAGAGTGCTGTTTCCAAGCTACTCGAACCAGCCTGATTGTCTGCCCTCGCAGTGTCTTCTCGCTGGTGTCGAGTATACCCACTGGCTGCTCTTCGTATCTCAGGCTAGGTCCCACTGAAATCTCAGAATGATCAACTATATGGCTTGGGTCCGTCACATATCTCCTCAGTTGTGAGACGTGGAATACGTCATGCACTCCCTCTAAGGATGGAGGTAATACAAGACGGTAAGCCACCTCACCAATGCGCTCCAAGATATCAAATGGCCCAATGTACCTTGGGCTTAACTTGCCTCTGCTGCCAAATCTGATAGTACCTCTAGTGGGCGAGATCCTCAAAAATATATGCTCTCCTTCCTTGAACTCCAGGGGTCGTCTGTGTGCATCGGCCCAGTGCTTCTGTCTATCCTGGGCTGCACGGAGATGGTTCTGAATCTGTTTTACTTTCTCCACTATCTCCGTTACCAACTCTGGACCCAGTATTTGACGTTCGCCAACGTCACTCCAGCATATTGGCGATCTGCACTTCCTTCCGTACAACGCCTCGAAAGGTGCCATATGAATGCTTGCCTGATAGCTGTTGTTGTAGAAGAACTCCACTAAGTGCAGATGATCTTCCCAAGATTCTCCAAAGTCCAGTATACAAGATCGCAGCATATCTTCTAGGATCTGAATTGTGCGCTCTGACTGTCCGTCTGTCTGAGGATGATAGGCAGTACTGAATTTGAGCCTGGGGCCGAGACTCTCTTGCATGCTTCGCCAGAAGTGAGATGTAAATCTTGAGTCTCGATCTGATACAATACTAACCGGCACTCCATGTAATTTTACGATCTGTCGCATATACATGTCGGCTAGTACTTCCGTGGATTGTCCGACTCTGAACGGCAAGAAGTGAGCCGACTTAGTGAGCCGATCCACGATGACCCATACTGCATCCTTACCACTAGGGCTTCTTGGAAATCCAGTGACGAAGTCCATGGTAATATACTCCCACTTCCATTCAGGGATGGGAAGTGGCTGCAACATACCTGCAGTCCTTTGGTGCTCGGCCTTCACCTGCTGGCAGACTAAGCATTTTGCCACAAAGCGGGCAATCTCCCTTTTCATTCCATGCCACCAGTAATATTGTCTTAAGTCCCGGTACATCTTGGTTCCTCCTGGATGAACCGAGTATATGGAGCTGTGGGCTTCTGTCATCAACTCCTGCCTTAATTCTCCATTTGGAACACATAGGCGATTTTCGTACCTTAATGTTCCGTCCTCGTGGATGCGAAGTCCCGTCTGCAATCCTGCTTCCGTTCTTTCTCTCAGCCTTCGGAATCTGGCATCATTAGGCAAAGCTTCCTTGATTCTCTCCACCAGCGATGACTTCACTTCAAGGTTAGCCAGCAAACCATTTTGCCCAGGTAGAACAACCTCTATCTTAAGATCTTGCAAGTCTTGTAATAGTTGAGGCTGCTCCGTCAAGAAATAAGCCGAGGGCTTTCTGCTGAGGGCGTCGGCTACAACATTTGCTTTCCCCGGGTGGTACTGCAGATCGATGTCAAAGTCCACCATCAACTCAAGCCAACGCCTTTGCCTCATGTTGAGCTCCTTCTGTGTATAAACATACTTCAAGCTCTTATGATCAGTAAATATTTCGACTTTTTCTCCATACAGATAATGCCTTCAGATCTTCAATGCAAAAATCACTGCAGCTAGCTCCAGGTCGTGTGTTGGGTAGTTCTTCTCGTGGACCTTCAGCTGCCTAGATGCATAAGCGATAACCTTGCCATGTTGCATCAAGACACAACATAGTCCACTACCGGACGCATCACTGTATACAATAAAACCTCCTGACCCTGAGGGAAGAGTCAAGACTGGTGCTGTTGTTAGACGCCTCTTCAATTCTTCAAAGGCATTCTGGCATTCTTTCGTCCATATGAACTCCTGATCCTTCCGTGTCAGCTTAGTCATCGGCTCTGCGATCCTTGAAAAATTTTCCACGAACCGCCGGTAATACCCAGCAAGTCCAAGAAAACTTCTCACTTCCGCAACAGAGGTAGGGGTAGGCCAGGTTTCTATGGCAGTGACTTTTTCTGGGTCCACAGACAGTCCTTCACCCGAGATAATATACCCTAAGAATGGCACCTTGTCCATACAGAACTCACATTTGCTGAGTTTGGCATACAGCTTCTCCCTTCTCAAGGTTTCTAGCACAATTCTAAGGTGTTCCTCGTGCTCTTCGTGGTTCTTGGAGTAGACTAGGATATCATCAATGAATACCACCACGAACTTATCCAAATACTGATGGAAGACTCCGTTCATCAAACTCATAAATACGACGGGTGCGTTGGTTAAACCAAACGGCATAACTAGGAACTCATAATGTCCATACTTAGTTCTGAAGGCCGTCTTTGGGATATCTTCCTTCTTCACCCTAATCTGGTGATAACCGGATCTAAGGTCAATCTTTGAGAATACCTTAGCACCACTCAACTGGTCAAACAAATCATCAATGCGTGGTAATGGGTACCGGTTCTTAATAGTTACAGCATTAAGGGCTCTGTAATCAATGCACAGCCGTACAGATCCGTCCTTCTTGGGTACAAAAGGTATAGGTGCTCCCCATGGTGAAACATTGGGCCTGATAAATCCTTTCTCCAGAAGGTCGTCAACTTGTGTTTTTAGCTCCACTAACTCCTTAGGTGCTAGCCGATATACCGATGAAGTGATAGGTTCGGCTCCTGGAGTTATGTTTATTGTGAATTCTATCTCCCGATCAGGTGGTAAACCTGGAAGATCGTCGGGAAATACATCCACAAATTTCGTTATGACTCTTGGGTAACTTGAATCTTCCTCTACAGTCAATACCCTAAGAGTTGGCTGGACCCCTTGTTCTACAGCTCCTCGTAGAAATTCAAACTCAGGAAGGCTAGGAGGTCTAAATATCACTTTTCCAAGCCGGCAATCCAGTGTCGCATGGTACAGACTTAACCAGTCCATACCAAGTACAACATCGTAATCAGGCATAGAAAAGATCAGAAATTGGGCTCGCATCTCTTGGCCACAGACTACTACCGAACATGATCTACAAGTATCACTAACCGGGATAATTCCACCTCCCGTTAGAATTCTCTTCATCTTCGAGAGAGGTGCGGTAGCTATTCTATGTGTGGCTACGAAGCTAGCAGCAATAAATGAATGCGAAGCTCCAGAATCAAATAATGCTACAGCAGGAATTAAAGCTACTAATATGGTACCTGCTATCACTTCGCCTGCAGTAGCTTCCTCAGTGACTGCTAGTGCATATGCCTGACCTCGTCCCTGAGCGGGACCCCTTTGCTGACGAGCTTGTTGGAACAATGCTGCCTGAGGTGGTAGAGGTGGCCTGGCTCCTCCAGGCCCTGTCTGTGTTGCTCCCCCAGCTGGAAGAGCTGCAGGTGGAGCTGGTCGATTCGGAACTCCCTCTCGACGTTCCGAGCAGTCCTTTGAGAAGTGTTGTCCAGATCCGCAAACCAGGCAGAGTCCCAGCTTGCGTCTACATTCTTTTTCAATATGTCCTACCTTGCTGCAGTAGTGGCAAGTAGGCAGGTTCTTAGTTGCTGCTCTTGGAGGCGGGCTCTTCTGGGGACGTTTAGCAGATTCCCCTGGTGATGATTTGGACGGTGCTGAGGAGAAGGGACGTTTCAGGATTGATTCCCTCCGAGTAACGCGCTCCAGCCGACGTGCTGCAGCTAGGACGTCGGTGTAAGAGGTGGGCGCGACTAATCCGATTAACTTCTGAAGCTCGAACCTGAGCCCATCAAAGAACTTTTCCGCCTTCTCCTCTTCGGTAGGAATTAGCGAAGGGGCGAAGCGGCTCAGGCGAATGAATTCAGCGTTATATTCCTCCACCGTCATGTTGCCCTGGATCAGGCGGTTGAATCTGTCTCGGAGTTCTTACCGAGCCACAGCAGGGATGTACATTTCCTGGAAGAGTCGGAAGAACTCCTCCCAAGTAACCTGATCATGTCCGAGACTTCTTTCTTCGGACAGCCACCAATGATGTGCGTTGTCCGTCAGTTGCATTCTGACGGCAGTCATCCATTTGTCCCTTGGTAGTTCGACGGCCTCCAACTGATGCTGTGTGTTTGTAAGCCATTCATGCACTTCAGTTGGTCCTTCCTTGCCCGAGAAGGTACGGGGCTTAAGTTGACGGAAATCCGTGATGGATCCCGTCGCTGGCCGCCTATTTGGTGGATTTGCATGCTCCAATGCTGCGACCAGGCTGTTCCTTAGGTTCTCGGCCTCTCGGCGTTGGGCCTCCTGCTGGGTCAGCTGTTGGGCCTGCATCATTGCGTAGAACATCTGGAATATTTGCTGGCCGTCCATTGCCTGTCCTGGAGGAAAGACAGGCATCGTAGGAGGGAACTGGGGAGGAGGCAGAATGTCATCACGCCTGAACCTGGAACTTGGCTGGCCAGTTTGATTGCTCTTGGAGGATTGCCCTCTGGTATCTGGCGTCGTTCCAGCTTCACAGGTAAACCCTGCTTCAGCCGGTGTACCCAAGGGGGTCTCGTCACCACGTCTGGGATCCATAACTCTGCATCAAAAGGAAATAATGAGAGCGCACAGAGGAATCAAAACAGGATGCAGTTCAAGCAATTTAATTGAATTCGACATAGAGTTCAAAAACGATTAAATTAATGGATGAGATCCTATAACCTATCTTATTGCAGGCCTGTTCGGTCCCTAAGTTGAAACCGAACCATTTAGTCAGGACCTGTATGGGCCACCACAAAAACTATGTCACGTCCCAGTCCCAAAATGCCGAGGGACTGGAGATGCGTGGCAATGGCCAGCAGCACGCACCGATGGATAACCCAATTTAATGGAACCATCAGGGCGTACTTAAGCTGTAAATAAGGTCTACTACAACAAGCCACACTAATCTCATCCATAAAGATAAAGAAATAAACTGCATAATCAAATGGAAATAAGTATCAACAACATCACCGCAAGTCAGTCGGAGAAACGATCCGACTTAAGTCTGAATAAACTGGCTCTATAGGCCAGGAACAAAAGAGATAAACATGAAATAAATAAAAGAGTACTGGGACAGGCACTCAGGAGAAGTCCTCGGCAGTCACCTCGTCTTCAGTGTTTGGTTCAGCTCCAGCAATAGCTTCAGCTCCTGTCCCGTATACCTCGGGATACTGCTCCTCAGCTAAACCTGGGGACATCATCCAAATCCAGGTCCTCAGTGGACATAGCAAGGCACAAAATAATACAAGCCAAATGAATAAGCAGTGCAGAAGTAAATAAATGAAATAGCAGGGTAAACTAAGTAACCATCTATGTGATATGCAAATGAGAGCAACACTAGTACTCAGGCTGAGACCGCTACAAGCTCTGTGTCGGGGAGCCGGTAGCAGTAATAACACGTAAAGGGTCTAGCTCTGCTGGAGAGTCTACAACCTCACAATAATAGTAGATATATATATAGAACAGCCTGTATGTCTCTCCCCACCCAATGTAATCACGCAAGCCATGACCATAACGTCTCATGTCCATGTTAGCGGGATTATAACTAATATAACAAGTCATACTGTCTATAAATAAATAACTCTGTCAAGTCCTGTATCCTATTCAGAATCCCCACGAATAACTCAGGAAGATTCTGTCCATGATAGTGTCAAGTGTCCTGGGTTGTAGGGTACTTGATAAGTCAAGTACAAAATAAGGGGATCGTAAAGCCATCTCTAAATGACGAACCTAACACCGCGTACGGTGTCAGTACCCGACTATGATCGGACACTAGGTACGTCATACGTTCCCCAGGTTAAGCAGTTTAAAACAGTTTATATGAATTTGCACAAGACATCCAGCAGAGTATTTTTATCAGAAAATATGAAAATAATGACTGTAAGTTTGGCAAGGTGCACTTGCCTGAGGTTTGGATTCCACTTAGGTCCTAGTTTCGGAAATTTCTAGAGCTGTCTCCGAAAGCTGAAATAAATAGTACCATCACGCTCAGAAGGTGTCAAACAGCTAGGATCGCCTGTCCTTGGGTCCAATTTGGAGACAAGGGCAAAAACGATAATTTTGGACTAAAACGGGGTCCACCGGTGGGCCCGCTTTGCACCAAAAAACGTGTCAGGGTCAACGGTCTCCAAATTCACCAAACTTAGTGTCAACAGGTCAGGAACGCTGATACGAACCCAACGGAACTTTCAGATTTGAATTCCGATGAGCCGATCACGAAATCACCCGTCGAGCGGGGCCTGTGGGGCCCACGACACGCGATTTCGTCAACGTTCTCAGAATCGAACCAAACTTGACCCACAGGACCAGCGTATCGCTACGAGTCCGATGGCGTAAGTTTCGTCTCGATCTGACGTGTGTGCACGAAGTTAGGGTGAATTGCAGAAAAGTCAGATACGGGGCGATGTCCGCGGATACGCGTTGATTCCGGGGTGCACGCACACCCGAATCAGCTTCCGCTAAATCCCACACGTCCGTATCAACGACGCGCACGTATCTGTGAAGACCGCACGCGACCAAGTCGTCCTGTTTGGCGGGGCGCACTCAGTTCCAGGGTGAAACATGGTCTGGTTTTTCCTGTTTTTGGATCGCGGTGTGCGATCACCACAGGACGCGATGCCCCGAGCGGTTTGTCCGGACACCGAGAGGGTCATACAGGCTTCACGTAGAAATTTACGGAATCAAAAACAGAGATCCGAGGTGCAAGTTACGAGTACCTGAAGGGGATCCGAAAAACCAGGGTTTTGAACTGTGTCCGACACGCGAGTTCGTGTCCTGGGTTGTATCAGCCGTGTCCGCTGTGTCCGGCCTAGGGCTGGGCTGTGTCCGCGTGTCCGGGGCTCTGGGATGAACTGCGGTGGCCGGGGAGGACGCTGGACGGTCGAGGCGTCGTCGGCAGGCTAGGGCGGCGCTGCTGGAGGAGCTTGGCGGCGCCGAGGGGGTCGGCCGGCGTCGGGTCCGCCTAGGGGGGGTTTCTCCGCCTGGGGAAGGTCGGGGTCGGCTTGCTGGAGGAGGAGGAGAGGAAGGCCGGCGTCGGCGCTGGCTGGGCGGTTGAGTGCTGGAGGGCGGAGCTCCGGTGAGGGGGTGGCCGGAGGGGTGGTTAGGGTTAGGGTTCGGGTTTTGGGGGAAAGGAGGCGGAGGAGGGGGCTATTTAAAGGGGGCTGGGGCGAGGGTTGGCCGGGGCGTCGTAGCGGAGAGGTCGGAGGGGTCGTGGGGGAGGCCAGGCGGTTCTCCGGCCACGTCGCCGGAGAACGCGGGGAGACGTGGGGGTCGAACGTGGGAGGGGAGAGGGTGAGGGAGATGCGGGTTCCGGGTCGGGCGCGGATCAGGTCTGGCCGACCCGCCCGACCCGTTAACAGCTGGGCTGGGCTGGGTCAGGCTGCTAACGGGCTCGGCCCACTGGGCCGGGCCCAAGAAACAGAAAAATTTAAATAATAATAATAATAATAATAATAATAATAATAATAATAATAATAATAAATAACAGAATTAATTAATTTAATTTAGAAAATAGTTTTTAGGCTTTTAAAAATAGGTCCGAGGCCCAATAAAATCCCAGAAAATTACCCTAAGTCCGGTTTTCTATTTTACACCATAAAATCATATTTTCATTTCATTTTAATGTTATTTATTGGCAATTAAAAATTACAAACTCCCTACAGGTCCTATGTAAATTACTGAAAATTGCATATTTATTCCAAAAATTGATTTTAAAATATTTGAAAATTTTGGGTGTTTACAGCCGGACCTCCACCGGCGACGACGCCCCCCCCCTGACGAGTCAGGTATATACCCCCCTTAATACGTATTTACGTATATATATATGTATGTATATATGTATATATATATATGTATATATATGTATATTAATATATATGTTTATATATATATATTATATATTATAATATATATTATATATTATAATATATATTATATATTATATAATACTATACATATACAGTATATATATGTATTATTAAATAATTTATTATTATTATTATTATATGTATTAAGTATATATATATATATATATATATATATATATATATATATATATATATATATATATATATATATATATATATATATATATATATATATATATATATGTAATTGCATATATCGTATTATATATATTATTATATATAATATATATTATTATTATTATATAAATACAGTATGTATATATAATATTATACTATATAGTATAAATATATATATACCTATGTACTTTTGTGTTTTTCTTTTCTTCATTTTATATATATATATATATATATATATATATATATATATATATATATATATATATATATATATATATATATATATATATATATATATGTATGTATGTATATATTTATATATATATATATATATCTATATATATTATACTATATAATTATATATATATTATATAATATATATATTACCTTATTATATATGTATAATACTGGATATACAGTATATATATGTATTTCAATTCCTGCATTTTTCTTTCTTTTATATATATGTATGTATATATGAATATATCTATTGTCACGCCCCAGTCCCAAAATGCCGAGGGACTGGAGATGCGTGGCAATGGCCAGCAGCACGCACCGATGGACAACCCAATTTAATGGATCCATCAGGGCATGCTTAAGCTGTAGTCTAACAGGAATTAGGGCAATTGTTACAAGTCACGGGTTATTCTATTCTCATCCACAACAGATAATCACAGATTAAAAGACAGAGTAATGCAAATAGAAATAACTGTCAAATCTCAAATAATTCCTCGGGAAATAATCCGAGAATATGTCTGGTACAACAATGCAAATAGACAGGAAATAAACAACTGGAAATAGAAATAACTGACTACATACGGCCAATGCTCAGGAGAAGTCCTCTGGTACGAGCTCGTCCTCAGGTCCTGGTACAGCTCCTGAAAGTGCTCCTGTACGGTGTATCTCTGGATGGATCTCCTCGACTATACCTGGGGACATCATCCATTCCAGGTCCTCAGGGGACATAGCAAGGTACAAGATAACTCAAGCCAAATAAATAAGCAGTGCAGCAATAAATCAGCAATAGGGTAAACTAGGTAACCAGCTACGTGATAAATGCAACATGAGAGCAGCACAAGAAACTCAGGCTGAAACCACTACAAGCTCTGTGTCGGGGAGCCGGTAGCAGTGATATCATGTAGTTGTCTAGCTCGTAGTGAGACTTAAGACGCCGACATAATATATAATCAACCTGTAGCCTGTGTGTCTCTCCCCACCCAATGTAATCACGCATACCATGACCATAACGTCTCATGTCCATGTCAGCGGGATCATAGCTAATGCAACAAGTCATATTGTCTATAAAATAAAATATCTCTGTCAAGTCCTGTATCCTATACAGAATCACCATGAATATCTCAGGAAGACTCTGTCTCATGAATAGTGTCAGGTGTCCTAGGTTCTGGAGTACTTGATAAGACAAGTACGAGCATTATCGGGTCTCGATAACCATCTCTGTGTGACGTTACACAACTCCGCGTACGGAGTTGGCACCCGACTGGTAATCGGACGCTAAGTAAAGCCACTCGGTCCTGGGTTTAATAGTTGAAACAAGTTTATACATGCATTTAAACAAGAATTCAGGCAAGTTATATAACAAGAATTAATGCTAATTGGCAAGCTTTACTTGTCCACTGATGTACAAACAAGTCCAGAAAATAAATAGCAAGCTGCAGGGTTTGGCAAGGTACACTTGCCTGTGGTTCCGGCTCTGGTTGCAGTTCTGACTTCAGTTGGATTTGCAGGCGGTACTCCGGTTGCTGAAACAAACATCACCATCAGATCCAGAAAATATCAATCAGCTAGAAACGCCTGTCCTTGGGTCCAATTTGGAGACAAGGGCAAAAACGGCAGTTTTGGGTCAAAACGGGGTCCTCAGGTGGGCCCGCTTTGCACCGAAAAATGTGTCAGGGTTAAAGGTCTCCAAATTTACCAAACTCAGTGTCAACAGGTCAATAACGATGATACAAACCCAACGGAACTTCCAGAATTGGATTCCGATGAGCCGAACACAAAATCGCCCGTCGAGCGGGGCCTATGGGGCCCACGACACGCGATTTCGTCAACGTTCTCAGAATCGAACCAAACTTGGGTCACAGGACCAGCGTATCGCTACGAGTCCGATGGCGCAAGTTTCGTTTCAATCCGACGTGTGTACACAAAGTTAGGGTGAATTGCAGAAAAGTCGGATACGGGACGATGTCCGCGGATACGCGTTGATTCCGGTGTGCACGCACACCCGAATAAGCTTCTGCGAAATCCCGCACGTCCGTATCGACGACGCGCACGTATCTGTGAAGACCGCGCGCGACCAAGTCGTCCCGTTTGGTGGGGCGTACTCAGTTCCGGGGTAAAACAGGGTCTGGTTTTTCCTGTTTTTGGATCGCGGTGTGCGATCACCACTGGACGCGATGCCCCGAGCGGTTTATCCGGGCATCGAGAGGGTCATACAGGCTTCGCAACGCAATTTACGGAATCGAAAACAGAGCTACGAGGTGAAAGATACACGCACCTGAACGGGACCCGAAACCGGGGTCCGAATCGTGTCCGACACGTGTCCGACACGTGTCGGATACAAAGGGGAAAAACTAGGGTTAGGGTTAGGGATTCCTCGCCGGAGCTGGGCGGAGGGCAGCCGGGCAACGTCGCCGGGCTCGGGGGCACGCGGCGGGGTGGCGGTGCTGGCCGGAGACGCTGGCTGCGTCGACGGCGGCTGAGACGGGGAGCTGCTGCAGCCGCTGCTGCTGTCGACGACGCTCGCCGGAGAAGATGAAAAGGAGGGGAGGAAGAGGGTGGCTGGCCGCGGAGGAGGACGGCGGCGCTGTCTCGGCGAGGGCGGAGGGGTGCGGTGGAGCGGCGTGGTGGTCGTGGGGGCGGAGGGAGACGGCGGTGGGGTTAAATAGGCGAGCGGGGGAGGTCGTGGCCGAGGGGGTGGCCGAGTCTGGCGGCGCAGCGGGCGGAGCGGAGCGTGGCCGAGCGGAGCGGCCGGAGGACGCGGCGGAGCGCCGGGCGGAGCGGAAGACTCGGGCTGAGGGGGAAGAGAGGGGCCGGGTCGTGCGGGTCTGGGTCGGGTCGGGTTGGGTGGACCCGCCCGACCCGCTAGGCCAATGGGTTTGGGCCGGAGTCTGTTGGGCCGGGCTGGGCCGGCCCAATGGGCTTAGGGTTTATTTATAAAAAAAAGTAAATAAATAATAATTAAATCATTAATTAATTAAATAATTAATTAAATAATTACTTTTAGGTGTTTAAAAATAGGTCCGGGCCCAATAAATTCCAGAAAAATTGCCCTAAGTCCAGTTTTTTATTTTACACCCCAAAATATTATTTTTATAATATTTTTAATATTGTTTATTACCAATTAAAAATCATTGAATAATTAAAACCCTGTTTTTAAATTGCAGAAAATTCCCAGAAAATTCCAGAAAATTGCGAAAAATCCAGTTTTAAAAATTTTGAAAAAATCAGGGGGTTTACATCTATATATATATATATATATATCTATCTATATATTATATATATATATATATATATATATATATATTAGTATAGTGGATATACAGTATATATATATGTATTTCAATTTCTGCATTTTTCTTTCTTTTATATATATGTATGTATATATGAATATATATATATATATATCTATATATATACCTATCTACATATTATTATATATATATATATATATATATATATATATATATATATATATATATATATATATATATATATATATATTTGTATACTTGATATACAGTATATATATATATGTATTTCAATTCCTGCATTTTTCTTTTCTTTTATATATATATATATGTAAATATATGTATCTATATATATATTTCAATTCCTGCATTTTTCTTTTCCTTTATATATATGTATATATGTAAATATATGTATCTATATATATATCTATATATTATTATATATATATTATTATCTATATATATACATATATATTTATATATACTACTAGTATTTATAAATAAACTATGTATGTTATATTCTGCATTTTTCTTTTTATATATGTAAATATATATATATATATCTATATATATCTATATATATATGTATTTATATATAATATATCTATTATATATGTACATATGCTATATATATATATATATACATACTACTATATTTACTATATCTATATATATATACTCTCTATATATATGTACCCTATATATTATATATATGACTATATATATATTATGTCCTATATACTTACAAGTATATATATATATGTTATGTACCCTCTTATTTAATTTTATATTTACGAACCCTGTATGTCTTAAACAGAAAATATCTCCAGCACAGTCAGTGACCCCTGTCACAAGAACACTCAAACTTGACTGTGAGATCAGGTTTTCAACACAATCAGGGAGTAGGCAAGTATACCTTGCCAAGTTTTTACTGTTTAATTATTAAACTGTTGAATGTTATTGTTAGTAAATTTCATATAACAGTAAGTATCTGAGACTGCCTCGGGTACCGTCAACAAGTACGTTGACACGTAGTGTAATTAACCTAGTCTTTACAGACTTACTATCAACTGTGAGGGTATCCTAATATCCTCTTAGACCCTGACACGGGTACACGCAACAAGGTTGCACTTCATTTTGGGATGCAAGTTTACGTAGTTGATTAGCTACCAGTACGTACGACGTGCATCACGGCTTAGAACAAAATCAGAAAAACTACGACTTGGCATTAATTACATTGGGCGGAGAGAACGACTAAAAGACGTATGGGACATCCACATCTTTATCCCGATACCGCACTCGATGGAGTGATATGACTGTTATATATATTCCCGTGACCATACTCATCATAGATGGTATATTGCATAGTGCCCTTGAACGGGGGCATATGTGCATATATTAGCTAGTCACTATGGATTGGTGAATTACGTCAGCATATGTCTAGCCACACATTCCCATACGTACTAGGTTGTCTCAAATTATATTCACTTAGATGGTTAGCACCCTATATTTATTTATTCAGTATTTACATACATGGCATGTTATTTTTATGTATCTTGTTATGTCCCACTGAGGACCTGGTTCCCTGCCAGCTTTAGATAAAATATCCCACCCCATAGCGCATGGCCCTGGATAGGAGATGAGATATACCACTGAGGAGGAGTTAGAAGAACTACCATCAGAGTCTGCCTGAGTACACCTAGAGTTGGAGCTACATATTTCGAGGACGATGCACTAGTTTATCTTATTTCACTTTTGTTATCTTTTGTAGTGGGTTTGTTCCCACCAGCCTTTATCTGATTTGTATATGACATTTCAGACTTAGCTTTATATTTATTCAGCACTATTTTTCCATATTTTATGAGATTTTTGTGGATGAGATTAGATTTACCTATATTAGACTTGTAGTATTTTAGGACAGCGTAGCACGTTCCTTTGGGTCCATTAAATTGGATAAACCCTTAGTGACGTGTCAGCTGGCCAATGCCACGTGGCCTAGTTCCGTTCATTTTTGGGATTGGGGCGTGACATGGTTTTAGTGGTGGCCCATGCAGGTCCTGTTAATTGCTAGCAGTATGATTACATGCCCAGCAAGCCTGCACTAGGATAGGAACACTAGGTCTCATCCACTATGACTCATTCTAAAATTTTTGCATCCTGCTTGATTATTATTATTTCCTTCGCACTTTTCTAAATTATTCTATCTTCTTCAGAAATATGGACATACCCAGTGAACACGCGATTGATGGGGTTGACCAAGCAACAGACCCCTCGCCAGATGTCCAAAGAACCCCAACCTCTCCGAGAGACCAATCTCCGAGAAGGATGCTGGTCAATCCAACGACCCCGTACCTTCACCAGGATCCTGCCCAGGGAGCAACACCAGCCCAGCAAGAAGGGCAAACTTCCCAAGCACCAACACCGCAGGAGGAGACACCTTTGCCTCCACCTCCAGCCCTCTCAGCCCTGATGCCACAGCTTGAGGGACAAACCCAGATGTTCCAATATTTCCAAACCCTATTGCAGGCTCATTGGCAACAGACTGAAGCCCTGAGACAGACCTTGATAATAACTCTGGAGATGACAACTGCCCCAGCACCAGCACCTGTCCAACCACCTGGCACTGTTCGAGGCTTTCGCCGAATGAGCCCGAGAACCTTTTCTGGCAACGAAACTCCGGAAGAGATCTCAGACTGGATCTTCAACACGGAAATACTGGTAGAAGGTTCACAGATTCACCTCGACATATGGATGACCGCAGTAAGGGCCCAACTAAAAGGCAACGCCCATCACTGGTGGGACTACATCGAGCGCAGCATCGACAAGAACCATACTTGGGAGCAATGTCTGGAATACTTCAATGCAAAATACTTTCCAGCTACGGTCAGAAATGATCTGTACTCCCAGTTCTTGCATTTGGAACAAGGGAACATGACCGTCGACGCCTACGACGCAATGTTCAGTCGACTAAGTCGATTCGGTGCTATCCTAATACCAAACGAGCTGGAGAAGGCCATGAAGTTCCATCACGGCCTTACCCTCGAGCTCCAAGGGTATACTACAGCGCAGTCGAGGATTTCCTACGAGGAGGTTCTTTCAGAAGCAAGGATACAAGAAGCCATTGGCCGAGGAGCAAGACACTCACATCAGACCACACAGGCCAGAAACCAGTCTGGAGTAGGAGGACCAATCCGTCGCCTGGGAAATCAGACACCACACAAGACGGGGCCATATCAACACAAGGAACTTTCGACTTGTCATCATTGTGGCAGGAAGGGACATTATGCCAAAAACTGTCGAAGGAAGCATAGACTATGCCTGATATGTGGGGCAAGTCAACATAGGGCCAGAGACTGCCCACAACATCGAGAAGCAGCACTCCAGAACGGGCAAGGACCAGCAGCACCAGCCCAGAAAATGCAACCCTCTATTAGAGGTCAGCATCCCCCAGCGTTTGGAAGATTTCAGAGGGGACCACCCTTGGCCACCCAGGCAGCACTGTACAACCAAGCCAGACAACAAACCGAAGGACAAAGGCACGGACAGACCTTTACACTAGCTGCAGTTGCAAAGGAGCCTGAGGATGAAACCATTTCAGGTACCATTTAGTTGCATATTACCTGCAAACTGCATTATTTGATTCTAGAGCTACACTGTCTTCATATCTAGTAGTTTCGGAACCATGTACAAACTAACCACTTCCCCACTACCTAAGTACTGGAAATTCTTACCGGAGGAGGCATTGTTCCAGTTACCAACATTATTGAAACATGCTCGGTAGTCGTGTATAGTAGAGTAATGAGAATGCGATTCTTGGTACTTCCAATACCAAACTCCGACATTGTCGTAGACATGGACTGGTTAAGCCAGTACAATGCTATACTAGGCTGGGGAAAAAGAAGCATCGTCTTTAGACCACCAGGTTACCCGGAGATCGTGTACATACATGTATAGATAGGGCATAAATAATACCTAGGATAGCAAATCATAGTGGTTAACCCTAGTTACCAGATGACTTATAGTATCCGACCTAAATTATTATTTTTCCACCCTCTAGATAATGACCAGGACTAAGCTAAAACAGATAGGTAGAATGTTCGACATTGATTTCTAGGCTCAATCATATGAATAAAGTGATAGCTGAGTACTACAGGTAGTTTCGGGATCAGAGCAAGTAGATTGAGGAGAAAATATCAACAGATGTTAACTATGAGTTGGATATCGTGAACTACCAATAATGTATGGCCAGTTATAAACCTGATGGTACCCCTATAATTTGGATAAAGGGTACACATAGAGTAAAATAGGAGGATATATGTTCTCACCTACCTGAGGAACTATCGGACTTGGAAGAAGAGGAAGACTAAACCCGAGATACATCGGACCCTTCGAGGTAATGGAACGCATCGGAGAAATTGATTACAAGATAACCTTACCTCAGACATTGGAAAAAAAGTACATGACGTCTTCCACGTATCTCAGCTGAGAAGATACACTCCAGATCTAAGTCATGTACTGGACCATTCAGAGATCACCATCGGTCCAAGCTTATCATACCAGGAGGAGCCCGTAGAAATCCTAGATCAAAGCAAGAAGGTGTTGCGAGGCCAGACTATCCCTTAATTCGTATTGCATGAAAACATCATGCACCAGGCAAATCAACCTGGGGAACGAGAGGAGGATATTCGACAGCGTTTCTCCCATCTATTTCCAGACCAGGGTATGTCCTGATATTTCAAATCAAACTTCAGTATTCACTATATGTCCTGATATTTCAAATCAATCTTCAGTATTCACTCTATGTCCTTATTTTTCAAATCAATCAATCTCGTTCATTCCCATTATAGGTCTGTTTTTATTCCGAGGATGAAATATTCTAAGGAGGGTAGATTATAAACTCCCTCGACCAGATTTTAGTATTTTAAAATTATTTCTAGCCAATTAGAATTATTGCAACTTTTTAAATTTATTTTGCTTACATATCCTATTTAATTGTACACCTGTCCATTACACAAATTAATTAGAGCATTACACTAGTTGTTATCCCCAAACAAAGTTCACATACCTGTCCTAGACATGTTAGACTATTTTTCTGCATTTTGTGCAACTCCCAGATACTTTGTTTTGTGCTTCATTTTAGTCGCACAAATATCGTTACAAACGTACGTATTTATTTTCTATTTTATTTCCTGCTCTTTATCCATCTCTGTACCCTAGAGATTTGAGGCCCAACATGCACCTGTTTTACCCAAACAAAAATACGATAATATTCTACTTGAAATATACAACAATTAGTGTATTGACACCGTAGAAAAATTATGGCCCTACCTGCCTCTAAATAATTAGTGAACACCGTGCGCAGTATTTATTAATTAATAAATACGGTGACCCGTACCACCCAAAGAACCAGATCTTGCCCCTGCCCAGGCTCACCCCACACCCCCAAGGCACTTCCCCAGCTTTCCCCCTCATTTCTGTGCAATTTAGTATTTTTAGGAATCCGTATTTTTAATCAGACAAATTGCGTAATTACGCAAAATACCAATTTTAGGACTTTTCTGCAATTTATGGAATTACAGGGGTTTTTCTGTAAATTACAGTACGAGGTGGCACTTTCCTATTGGCCGGTGAACGTGGACCGTACACGTGGCATGAGGCCCACCTCAAAATATCAGAATAATATCCAAAATATCATAATAAAATATCAAAGGATATTTTATATTAATTTACCTAAATACCCCCCCTTAAATTAACTATTTACATTAATACCTAAAACCCTAACCCTATATATACCCAGCCACCCCCCCCCATTCCTGAACTCCCCACACCACCCTCCGGCCACCTCCGCCCACCGGACCACCGCCAAACCCCTCGCCCTTCCCCCAGCTACACCCCGACCAAACGCCACCCTCCCTGGCCGCCGCCTCCGGCAACGCCCGCAGACCCAACCCCCCAACACCAACATCAGCCCCCCCGACCACCCCGACCTCCCTCACCGCCACCCTGGCCGTCGTGGACCACCGCCACCACCCCCATCCGCTCCGCCGTGACCCACCCTACCGAACCACCATCATCCCGCAGCTCCACGGCCACCGCCCCGGCCGGCAACTCCCCCGCAGCACCCCGCCGTCCCTCGCTGCCCGCAGCTCCCGAGCCACCCCGACCTCCTCTGACCGCCACCACCACCACCAATGACCACCGCCACCCCCACCAACCTCTTCGCCACCCTCCCCTTCGCCGTCCCGACGCCCTGCAGCGCCGCCTCCGCCGTCCCGACGCCCTGCACCGCCGCCTCCGCCGCCGCCAGAGCTGCTACAGCTGCTGCTGCTACTGTTGTTGCTAACTGCTACAGCTGCTGCTGTGCTGCAGCCAGCCGCCGCCGTAGCTCCGCCGGAGCTCCGCCGGACCTCCACCGGCGACGACGCGGGCCCCCCCCCTGACGAGTCAGGTATATACCCCCCTTAATACGTATTTACGTATATATATATATATATATATATATATATATATATATATATATATATATATATATATATATATATATGTATATATATGTATATTAATATATATGTTTATATATATATATATAATATATTATAATATATAATATATAATATATATTATATAATACTATACATATACAGTATATATATGTATTATTAAATAATTTATTATTATTATTATATGTATTAAGTATATAATTATGTATATATGTATATATATATATATATATATATATATATATATATATATATATATATATATATATAAATATATTATATATATATGTATATATATATATATATATATATATATATATATATATATATATATATATATATATATATGTAATTGCATATATCGTATTATATATATTATTATATATAATATATATTATTATTATTATATAAATACAGTATGTATATATAATATTATACTATATAGTATAAATATATATATATATACCTATGTACTTTTGTGTTTTTCTTTTCTTCATTTTATTTATATATATATATATATATATATATATATATATATATATATATATATATATATATATATATATATATATATATATATATATATATATATATATATATATATATATATATATATGTATGTATATATTTATATATATCTATATATATATATATTACTCTATATAATTATATATATATTATATAATATATATATTACCTTATTATATATGTATAATACTGGATATACAGTATATATATATGTATTTCAATTTCTGCATTTTTCTTTCTTTTATATATATGTATGTATATATGAATATATATATATATATATATATATATATATATATATATATATATATATATATATATATATATATATTTGTATACTGGATATACAGTATATATATATATGTATTTCAATTCCTGCATTTTTCTTTTCTTTTATATATATATATGTAAATATATGTATATATATATATATTTCAATTCCTGCATTTTTCTTTTCCTTTATATATATATATATATATATATCTATATATTATTATATATATATATATATATATTATTATCTATATATACATATATATTTATATATAGTACTAGTATTTATAAATAAACTATGTATGTTATATTCTGCATTTTTCTTTATATATATGTAAATATATATATATATATATATATATATATATATATATATATATATATATATATATATATATATATATATATATATATATATGTATTTATATATAATATATCTATTATATTTGTACATATGCTATATATATATATATACATACTACTATATTTACTATATCTATATATATATATACTCTATATATATATGTACCCTATATATTATATATATGACTATATATATATTATGTCCTATATACTTACAAGTATATATATATATGTTATGTACCCTCTTATTTAATTTTATATTTACGAACCCTGTATGTCTTAAACAGAAAATATCTCCAGCACAGTCAGTGACCCCTGTTACAAGAACCCTCAAACTTGATTGTGAGATCAGGTTTTCAACACAATCAGGGAGTAGGCAAGTATACCTTGCCAAGTTTTTACTGTTTAATTATTAAACTGTTGAATGTTATTGGTAGTAAATTTCATATAACAGTAAGTATCTGAGACTGCCTCGGGTACCGTCAACAAGTACGTTGACACGTAGTGTAATTAACCTAGTCTTTACAGACTTACCATCAACTGTGAGGGTATCCTAATATCCTCTTAGACCCTGACACGGGTACACGCAACAAGGTTGCACTTTATTTTGGGATGCAAGTTTACGTAGTTGATTAGCTACCAGTACGTACGACGTGCATCACGTCTTAGAAAAAAATCAGGAAAACTACGACTTGGCATTAATTATATTGGGCGGGGAGAACGACTAAAAGACGTATGGGACACCCACCTCTTTATCCCGATACCGCACTCGACGGAGTGATACGACTGTTATATATATTCTCGTGACCATACTCATTGTAGATGGTATATTGCATAGTGCCCTTGAACGGGGGCATATGTGGCATATATTAGCCAGTCACTACGGATTGGTGAATTACGTCAGCATATGTCTAGCCACACATTCCCATATACTAGGTTGTCTCAAATTGCATTCACTTAGATGGTTAGCACCCTGTATTTATTTATTCAGTATTTACATACATGGCATATTATTTTTATGTATCTTGTTATGTCCCACTGAGGACCTGGTTCCCTGCCAGGTTTAGATGAAACATCCCACCCCACAGCATATGGCCCTGGACAGAAGATGAGATATACCACTGAGGAGGAGTTAGAAGAACTACCATCAGATTCTGCCTGAGTACACCTGGAGTTGGAGCTACATATTTCGAGGACGATGCACTAGTTTATCTTATTTCACTTTTGTTATCTTTTGTAGTGGGTTTGTTCCCACCAGCCTTTATCTGATTTGTATATGACATTTCAGACTTAGCTTTATATTTATTCAGCACTATTTTTCCATATTTCATGAGATTTTTGTGGATGAGATTAGATTTACCTATATTAGACTTGTAGTATTTTAGGACAGCGTAGCACGTTCCTTTGGGTCCATTAAATTGGATAAACCCTTAGTGACGTGTCAGCTGGCCAATGCCACGTGGCCTAGTTCCGTTCATTTTTGGGATTGGGGCGTGACAAATATGCAAGACAATGCAGAGCCTGTCAGGTTCATGCAGACTTCATACATCAACCGTCTGAACATCTACATCCTACGGTCGCATCCTGGCCTTTCGAAGCATGGGGTATGGATATCATTGGTCCTATTCACCCGTCTTCTTCCAGAGGTCACCGATTCATACTGGCCATCACGGATTACTTCTCCAAATGGGCAGAGGCGATCCCTCTTGCTGAGGTGAAGGCGTCTAATATGATCAGCTTCATCAAGCATCACGTCATTTATCGCTTCGGGGTACCCCGGAGGATAATTCACGACAATGGGCCTCAGTTCATCAGCCAAGCGTTTCATCGATTTTACGATAAAAATCGGATACATAATATTACCTCTACGGCATATTATCCAGCTGCTAATGGTTTGACGGAAGCTTTCAACAAAACCATTATCAAACTCTTGAAGAAGTTCGTCTCTTCAAACAAGAGAGATTGGAATGAGAAGCTGGACGAATGCCTCTGGGCATACCGCACAACGGTACGAACACCGACAGGTTGTACCCCATTCTCACTGGTCTACGGGAGCGAAGCAGTTCTCCCCATTGAAATCCAGATCCCGTCACTCAGGATAGCCGTGGCTAATGAGCTGACTCAAGAAAAGAATGCCATGTTAAGGCTTCAAGAGCTAGAAGGATTAGACGAGAAACGCCTCCAAGCTCAACAATGCATCGCGCTCTACCAAGCACGCATTTTCAGAGCTTTCAATCATAAAGTAAAGGAAATAGTGTTCAAAGTCGGCGAGCTAGTTTTAGCCGTAAGAAGGCCGATGATTCTTACTTACAGGAGTAAAGGCAAATTCCAGCCCAAATGGGAAGGCCCTTATGTGATCGAGACAGCGTTCTCAAATGGTGCTTACAGGTTAGCCCAGCCTAATGGAGACCTGTTAATGGCTCCTATCAACGGCAAATTCCTGAAAATGTACTATGCTTAATCTCCTCTGCTCAAGTGAAATATAGCGAAAACCTCAATTCTGACAAAACTACTTCCAAAACGAAACTAGTTGGGTCATATTCTATCATGTCCATATAACCTCTGAATAGATATGTTCGACTAATTTGGAAATGCAATACCTATCACGTCCATATTACCTCTGATAGTGTCTTGTGTACAAACTTTAGTCAAAGCATATTCTATCATGTCCATATAACCTCTGAATAGATATGTCCTCCTAAAGCATATTCTATCATGTCCGTATGACCTCTGAATAGATATGTCCTGCTAAAGTTTATCGAGAGTCTATCACGTCCATACTACCTCTGATATCACTCTCGCCCAAACCTGTCATTTACATTCCGAAATGATGGGTCCACAAAGTCAGAAAAGAGTCTCTTTATTTATTCCCAAAAAAGAGCAAAATTACACTGGAAAGCAAAAAGAAGAAAGGGTAGATCATTGTGGGGGAGCGGTCAGATCGCGAATCAGCTATACCAGTACAGCTATCCTCTCATTCCTAGAAACCAAGGCATCAGCGCGGGCCCGCTCCAGCCGTGCCTCGTGGTTGCTTATAAAGGACAGTTCGGCCCTTGCCCGAAGAGAACCCGCACGGGCAGCTTCTGCACGCTCCAAATCCCGTCGTGCTGTGCTCAGTCGACCAGTCGCTACATCTAGACCTGCCAACGACTGAGAAGCCCACTCCTCTGCCTGAGCGAGTTTTTCTTTCAACTTGCGGGCCCTCGCTACATTCCCTTCATGCTCGGATTAGCACTTCGTCTGAAGAGCAAGAGCCTCCTCCACGACAGCTTTTCTTTCATCCATCTCCAGCTGATGTGTTTTGATGGATTTATCTAGGCTTTCCAGCTGTTTAGTAAGCCGCGCAGTCATGAAGTCGTATCTAGTCTGGATCTCAGCTTCAATGCTGCCCCGAGCCAGCTGCAAGTATTCGTTAATAGGTTGCTCCAAACCATTAACCATCGCCTCCAGGGCATCAGCTACTCCAGAGTCGCCGAATTCCCTGACCGCCCCGATCGAAAACCGAGAAGCCTTCTTCAGACGCTCAAAGTCTAGATTCTTCGCCAACACCATTAATATCAGCGTTTTCAAGCTGGCGTAGAAGATGCGAGTATATTGCTCGGTCAGCGCAGTCAGATCCGATTGGACGCCAGGAGTGGCCGCAATATTGGCGAGTCCCTCTCCAGGAGTGATTACAGACGATGTGGCCACGGCCGTCGCCTCAACAGGTGGTGCGACCAAAGAAGATACGACAACGACAGTCGAAGTCATCGGTATATTCGCAGGAGACAATGTCACAATGACAGGCTCATCCTCCTCTTGAGATGTCGAAACTAATCCGGGCGAGCCGGCACCCGAAGATATTTCCTCCTCGAAGTCGGGCGCCTCCATGTCACCGCCAGGAGCCGAAACAGAGCCAAAAGGCGACTCAACGCTGTCCTCCCCGTAGACATCTGCCCCTGAAAAGAAGACGAGAAAATTAACATCGACACGATGTTAATTTCTCTAAAAAGAAGGGCGTAAAGACGATATTTACCCACGACCGACGGCATATATGTCACATCTGCGGCCTATACAGCTAAATCATTTCTTAATGATGCCAGGCAAGCTGTCATACCTGGAGAAAGGGGTCTGCTAACTGACACTTACAAGTAGTCTTCCAAGTCCTCCTCAAATCCAACCGAGGCTCATCAGCTGGAATCTCGCCGGGTGCGCTCGCAGGCACGAAAGGGGTCTCTTCCGACACTGATCCGGATAAAGGTATACGGAATCTTATACTCAGCCCCGGAGGCGACTTCGTTCCACTACCGGAGGCAGTGGCAGCAACGGCAGCCTCAAGCAGGAATTCTCCGGCACCGCCAGCCGAAACTGAGGGTCCCTCTCTAAAAGGCGAGGAACCTCCAATCAAAGAGATATCTCCAACAGGGGAGACAGCTGGTTCCTCTCTAGGAGCCTCAATACCAGGAATCCGGAGAGGACGATTAACCATCTTCTTCTTCCTCTTGCGAGGGGAAGTCTGCTTCGGAGCAGGAGCCCTTCGCTTCCCAGAGATTAACAAAGCCCCTACAGGCGGAGGTACCTCACACCTCGGCACCGATACAAGAGGCTCATCCGGAGTAACGGACTCCTCACCCTCGTCAGAAGAAACCGAGGGGACTTCGACTCTTCCCCCAAGCTTGGGAGAGGGCACCCTAAAACTTCCACGCATGTCAAAATCATGATGGAAGGTGTTGATCACCACATAGAACTGGACATACGAGTGGAGGATGCGCAGCTCCGTGGAGAGTGTAATGACCGGCACGGTAAAGATTGCTCCAGTGCAACCCATGATAAAATATCGCCATCCTCTGGCTCCATCAATGAGTCCGCCCCTGGACCTGAAGCTGGTGACGGCGTTGCCCACGTGCAACTGATCGTACCCAAACTGCCTGGCAAACCGACTGGGCAAGTAGGGCTCGAAGAAGCAATGATCTTCGCTTCTGTACAGCAAATGGGAGGGTCTGATGCAGACCAACCAATTGAAAGCTTACGGAGAAAGATTGGTCTTCTCTCCACCTGAATCCTCAAGCCTAATCCCCGATTGATTGTGATGTACAGAGGGGACAATGCAGAGAAGCTTCCAGCCGTGACTGAGGTTCAGCACCAACCGACAGTCTAAAACTGTGTTCACGTTCCAGGGAGAGTCCTTGTAGTTCAGCAAGAAACTACCCCCCGAGCTACTGCCAGAGCCGGGAGACATCACCCGGGGGTTGTGAAGAATTAACCATCCCATCAAATACAGGTATGGTAATTCTACCCTGGGAAAGCTACCACGCCGAGTTTCATCGGTGAGCATCCCATCAGTCATGGCTCTCAGGCCAACTTGTATACGGCACACCATGGCAGGGAGCAAGCCCAGTCTTGCCCCGAACACCAGGCAGGCCATAGGGTGTTCCGGTGGATGCGGTCCGCAGATGCAATGCCGGGCACCACTACTCGACGCAGCCATATGGAGAGGAAGCCAGCCAGCTGGGCTTCCTCAGACAGAGGCCTGCGGCAGCGCCTCAAGTAATTGTAGGCCTTAGTGCCTTCAGGACACTTTCCTACCCCGTCATCGAGAATCTGATCTGGAGCCTTAGTATCTTCCATAAGATCCTCGACGACCTGGGCACTGAGCACGCCCAAACAGTTCACGGGCTCATCCTTGCCCCCCGAGACTTTCTCCGGCTTGGCGGCCCTGGCCCAGTGGAAGAAGAGGTAAGACGTCCACTTAGTGGTGTGAGCTAAATCAGAAGGCTCGTTATAAAAAGCGGTACACGCGAGGTAGTGGCACATCAGCTCCTGATATACTTCCACCGCCCGAGGGCCCGAGTCCCCCAACTCCCGGTTGGTGGAAACATGCTCTTCATATGGGGTATCCCCCATCGGCAGTCTCGAGATCACTGCCATCTCATGGAGGGCCAATCCCAACTCCCCCAGTGAAGTGGCGAAAGTCCCGGTGAGCGAAATATATCGCTCCATCAGTGCCAAAAATAGGTTAGGGTTAGGAGGCAACCCAACACTAGTCGCACTCACAGCGGCATACAGTCCAATGCCCTCCAGCTCTCTCTGAAAATACTTCAAGGCCCAGTCAACTAGGCGAGCCCATCAGAGGTTTGTTGGGGTGATCCACCCATTGCACCGAGAATTCACCTTAGGGTATACCCCCCTCGCCCCATGAAATCGTTGCAGAAAGTCGGCAATTGGACCGGCTGGATCACTAAACTGTCTTCACTCGGGACACTACCCGGGCACAGTCCCCTGAACGCCGTCACAAGGCCGGAAGGACGGCTGACAAACGACCCCTGGTCAGCTCCTTTCAGATGAAAGATCTTTTCCGGCTTGCCGTGAAGATCGGGAGTCAGCGTCCACGACATCCTCCTGGGATGTGTAGCATGGAAGAAAGCCGAGATTGGATAATCTCTCGGCATCGTTGGCAGATACAAGACCAAACTCTCGACGGGGAAAACCCAGGGTTCTCTCTTGGGCTTCGTCTGGGACTGTTTGTCAATCATGTCCCCAAAGAGAAAAGCCGGCTTTATGTACTGGTCCCCGTCTATGTACGTCTGGGGCTCTCCGTTAATCATGTTCAGCAGCGTCCGCTCGCCCTGAGCCGATATCAAGATCTCCCTTCCTTCAGGATACTGGGGTCCGGAGATAGGAAATGTCACGTGGGACAGATCCTCCAGATAGTTTGAGTGCAGCATCCCGGCAGCGGAACCCATCACCTCGGCCAGTGGAGACTCATGCAAGTTAACTGCAAAAGTACAAGAAAAACACGTCATTACAAATCTTGCAACATAAAAGCCAAGAAACGACGGTCTGTGCTTTACGCCAAGACTGTACAAATTTGGTCCTTTACGCCGGAAGTCTCATCCAGAGGCATAAAACTCAAATTGGCGGTATACAGCCTGTGCTTTACGCCAGACTGCCAAAATTCGAGTTATTACGCCGGAGGTTCCATCCACAAGCGTAAAACTCAAATTCTGTAATATACACCAAGCTTTCGGCAGTCAGAGCTTTTACGCTCAAACTGCAAAAATCTAGAGTTTTTACGCTGGCACATTAGAAATGTGGGTGTAAAAAGATGAAAACGTCTCCGTACATCATCTTCCTCAAAGAGGCTATCAGCACAGAAGACGACCTAGCGCGGTCTCGTTCAACGTGTGCGAAGGATTTTTCGTCGTTCTTTGTCATCCCAAAGGCTCTACCTCTAAGGCCGGGTGCGCTGCTCGTCGGCGGGATACTTCGCTCGGAAGAAAGTTCACCTTGCCCGACCGAAGACTCTCTCACTGGGCAGAAGAACGAGAAGAAGAACCAATACTCTTTCCCTTAGTGGAGGGGATTTGTTCCGGCGCCATTGTTGAAGACTCGGAGTGCTCGGAGAAGGAACGAAGAAAAAACTCGAACAGTCGAAGGCTCTCTTTCGCAGAAGACGGATGAAAAGTTTTTCTCTCAAAAGCCTGGGATATAAATAGAGTTCGAATGGACTCCTCGAATCCTCGGACGGACTCCTCGAAACCCTAACCAAATCTCGCAATTAATATTTGGTTATGATTGGGTACTACGTCAGCCTACCACTCTCGAAAGACTGACAGTCAGCAAATTCGAAGAGTTTTTCGTGCAAAGCAGATTCGTGGTTCTACGCCAAGGAGCTTTCTACGCTCGATAGCTACAGATCTATGGTTTTACGCTGAGAGACTATAAGTCTATGGTTTTACGCCCGGATGCCTTTGTGCTCGGTTAGCTTTTACGCTCGAGAGGCTACAAACCTACGACTTCACGCTCAGAAGCTACAAATCCATGATTTCACGCTCGGTGGCGTTTAGTTTACGCTCAGAAGCAACAGATCCACAACTTCACGCTCGAAAGACTTCTTTTTGAACATGCTACAAATCTACAGTTCTGCACCAAAGAGCTTTCTACGCTCGACAGCTACAAATCTACGATTTTACGTTCAAGAGGCTATAAGTCTATGGTTTTACGCCCAGATGCCTTTGTGCTCGGTTAGCTTTTACGCTCGAGAGGCTACAAACTTACGACTTCACGCTCAGAAACTACAAGTCTATGATTTCATGCTCGATGGCGTCTATTTTACGCTCAAGAGGCTACGAACTTATAATTTTTATGCTATTACTTTCCGCACATCCAGAGGATACGCAGGCCAGAGTGCGCGTACGTCTGAACGATTCTCAAAACGGTAAATTGCAGGAGTTTACACAGAAGAGACTCCTTCTTGGCCCAAAAATATCCCAAGTACCCGAAGCATACAGAGTTCAAACATTAAAAAATTACTCTTCTCGGGTCAATTGGAGGTTCATCCAGAATCCAGCCTGAATATTTCATCTACAGCTCAAGATGGCGACTCAGTTCGACAGCCATTTCTCGCCCTGTTCCAAGAGATTTTCGAGAAATCATTCTTGAAGATGAAGTCTGAACAAGAATTCTGTTTACACAGAAGTGAAAATAATATTTCAGAATTCTACGCGGTTCCTCATTCCTAACAGCAGAACAGTTCGAACACTCGACTGCTAAAGCGGCTTTCTGCGCATCACTAGTTATGCGTAAAAGACAGGACAGGACCTAGCACTCTTTCTATACAGAGTCGGCGTAAGAATACCAGACGTGTCGAAGCTACACATATTCAGACTTTACAGCAACGTATGGCAAAACGATCATATGCACGGAAGAAGAAAAAGATTTTATTAAAATTAAAATCATGATTACATATGAGGGAAATCCTGTCTACAAGGGGGTTTTCTTCATTTTTCATGGTTACATATGAGGGAAATCCCGTCTACAAAGGATTTCCTCGTCTTCATTGGAAGGCCACCCCAGAATATGTTCTATCAGGTTCTCACATCGGTGCAGATCTTCCTCTTCTTCCATGGCAGTTCATCGACCACCACAGTCATGAACAAGAAGATCGATGGCGGGAGGATACAGAACTGGGCCTGTATTAAATGCCCATCCTCCATACGCCATGACAGATCCAGTTGAGGCTTCTTTAAGCCCAACTCGATCAAGGATGGCAGTTACAGTTTTTCTGCTTTCGTCCGCGGAGGTATCAGGAGAAGATCTACAGCTTGCAAGCTGTGTGGTCTAATATGACCCTTCCTCTCTCCCGGAAGAACCGCCATACAAAGTTGCTGATTATCCCGAGCAAGGGAGGCTAAGATATCCTTCCATGATCCATCGTTGCAGATGACACTTGCTCGAAGACACCGTCTTTTTTGGCTCCCTACATGCTGGAAGAAGATGGTCTTCTTCCTCAGGTCGACCCGACGAACTCCGGCGATCATCTATGTGTGGTAAAGGAGATGTGGGAAGAACAAGTTAAACTCCTTAGCCTTTTTATAGGCGAAAAAGGTCACACCTATCCCCAATAACTTCGCCATAAAAACTGGCCTGAAAGAACGTGTCAAACTTGACCGTTTCGGGCTCCATTCAGAAGCGTTTCAAGTTACGAGGAACGGTTTATGCTTCATTCAAAGCGTTTCAAATTACGAGGAATTTAAAAGCTTTGAAGGGGGTCTTGTAGAAGCATGAAAAATACGCTGGATGACTATAAGCAGCATGTTGATGCGCAGCAGCGTAAAAAGATGACCTCAGAAGCCATCAACATACAACAGAGCTTTTCTGCTGAGCACAGCGTAAAAATTAAGCTCGAGGACCATCCGCGTAATGCAGTACGTCCAGGCCGCCTCAAGCGTAAACAGGGGGCTTCGTCGCCTCTATGGCGTAAAACACATCCGCTTTCAAAGCAGCATTAAAGCGTACGAGGAACGCTTCGTGTTCTCCGAAGTGAACCTGTCATATCCTGCAATGAACCTGACGTCTGGACTTCTGACAAAGGGATACTGCTTGACTACCCAGGTGTCACGCCCCAGTCCCAAAAATACGTAGGACTAGGACACGTAAGCATGCCAGCCGCATGGATATGGCAACTCCAATATATGGAAAACAATCCACGCGTACGCTGTAATATGAATATCAAATCCACAAGTGGTATAAACATATGTCACAAGTCACAGGGTATAATCTAAATCTCATCCACCAAAATCATATCTGAATAAAATAACTAATGTCTATGAAACTAGATCTCAATAAGAAGTATCTAAGGATGATAGTTGGATGGAAACAAATCTACTACCAACTCAAATGGAAAAGTAAATACAATATAAGTACAACACAATCAAGCCCAATATAAGTATACCAGCTATCGATCACGGCTCGAAGAGAAGACGTCCACAAAGCATATACAACCATCCAAATCTGTGCTCCTGCAAATACTCAAGAACAGGTACACCTGGCAGCGGACCAGGTCCTCAGAGGGACATAACAAGATACTTAAACATATGCCAATAAAGTACTGAAATAAATATCCACTGGGTCGCCTAACCGTCTAAAGTGAATGCAGTTTAAGAACAACTTTCCCAACTCGTGGGCTATCTGGCTAAAATGGGATTGGCATAGTTCTCTTGGAGATCCAGGGGCCTACAAAGGTACGGCGTCTTTCGAACACCGGAGGCCCGCCTGATAATAATATAATATATAGTGGTCATCATGACCGCGCATCTCCGGCGGAGCGTACGGGTTACACAAAGAAAGTGCAACGAAGCCCACACGTCTTACTTGTTGTTCTCCCCACCCCATGCTCTAAGCATGTCATATCCATGACACGATAATACCTCTAATAACTGCCAAGTCTACTAGCATGCAAAGTTTCTAACAGCAGTTATTCCTAACGCACGTCCCACACGTACAGGAGGCTAACCTGCACGCAAGTCCGTGATCTACATGAGACTCACAACTCGTGTAACAACTGTGTCATGGCCAATGAACCTAATGATGCTACATGATAATGGGGTAGTCTCATGAACAAGGTCAATGCAAATACATAAATAAAAACATATCGTGACGACACTGTCGCGCGCATTTTATATAACAGTTAAAATATATGAACTAAAGACAAAATAAAGATGCATGCAACATATGGAATATAAATAACAGTACAATGGCAAGGTATACTTGCCTGGCAAGGAAGCTGCAATGTACCAATAACCTGCTCCAGAAATCGTACAGAACAATCCAATATCCTATGTACACATAAATATAATATAATAGAATCATTAGTCATTACACTAGCACATACTCAACCACATTTACACTAGACTCAGGGGGTATACTAGGGGTAACACTAGTCATCAAACACGGTCAATTACGCGTTGAATTACGCGGGTGTCGCATCTTCAAGTACTGTACGAAATCAGTCAGTCAACTGACAGGTGTCTATGCCAGTATGTTAATGTACGCAAGGCAGACAAATTCACAAGTTCTTAGGGTCAACATGGTCAAGGTAAGTATGGGATAGTCCACGATGTCCTAGGGTCATACAGTCTGAATATTTAGTCATAATTATCAATTAGCATTTACTTACATATATATTCATATAACTATATAATAATATAACCATTAATTAATTTTAATTTATTTAATTCTAGAATAATTACTCTAAAATCCTATTTTAATCTTATTATTCTGATTTTTATGTTAATTCCTAAATTTTGTCCAAAAAAATTGAATTTTATCAACTCGAGACTCATGGCACGCAAATCGAGGCGATCTGTTGACCAAAAAGTCAACCGATACTAACTCGACTTTCATGCATGATTTCCTGTAGATTTCAGCATCAAAAACATACTGGAATTTACGGCTCGTCTGAATTCAAATTCGTTTGGGAATTATGGCATATACAAATTTTGTATTGTGCACCGGTGGTTAAATTCTAACCTAGAAGTTCTACAGAATTAACAGTACGTAAATACTTCGAAATAAATTCTGGGAAAAATATATGTCGATGATCTCTACATTAGCTTTCCGAACCTTAAACGGTTCGTGATTCTGATTCCTGGTTCTCCCGGAATCGCAAAACATCGAAACACGTCTATTTTCGGACATACTGTGCTCTACGAATTTTCCAGAATTTAATACACATAATTTCGTAAAAAAATTTATATAAACAGAAAGCTAACCTCAATATCGTTCTAAAAAAAAACTGGAGCGCATTTGGAGTCCGGAGCTAGGAGATATCGTCTTTTTAATTCATCATAACTAGTAGAAAATGAGGCTGAATTTATGACGAATTTGGACTATTTTTTTGGACGAAAAAGAAAGGAATTTGGGGAAGAAAAATATGAAGGATGAGGTATTTATAATGGTGGACACTACTTAATTAAATACGACTAGGATTGGTTAATTTGGATAGGATTATGATGAATTTAAATAAGGATAGGATATGCATGAAGTTGATTTCCTAGTAGGTTCAGGATTTGAATTAATTTAAAATAGAGTTTGAATTTATCTCAATAATTTATAATCTTAAATATGATTAAAGATAACACAAATAATTTATAAAATCTTATTAATATCTATTAACACTAAATTAGCATCTATCTAATGTTAAGACTATATATATCCAAATAAATCCTAAATAATTTTAAAATCTAATTAAATTTCTTAAAATTCTAAATAAATTACAAAAAAATGTAATTAAATATTTTAAACTAAAATAAATATTTGGTAGGAACGACATGCAAGTATGGTCGTATAGTAAATCATAGAAGTCCTAGAAATTTATGTTTTCTTAGTTTTAATTACAAAAAATTCTAGAAAAATCTCCAAAAATTCAAAATAACCTAAAATAATTCTAAATGAATATTTATATAAGTAAATATATCAAGAAATTTATTTTCTAATTAACTAAGAGCATATTCTAAATAAATTCAACATATATAATAAATAATAATAATATAAAATATACACAAAATACCTATTTTGGGTGAGGGAGTTTACACCAGGCGACGGCCATAATGATGGCACGACACTGCGACCCAGGTTGTCGTTTACTGCCATTTCCTTTGCGTAAACCGCTTTTACGCGTACAGAGGACTACGCCGCCTAGTTTTACACAGGCAGATGTGAGCTGTTTACGCTCCGCGGAAGACAAACAGCCTGCCACGTCAAAAGCTGCACTTCGTACAGGGCTCGAGGCACGTCTCTGCATTTAATGCACAGAGCGGTAACAGTTTCTCGAGGCATGTCTCTGCGACTGATGCACAGAAGGGCTGCAGACCTTCAAAACACGCCTCTGCATTTAATGCGCAGGATGATGGCGGATCTCTGCATTTAATGCAAGGGATTTGATTAAATGTCACCGAACCGTCGTTTAGTGACATCCCCTTCGTGTAAACTACGCATGCAAGGGAATACGCTGCCTAGTTCTACACAGGCAGACGTGAGCTTCTTATGCTCCGCGGAAGACAAACAAACTGCCACGTCAGCAGCTACTCTGCGTACAGGATTCGAGACGCGTATATACATTTAATGCGCAGAATGATGACAAATCTTAAAGACAAGCGTCTGTATTTAAAGCACAGGATGGTGGCAGATCTCTGCATTTAATGCAAGGGATTTGATTATATCTTCAAAAGCCGTAATTCCGGCTAAGACGTCCACATCAGCACTCTGGCACGTTACGCGGCGGCTTCTACGCCCATTCAGCTTTTGTGCTTACTCGGCTTCTACGCCCATTCAGCTTCTGTGCTTACTCGGCTTCTACGTCCATTCAGCTTCTGTGCTCACGCGGCTTCTACGCCTACTCGGCCTCTACGCCCACTCGCCTCTACGCCTATTCGGCTTCTATGCCTACTTGGCTTCTACGCCATGGTGACAGACATTGGCTTCTACGCCAACCTCTTCTACACAAGTGATACCTACCTACGTGGCTTCTACGCCGTGATCTTCGCAGCAGTTATACGCATTTTGTCCCTTAGTTGGACACGCGTCACACGCTCATTCAAAAGATCATCTATACGCAGGCATTGGTTATTTTAAACCGTCGTGTAAAAGGGTGATGTACTTTCCACTGCTCGATTTCTACGTCGACTAAGTGGTCACTGTCACCAAAACTCTATAAATAGAGACCTCTATCCACAGAGGTCCAAGGTCGACAAAATAGATTCCAAGGTCAACAAAATAGATCCCAGGGTCTAAGAATATCGATCCCAAGGTCGAGAAAAACAAGGAGAGAAGAGATCAAGAGAGATAGAAGAATTTGGAGCTCAGGCAAAGAGTAGTGATCGACGACATTGGCATCGTGCATCCATCCTCTTCTGCAACCTTCGAAGCTGCGTCCTGTCTTCTACGGCACTTCTTCATCATCGTGTGGTCCAAGGGCTAAAGTGATCGACTGCAGATCAGACACCTATAACAATATTTACCCAGATTAAAAAATTATACTAGACATCCTCGTGTAGGATTAATTGTACTTCCTGTTTGTAAACAAAAAAAATGGGTTTCGTATAAACCCACATCTTATATACACTTTTTTACGTTTTCTACCACAAACAGAGGGTATGGAGGAAGAGATTGAACTTCTATCCTTAAAAGGAAATATATTTTCAAAGTAAACTGCATCTCTTGCTTCTATAATGGTATTGTTATAGATTTCATTTACTTCTGAGTGAGTCACTATAAATCTATTGGCATAGCTGTCTAAGGCATATCCTATGAAAACAGCGTCTACAGTCTTGGGACCAATATTTCTCTTTTTAGGTTCGGAAATTCCGACTTTAGCAAGGCATCCCCAAACTCTAAGGTAATTAATCCTAGGAGCTCTACCTTTCCACAGCTCATAGGGAGTCTTATCTTTTGTCTTACTAAGAATCCTATTAAGAATGTAACAGGCAGTTAAAAGGGCTTCTCCTCACAAGTTATCAGGAGCACCAGAGCCAAGAAGCATGGCATTCACCATATCTAACAGAGTGCGGTTCTTGCGTTCAGCAACTCCGTTAGACTGAGGTGAATATGGAGCAGTTACCTCATGAATTATTCCATGTTCTTCACAGAAGTTAATCATTTCGTTTGAGATATATTCTCCACCACGATCAGATCTAAGGATCTTAATCTTCCTTTCTAATTGATTCTCAACTTCAGATTTGTAGACCTTAAATTTATCTAGAACTTCATCTTTGGTTTTTAGAAGGTAGATATAACAATTCTTTGAATAATCATCTATAAACGTAACAAAGTATTTTCTACCGCCTCTGGTCAAATTCCTATTTGAGTCACATACATCACTATGGATAAGTTCTAGAAGGTCAGAATTTTTTTATACATATTTGAATGGTAATTTAGTGTGTTTGGCTTGAACACAAATCTCACATTTGTGTTTGTCATCTATTGGAGTCTTGGGAATAAGATCTAAAGTCATCATTCTTTTAATAGAACCTAGGTTCACATGACCTAGTCTGCCATGCCAAACATTTAAAGATTCTACATTAGAGACAATGAGAGAACAATCAGAAATTTTATTCATTGTGCTTAAAATGAAAAGATCGTCTTTTACAAAGCCTTTTCCTATAAAGGGGTCATGCTTAGAAAATACTACTTTATTTGCCTTCATTACAATTTTATATCCTGAGGCTACAAGAAGGGATCCACTAACTAGGTTTCTCCTGACAGACGGCACATGAAGAACATCATGAAGAGTTAAGATTTTTCCTGATGTCATTTTCAGGTCAACTTTTCCTCTTCCAATAATTTGTGCCGTTGAGCCATCTCCTAGGGTCACACCTCCTCCACTTGATTCCTGATAGTTTGAAAAACAGGATCGATCAAACGAAACTTGAACATTAGCTCCAGAATCCAACCACCAATCATCAGAATGGTAAGAGAGGTTAATAAATGGTTGAAAGCTTACAGACCTGAAGGAACTCGAAGAACCTTTGTGAAGCATGTTCGCTTCTGGTCTAACTGAGCCCTTTCCTTTGTAGGAGGTCTGGACAGCTTCCTTCTTCCTATGGTAGCAGTTGGTGGCCATATGGTTTGTTTTACCACACACAAAATAAAATCTCTTTTGATCCTGAGTCTGACTGAAGTTTCTAGGTTTATGGTTTTGGTGATGATGGTTTTGATGGTTAGGCTGAAAGTTTTTCTTCTTCTTGAAGAAATTCTTTTTGGATTTATAATGAAAATTAGATTTGGGTTTTCCTTGGCCTTCTACAAGGTTTACCTTAGCATTAGATTCAGTCTTAGGCTTAGACCTCAATTTAATTTGTTCTTCGGTTCTAATTTTCTTTAGGACTTGATTGTAGGTAAGATCTCCTTGTGTATGGATAAGTTTCTTAGTAATATCAGACCAAGAGGGAGGTAACATGTCTATTATGCATGCTATTTTATGCTCATTGGAGAAAGATGTGTCTTTGGCTTGAATATGCCTAAGGTATTCTTGGAATTCATGGAGCTGGTCATTCATTGGCTTGTTATCTACCATGAAATACCTATCAAAGGTTGAAGAATTAAATCTTTCTATTCCGGCATCATCACAGCCGTATTCATCTTCCAAGGCTTTCCAAAGTTCTTTAACGCTCTTGTATTCAAAAAATATATCATACAAGGATTCAGATAATGCGCTTATAATTCTATGAAAGCAGTGGAAGTCTATCTCTTTAGGGGTTTTTGGTTTTGAGGAGGTGGACACTCCTATGTCAGACTCAGTATCATCAGAATCATTTGTGATGAGTGTGGACCCATCAATGGCTGAAATAAGTCCTAAGGTCGTGAGCCAAAATTTTATTTGGCTCTGCCATCTTTTAAAGTAAGAGCCATCAAACTTAACAGGTTTTGCAGTAGAGGATACCTCCTTACCAGTCATGTTTGCAGTCTGAAAAAATATAAATTTATTTAATAACAATGTCTAAGATAATAGTTTAGGTGGTCTTTGCTAAACAATCTTAAAATCTTTAGTTTTTCAAGTGTTGATCAACTCATGTTAGCTGTAGGGGCCGGTTCCCAGCTAGCGGCGGTCTGAAAACTCTTAAGTACCGTGTCGCTTAGGGCTATTTACACCTGGTTGACAGAATGAACCTTTCGGCTTGTGCCCGAGTTTGTCTCTACTTTGAAACTTTAGATTTGAAGATTTTATTTTCAATTTCCTTTTTACTAAACTATTTTCTTTTGGTCCTAGATTGCTTTGAAAAAACTAAGTGATTATTTATGAAGCAAATTGTATGTTACAATTGAAAAAAAAAATTGTGATCAAAAAATTGCAATTGACAAAATTATCAAATGTGCTAACAATTTTTAAAACACTTTAAGCAAATTTACAATTTGACAGTATAGTAAGCAATTTGATAAGTAAACAAATAAATCAATTGAGGAAATGAAGCAAATTGCTAACAACTGTTTTGAGTTAACGATTATGGTCAAATAGAAAATATTAAATCACTACTAGAAAAAGCGGGATTAGCGACGTATTTTAGCGACGTCAAAAGAAACGTCGCTAATAATACATAAATTAGCGACTCATTATAAACACGTCGCTAGACGTCGCTAAATGGCGACAGTTAGCGACGTTTAGCGACTTTTAATACGATTTTAAAAGATAAGTCGCTATAAGTTCAATTAAGGTCGCTAAACGTCGCTAATATGTCTAATTTAGCGACGTTTAGCGACGTATATAGCGACATTTAAACTCAAAATATTTAGCAACGTGTTTAGCGACGTCCTTTACGTCGCAAATATTTAATTTAGCGACATTTTTATTGGACGTCGCTAAACGTCGCTAAAATTTGGTTAATTAGGGGTCGGTTTCCTTTTTTCCCGTCAGTTGAAATTTTGATTCGAAAACATATTCCCCCCCCTCCCCAGCTCCGTCGACCGCGACTACTCCGGCAAGGTATACTCTCTCTCTCTCTCTCTCTCACAGGACACATGTGATATTGACACAAACACGACACACACACTGACACTGACACAGACTCAGACACGGCACACACACACACTGACACAGACACTGATCTGGACCTAGGGTTAGGGTTAGGGTTAGGTTTTTTGACATGGGGTTAGGGTTAGGTTTTTTGACATGGGGTTAGGGTTAGGGTTAGGGTTAGGGTTAGGGTTAGATTTTTTGACAATGTTCATGCATGTGCGATCATGTAGAGATCAGATTTTAATTTCTTCTTTCAAGTATAAAATAAATAAATAATATGGATCGATGAATAAGAAAGAAAGAACATAAGTGTATTTATTTGCACTTTTGCAATATATATATATATATATATATATATATATATATATATATATATATATATATATATATACATACATACATACATACATACTAATTGTTTGATTTTGTGGTTACTATTCATTGGTCCAATGGAGGAGGGGAAAAAATGATGGCTATTATTGAATCCATGTTCATATGTCATGACTACGTACATTGGGTGAACAAATTAGAACTAATTCCTGAATATTCGTACAACAACTGATCATGTGATCAAATTAATTAGAACGCCAATTATTCGACCAGGAAGTGTATGATCTAAGCAACCGTCCTTAATTGTGCCCCAAGAATTTTGAGCTCTAGCTACTTCCTCGTTCCACTCCCAATATATATAGGGGTTAATTGCCGAAAGCAAAGTACTACGGAGTTATGTATCTCAGTTCCTCACCCTACTGGTGCTTCGTCGCAGCCCGGTCCATCTCCGTCGGCGGACGACCTGTGGGTGACCGCAGCTGGTGGTCTCCAGAGGGGTACGTACTACGGTACGGGCTCCTATGGCGCCCTGGTTGCGACGCAGTCATCTAGGACCTCCCCGACAGCTGTGCATTCCACACACCCCTCGCAGTCGCAGCCCTCGCAGTCGTCGGCCAGAGTCCAGGAGGCCGTCCAGGAGGCCGTTGACCGTCAGATTGCGTCTCTCCGTGACGACTTGCTGCGAAGTATGGAGGACCAGTCCCGGTCCCAGCCGTAGGCGGACGATCCGATGCTTATCGCACGATTGGATATGCTCGACCGCAGCATGACGGAGCTACGAGAATTGACAAATGATATTAGAGCCTCCAATGATCGCAACATCATGGAGCTGCAGGCGTCACAGCTATCGATGGGCGAGAAGCTGACGAGAATGCATGCGTCACAGCTATCGATGGGCGAGAACCTGACGAGGACGCAGGATTCAATGGGTGATAGCAGTACGAGGCTGTTATCTACCCTGGATTCTTACAACCAGCGACTCGCAGACTTGGAGCGGGCACGGCCGCCACCGACGTCACTGCCTTCTCCATCGACATCGGTGTCGATTCCACGGGACGAGTATGAGGAGTTGTTATCCTTGAAGCGCGCCGCTGGTCAGCCTCCTGTAGATCCGTAGTAGTCTAGTTATTTTTATTATTATTTATGAATTATTGGTACTTCAACAATAGACATGATGTATGATGCTTCTTGTGGTCTTGAATTTTTTAGTTAATTTAATTGGATTATATAGTTGTCCACATTTAATTGGATTGATACTTCTTGTGGTTTTTAATTTAATTGGATTATATAGTTAACTGGATTGAATCATGTTGGTGTGTATGATGAAGATGCTGTAAAACTGCAGGGAATCACCAATATTTGATTCTGGAAATTTTTTTTTTTTTTTTTAAATTAGCGACATTATTAGCGACGTGTAGCGACGCTTAGCGACGTTAATTTACGTCGCTAATTACGTCGCTAATCAGCGACTCTGTAAAACGTCGCTAAGTTCGTCACTAATGACGTCGCTAAAGTCGTCGCTAAGCGTCGCCAATTGCTGACATGGCAAGTATAGCCAGGTCATTAAAGACGTCGGTGTAACATCGTGATTGACGTCGCTAATCAGCGACGTTTAGCGACTTTAATGAACGTCGCTTTTTAGTGACTTGGCGTCGCAAAACGTCGCTAAATTCAGCGACACATTAAAGTCGCTAAAAAACGTCGGTATAGCGACGTTTAGCGACGTTTTTTGTTTTAGCGACTTGGTGTTTTCCGACTGCTTCAGAACGTCGCTAATTACGTCGCTAAACCTAATTAGCGACGATTTATTGTTATTTAGCGACGTTTTTAGACGTCGCTAATTTGACTTTTTCTGGTAGTGAATATGGTTATTTGCTATGGTAAATATTAAGCAAATTGAATTTTCTAGAATAAAATTTAAACTACTGCAACTTAACAATATTGGCTACAGTAAGAGTAATTTTCTACAAGTTAAAGCTTGCTATAGTCAGAAATTTTTAAAATTTTCAATTGACAAATTATCAACTATGCTACAGTAACTATCAACTTTTAATTTATTAATCAACTTAGTTCCAGAAAATTTTATGTTACTATGCGAATAATATGTTGCTACAATATTATGAATTAAACAATGCCCAAACAAAATTTCGGTTATGTAGCAAGAATATGCAACAAATATTAACCTAATTGATGAAAAATATATATATAATAAACGGTTAAATTTTTTTTTTCTTTAGCAGCGAATAAATAATGGTATATTACGAATATTTCTGAAATTTTCTAGCAAGATTTAGATGAAAAATTCTAACATAAAGATCAACTCTTAGATTGTTAGAAAAATTGACGTTTTCTTAATGAAAACTTTGTGAATAAAAAATAAAATAGACTGATGTTACCGGCCTCTGGGGAAGTCGTGCACAAAGCACTGCCCTAAGAGTTGATTCGGGATCTGTGTGCAGACGTTTTCTGTAAACCCCCATTCCTGAAAACCGTATTAGCTATTATTTAATTAATTATTTAAATTATAATAAGGAAAAGAAAAGAAAAACAGAAATTCCTATTTGACCAAACCCGCAACCCGTTAATCATTCTTGCGTAAAACTCATTTAGCAAAAACCCTGCAGAAACTCTTTCATGCGTAAAAATCCAACCCGCCTAAATTCCTTTCTCTACGCACAAAACCACTTCCGCGCGTATAATAAAAGCAGCAGTGTACCCGCGTAAACTCTTCAGTTTTCTGCGCGTACAACCAAAATCATGCGTATAACTCTCCGCCGCTTTCTATTTCCTCTGACGCGTATAAGATTACCCTACGTATACTTCCTTCCCCGCGCGTAGTATCAGCAGCAGAAGCAAAACCCAATTTTGCTTTGCTTTGCCTTTCCACACGTGTAAGAATTTCATTCCACCACTCCTTAAAAGATCTTCTCAACCGCACACATAAACCAATAAGAAGAAAACAACAGCAATAGTTTCTTAACCATTAAGTAAATTCTACCGACTCCTTATTCCTATATATAATTACAACTTCCACACATTAACTCTTCTTCTTATCACACTTAACATTTCTTTGGACGAACACTTTACAGGACTTTACTCGGCAAGTATACCTTGCCACTGTACATATATTTACGTTCCAATTAATACATGCATGTTTAATTTTGCCTATATAGATGTTTATTTTGTAGAGTTTGGACCTATTTCTGAGACCACCCAGTATTACGGAGCATCAGTAGATTCATTGGCCATGACACAGTTGCTACACGAGTTGTGAGTCTCATATAGAACTCGGACTACGTATCGGGTTGGCCGCCTGTACGTAAGCGCCGTGCGTCAGGAATAACTGCTAATAGAAACTTTGTATGCTAGTAGACATGGCAGTTATTAGAGGTATTATCGTCTCATGTATATGACATGCTTAGAGCATGGGACGGGAAGAACAATAAGTAAAGCATTTGGGCTCCTTTGCACTTTTCTGTAACGCCCGGACTCTCCGCCGGAGAAAGGGTGATGATGACCATTATATATTACTGGCGGCCTCTGCCGTTCAAAAGACGACATGCTTTGAGGCCTCTGATTCTCCAAGAGAGTCACGCCAATCCCATATTTTAAGCCAGATAGCCCACTTGGTGGAAAGTTGTTCTCAAACTGCATTCACTTAGATGGTTAGGCGACCCGATGAATGTTTATATTTCAGTACTTATTGGCATGTTATTATGTATCTTGTTATGTCCCTCTGAGGACCTGGTCCCTTTCCAGATATGGACGAGCAGGAGCTTCCACAGGAGTATGGGCTTGGACCGGATGCTACTTACGAGATTGAGGAGATCTTACCCTCAGAGTATCTGTGATTATGTCTACTGTTTATATATTTTGGTGCTACTTCAGGATAGTCGGTTTGTAGTGGATTTGTTTCCACCTGACTATCAGACTTGATATTCACTTTGTTATCCAGTTATATTTTAGTTTTATTCCTACTGAGTATTTGTGCTAGTATATTACCACTGATGGATTGCATATTCATTTACAGCGTACGTGTATATATGGTTTCCATATATCGGAGTTCATATACATACGGCTGGGCGTGTTACGTATTCCTAGTCCTACGTATTTTGGGACTGGGGCGTGACATTTCCCGAAGCTCCTAGTGGTAAAACCCCCGCACTACCGTTATCTCGTCACCGCACACGACTCGGAGAGAACGACCAGGACTTAGCTCTGCACATTTTAGGGTCTCAGCCCGAACCCGAAGAGGAAATCGAATCGGCATTCGGCACCCGCAGATGTGGGTGTGTACGCACCCGCTACGCGCGTCAAACCGAACCGAACCGAGCCGAGCCGGGCGACGGCGGCGGCGCGCGCGTGTGGCCCAAGGGGTTCCCCACACAATAATTTTAAGAAAGCAAAGAAGAGGAACTAATATATGTACACAAGGAAGGGGTTAGCCCATCCGATGTGGGACTAAAGAAAAGAAGAAAATTGAACTTTTGCTAAAAAAAAAGCGAACCGTAGATAGAGATGATGGATATTTCCGTATCTAAAGCAAGGAATTGACATTCTTTATTATTTACCTATCCAAACTGTAGCACTACATATATAGTAACTCTTCATTTTCATGAACTCTATACTGAGCAAATGGTGATTTGAAGTTCATACGGGTACATTTTGGAAGGAAGGAAGATAATGAATCCTTATTTATTAGCGTCCTATGCTCTGAGGGAATCGACAACCATGCATTGCATGTTATGTTATTTTTACGGAACTGATCCCTCCATCTATCTGATCATACGGCATTCAAGAACAGTAGCAGTTTAAATGACAACCCGATTCTTAGGGATGAGCTTCATGACCGATAATCGAGATCCTGAAGAGTTTTATAATCCTGAAAGGAAAACAAAGATTCCTTCTCTTGAGAAGAGAAGCTTACGGAAAACCTACATCCCGCAAGAACCTCGGGTAAAGGAAGAAAATCTTATAAACCTGGTGAATTGTACTGAAAATTCTTATCAAGTGTGCACCCTTCATGGACTAAAAACTGGTAAAATATCAAAAATCTGTTGAGACTGTTAATTTTTCTTTCTTTCTTTTCCTTTAACTAGTTTTAGATTTTTTACATAACAAAGCAGATGATGGACATGAAATACGTTGTCGACAATGAAAGTCTTGTGTCAGGAACTCCGAACTGTTGGGATCCAGTCTGAATTTGGTAAATTTTGGAGTCCAAATATGATCAAAGATTTGATTTGATATAATTTGAAAATAAACATTAAATGTAAGATTTGATTAGATTTCAAATTTGTATCAAATATTTAATCTCCCGTATTTGGACGTCCATAATTGGTGTTGGACTATTTTAGGTGTAATAGGATTATTATTTTAGGATTTTCTATTTATTATGACTTAAAATAGGTTTCCCATCCTATAAATAGGGAGGAGGAGGGTGGAGTCACAAAGAACAAGCACAAGTTAAAGATTCGGGGTGCTCGTCCACAGAAAATTTAAAAGAAAATTCGTGCTTTGCTCTTAGGACTTCGCCATCCTGGTTTGGTGAGTGATTTCAATTTTAATCTATAAAAACATATTTTTTTTTCTCCTTACTTTCTAACCTCAAAATAAAATAAAATAAAATAGCTTTAGTGAAAGCTCTCTTTGCTTCCTTCTTTAGGGAAAGCTCTCTTAGCTTTAGTGAAAGTTCTCACTATTTTGACACTTTTTCCTACCTAAAATTCTCTTCTTATTATCCTTTTTTTTTTAATAGCAGAGAACATCCAGCTGATTTTGATCAAACAATTGCCCTGTTGCTGCTGCTCATAGTAAACAACATAAAATGTTTAGCTTAATTCCTTACTTCCTCTAGGACATAAACATGTTTGAACAACTTTCACAAAGCTGCTGTGAAGACAACGCTAAACTACGAAACTGGAATGTAAACGAAGTCTTCTACAAATGGATAAAATTAAGAGGAGACTAATAGATATCTATATAACCTGGAAAAAAAAAGAGACTAAACTGTGACGACATAAAGACAGTTCGAGTCCTGAAACAAGAAGAGATTAAGACTAAATCTGCCTGCAAGTGGAAGATTGTCACAACTAGAATTGATTGATTTCATTAAACAGTTTGTAAATATATCTTGAGCTTCATCATCTCTTGGTGCAGAATTTACAGAGTGCTTAAGCCCTGTTTTGCGCAGTGGCTATCAATAATGTATAAATCCAATAAGTGGCATTAACATTTTAGTAAATGCTTTATACAATAAAATATCCCAACAATGACAATTACCACAAACAGTTATCAGTATCTTGTGAAGTTGCCTGCAACTAATCTAAATATTAAGAAAACAATTTCCGTTAAACAGGAAGATAAATTCGATTGTGCAACAACTTCAGATATGATCACAAGGGCAAAATCTATTTCAGAGGATGTAAGCCAATACACATTGAAAAACAGCAAAAAGAAAACAACTTCCATTCCATAAACAGGATACATTCAATTGTGCAACAACTTCAGATATGATGCAAGGGCAAAATCTATTTCAGAGGTAAGCCAATACACTTTGAAATACAGAAAATCAAACTTAACCAAAAAAAAAAACCTTAGCATTCAATTGCCTGCACTAAATATAAAGAAGAAAACAGTTTGAAACACCCCAAAATCACGGTTCCAAAAAACAATGGCACATGATAAGGCCACCAGAACTGGACTATAATGAGAGTTAGCCTAAGTTCAGCTATTCCACGTCGAAGGGAGTCGGTCGGATGTTATAGGTGGCATGTTGACATCAAGAGACAGCACAAGGTGGTCGATTTTGAGTTCCCTCAAAACTTTGATCAACTCGAGTATCACCAGATCTCTCCGGTACCACCTGAACTCCATATCCTGGAAGTTTGAAGCATGCCTCATCTGGATCGATAATCTCATTCGATCCACGCCTTCCACATCCTTGAGAACAATTTGTGGGACAGGATAATATTGCTCCGACATGTCCTCCATGTAACTACGACAGTTGGACAAGGTAATTACAACTTTGTAACAAGCATAAGTGTAACAAAAATTTATTCTACAGTTTCAATTCCTTACAAAATCAAGTATCATAAAAACAGCATGTGTTCCCTGCAGCTCTTATTAAAGGATTTGATGTGCTCGTGCAATTTTTTTTTCCTCATTTCAATAGAAGTAACATAACTTTTATTTGTATTTAAAATATAAAAAGTACCATCAAAACCTTCCATATATTTCCATTAGGTCCCTATGTCAAAGTGTATGTACTTATTTATATAACTTGAGGTTCAGCATGTATTCATCATCTTGCCCATGCAAGTTTGCCATAAACATTGTGCTCTCCTGGTAATCACCATGTAATACCATTAACTATTATAGGGTAATAATCAACTTACCTAACTAATCTTCCTTTCAAATTAGCAATCTTTTGGACTGGTGTTGAAACATGAATAATGAAGTCAATGGAATCCTCCATGTCTGGACTTTTTAAAATAATTGCCAATAGATAATGTAGCTAACTTGTCGTTGGGAAACGAAACCTTCTGGTAGTTGGATGTCAGAAAATTTGTTGTTAGTGTTCATTTCTTCAACGACCATCTGAAAAGTTCAATAGAAATTTTCAGTAAATTGAAAAAACAAATTAGAGCTTCAGATTAATAGATTGCATGTTATTCATTTTACCTGAACTCCATTTATATCGCAATGGTCCCCAACATCATATGGGTGCCTCACGAAAAAAAAAAAAATCGACTCAAATGTAATCTTCAACGTATTTCCAAACATAAAAACACCTACAAGAAGTGTTCCAATGACCACAAAGATTTTGAAATTTACAATGTTCAAAATCACAAGACAGAGAGAGAATGTTATTGCTCCCGCTATAAGGTTGAACAATTGATGAACTTTCTTTAGAGCAGACTTCATATCATTAAGTGTTAAAGAAAGGTGCTTTCTTTCTCTGAAAGTATTAACCTGCATCAGGCAACCATGGAAAGTTAATCCAGATGTTAACTCAAAAAATCATCTTTGTATCTGCTTTTTTTTAAATAATGCAAAAGATGGAGAAATACAAAATGAAAGACGAGTACCATCCAATTAATGAAGCACCTCTTGCTAACTTTATTGTTATTTTGTGCACCTTCAAAAAGGTTCATAGTCTTCAATGCTTCATCTTTCCTCATAAAACACATCAGATCTTCCAAATAGATGTACCTGTTCAATTATGTAATCATGATCAAAGTTTTAAGCAAAATTTACAAAATACTGTTGAAACTAAAAGAATGAGAAAAACACCAACTATAAAGAAGAAATTTATAATGAATCTTTTGGATGATTTTTTATAAATCATGCAAAAGATGGGAAAATTCAACATAAAGAAGAAATTTTATAATGAATCTATGAGAAAAACACTAACTATAAAGAAGAAATTACATAGTCTTCAATGCACAATTTTTGAACATATTTCTGTTTGTCCAATTTAGATGTAAAACATAGTTAATCTTACAAAGATTCTATTTAACTTAGCCTTTAGGGTCGTAGGCACCTCTCTCAAATAGTCATGAATAATTCTTCAGAGTATCATGTATGGTTTACTAAGCTTAATTTCACAATAATATTTGTTGAACTTAATGTATTGTATGTTAACTAGTCTTAATGTCATGTCTGTCACTTGATCTCAAGTTAAATATGTCAGCTTGGGTTAGTTTGTGTAACTTGAGTTTAGATTAAACAATTGTAGAGATTGAAGTTCAAAGGACACAGTGAACAAATATGTTCTCTGTAACTTGTTAACTATGGAGTATGAAGAAACATGAAAAAAATAACGGAAAATTTCACTCAGAGCACCAAACTTTAATATATTTGTAAAAAAAGCAACAAAGTTTTAAAATTTACAGAAAAAGTATTAAAACGCCCTTTGTAAGGACGTTTTACGCTTTCCCGTTCACCAAGTTAACGGTAAAAAATTGGACGTTAAAAAAAATATTAAAAAAGTAAAACGTCCTTTGGAATGGCGTTTTATATTTTTTATTAATTTTTTTACTCTCTCTCCTCTCTCTTCTTTGTTAAAAGAAAAAAAATAATATTAAATAAAACTAAAACGCCCTTTGGAAGGACGTTTTACTTTTTTTAATAATTTTTTTATTAATATTATATCATTCCCGTTCATCTCTCTCTTTCTGGTAAAAAAAAAATATATATTATTCTAAGAAAAATGCCCTTAAGAAGGGCGTTTTTCCTAGGAAAAACGCCCTTCTTAAGAACGTTTTTCTTAGAATAATATTTTTTTTTTTTCGAAAGTCGGACTTCTCTCTCCTCTCCTCAGACTGCTTTCTCTCTCTCTCTCCCTCTCCCTCTCCCTCTCCGGTCTCCTCTCTCCTATCACTTCTCTCCCGCCAGGTCGAGTCGGGCCCGCTCAGCTTTGACCCCGCCGCCGCGTGGGGGACGTTCGTCGGGGTCTACGACGGGCACGGCGGGCCGGAGACCGCGAGATACGTCACGAATCACCTCTTCCGGAATCTCAAGAGTACGTGGCTCTGCTCTTTGTTGATTTTTGAAATTTTGACTTTTTTGGTTCTTTGATTCTTTGATTCAATTTTGATATCAACAAAGAGGAGAGAGAGGAAAAAATGAGACTTTGGCACGGGTGTTTCATGTTTGGTTCTTTGATTCAATTTTGATATCAAAATGAGATTTTTATTAAAAAGAAAGTAATTTGGAAGTGAGATGCAGATATGTTAGGTGTCAGATTAGACTGGTATTGCTCTGGAATCAATAGGCTTTTGTGATCCCTTTTGGTTATATGTTGTTGTTTTTGGCAATTTATAAGGGCACTACACAATTTACTCGGGGCTAGTCCATTGAAAAATTAGAAAAAATTACAAGTTTGCCATCATGAAAGTTACTCGGGGCTAGTCCACTGTTATAATCAGGACTGTCGAAATTTTGACAGTCCTACCACATGGAAGGACTGTCAAAATATCGACAGTCCTAAAAGTAGGAAGGACTGTCACAATTTTGACAGTCCTAACCTAGTTAGGACTGTCAAAAATATGACAGTCCTAAAAATTGATAGGACTGTCAAAATTTTGACAGTCCATTTCCCAAAATTACAAGTTTGCCACACTTGGGGCTGCCCCACACCAAAGTATAAAAGTGGAATGGGTTTCTATTTTTGGCATTCCACCTAGACTTAAGAAACCCTCATTCCACCAAGGCCAAACCTAAATTTGGAAATAGGTAGTTGTGGTTGGAGGAGTATTTAACTTTGGTGATACTCCAAGGAAAATACTTATAACGGTATGTCTTCGACAAGCTACGTTGAATAAGTTTTGCAATTGTGCGAAAAAGATTTAGTTTCTTTTAATTAATGTAGGAACAATGCATGAAAAAATGTTCGATGACGAAGTCGGATCGTCCAATTCATTAATTATGCACTCCGGACGTTCCGAAGAACAAGTTGGTTGTTCCGAAGCACGTTCGGTACGTAAAACGATAACTCTAATTTGACAGTCACGAGTTAGGACTGTAAACATTAGACAGTCCTATATAAATATAGGACTGTCAAATATTACACAGTCCTATATAAATATAGGACTGTCATAAATTCGACAGTCCTAATTAAAAGTAGGACTGTCATAATTATGACAGTCCTATATAAAAATTGGACTGTCAAAATAGTGACAGTCCTTGATATTTAGATGAAGTTATTAATTTATATATTTTTTTATATTGGTTATAGGAACCTTGTTCAGAGATTGTGGTACACCCTGGCGTTGGTGTTGATGTGGATGATATTTTCACAACGGATATTGAATTTGCAAGCCATGAAGAAGCAATAGAGTGGTGCAGAGAAGTTGGGAGACGACATAACGTAGTTATTGTCATTGCAAGATCCATCCGATCTCGGCCGGGCCGAAAATATCTTGAGCTTGGATGCGAAAGAGGAGGTGTGTTTAGGGATCATAAAAAAATGGTGTTGTTGAAAAAAAAATCCCTAAGAAAAATGTTGGGACGAGAAAATGTGGTTGTCCATTGAAGGTGTTGATTGTAAAAGTTGAAGATGTGAAGTGGATAATCGAAGTTAAGAATGGAAGACACAATCATCCTATTCCAGGGACGGTTACGGGCCATGCCTACGTGGCACGTCTGAAGGAGGATGAAAAAAAGTTGGTTGAAGACTTGTTCCTTTCAGGAGTTGCACCGAAACAAATTTTTTCTGCTGTGCGACAAAAACAAGATGGGAACAAGTCTACCATGAGGACGATCTATAATAGTTTGGCCAGAGCGAAATGCAATAGTATGAAAGGAAGAATGGCGATGCAGCAAGTATTGAAGTTGCTTGGGGAGCATCACTACGTGGAGTACCATAGAAGACATCCACAAACTGATGAACTCCTTTCATTGTTTTGGGCTCATCCTGATTGCACACATATGGCTCGGTCCTTCGCAGACGTGTTGGTCCTTGATTGTACATATAAGACCAACAAGTTCAAGATGCCTCTTTTGCATGTTGTCGGGTTTACGTGTACGGGAAAAACATTTGCAGTCGCTTTTTGTTTTATGAAGAGTGAGACAGTAGAGGATTACACATGGGCGTTGAGGAAACTACAATCCCTTTACACAGGTTACAAAGAGCCGTCTGTTTTTGTTACTGACAGAGAATATGCGTTGATAAATGCTATAGATATTGTATTTCCTTATGCGCATAGACTACTATGCACTTGGCATATAAATAGAAATATCCATGCTCAATGCAAGAAAAAAATTGAAACTGTGGACGGTAAAATAGACATGCTTCGCTTCGAAGAATTCTACAGTGATTGGAGTCTTGTATGGCGAGCAAGTACTACAGACAGTTACGAGGCAGCATGGTACATGTTCCAACAAAAGTGGGAGCCAAGCAACCCGACATGCATATCTTATATCAAAGATACTTGGCTAGGACCACATAAAGAGCAATTCGTGTTAGCATGGACCAACATGGTGAAGCATTATGGCACGATCACTACGAACCGGGTCGAAGGGGCACACTCATGTTTAAAAAGATATCTACGCTCATCGGTCGGTAATTTTGTCTCTGTTTGGCAATCGATTCATTTGATGACTATTGCCACGGTGAACGATATTGTAGCATCATTTGAGATGAGCCTCAATATTGCAAAGCATGAATACAAGCAAGAAAACCTCTTGGATGGTTTAACCCATGTGGTATCTCATAAGGCCCGGCAACTACTCGATTGCAAGAGCCATCCGTTGTTCGAACTCCTAAGGGAAGACCACACTCAAGAAAGAGTAGAGCCAAAAAGAAGGAGGAGGAGTCAACTAAAAGAGATCCATCCTTATTTGAACTTGTCGAACGCAGTTTGGAGGCGAAGTCCCTTGTTCGAACTCCTAAGATAACTATTCGAAGGGGGAAGAAACAGAAAACGATAGATGCAGTCACGGCGGAGGGTGTTCAAAACTTTTATGTTTCTTATAGTCTATACATTGAAAAATTCCTACCTGAGATACGGAACTTCATTTGGACTATTGATGATGTTCCTGCGGATGGCCACTGTGGATACCATGCACTAGCAAGACAACTAGGCTATTCAGTGGAAGCAGGATGGCGACAGGTTAGGGCAGAGCTGTACGAGGAGTTGGAGTCGCGACTAGCCTTCTATAGCCAGATACTTGGCGAAGAAATTGTTGGAGATTTGTTGGCAGGCATACCTTGTACGGAAACAGTTACCGGACCAGAGCATTACATGGATGTCCCGCCTGCTGCTTACGTCTTCTCTAATAGGTATAAGTTACCTATTGTAATTATCTCACAGGGTATTAACAATACTTTCTTTCCAATGTGTGCCCCCCCGGCCGAACACCGAGTATCCACTCTATGTTGCATTGGGCTTGTCGGACAACACTTCGTCATCCCAAGGTTGATCGCTCATTCTCCTATTCCGCCACCTTCTACGCTTTGGTATAAACACGCACCTGAGGAAGCGATCGCATGGACGACACCCTACATGGATGCAATGGCGGCCTATAAGAAGATGATGAAGATGGAGGATCCAAAAATTATGTCGGACGACTACTTTAATATTTTAATCGATTGATACTGCCCCATGTGAAGATGTATATTGTGTTGATCCATGTATGTTTAAGTGTATATTGAACTATATGTTGTACCTATTGTAATGAAAAGAGTTATGAAGATTTTGATTGTATAATGCGCATTGCTACCAATAACTTAGGACTGTCACAATTTTGACAGTCCTAGTTTACACTAGGACTGTCAAAATTGTGACAGTCCTAAAGTTTACTCACTGTCAATATGTACATTTATATAACTTTAGGACTGTCACTATTTTGACAGTCCTAGTGTACACTAGGACTGTCAAAATTGTGACAGTCCTAAAGTTTTCTCCCTGTCAATTTTGAGGAAATATATAACTTTAGGACTGTCACTATTTTGACAGTCCTAGTGTACACTAGGACTGTCAAAATTTTGACAGTCCTAAAGTTTTCTCCCTGTCAATTTTGAGGAAATATATAACTTTAGGACTGTAACAATTTTGACAGTCCTAGTGTAAACTAGGACTGTCAAAATTGTGACAGTCCTAAAGTTTTCTCCCTGTCAATTTTGAGGAAATATATACAGATCAAAATAAACAATTAACCCACTGACCAATATGCACAGTATACAGATCAAAATAGTTATATAAAGGCAAAATAAACTCATAGTGTCACAACATAGCAAAATTAACTCAAATTGTCACAAGTCAAATTGTCACAAGACTTGTTCCTTTCAAACTTTTACAACGTTTACAACTCAAATTGTCACAAGTCATGATTGTTCAAACGTCATGGCGCCTCTTCGTGCGTTGCTCTCTGGTATCCAAGAAAGGATATTCTTCAGCGTTGTCGATATTTTGGAGTTCGTCATTGATTGTCATATAATTGGAACCCTGGCAACTGACGAGGCTTCTTCCCAACTTCTTAACTTTTCTTGCCTATTCATGAAAAATTAAAATAATTGTTAGCCACAGTGACAAATATCAAACTTAAACTCTACAAGTAGGCTCACCATCTTGACCAGTGCAGTATATAAGACCGATTTGGGAGGAAGATCTGACGGTACACGCACAATATCCCCTCCGCGTTGGAACAAGGTCGGTAGTCCGACACCGGCGTAGTAGGCGAGATAGTCGTCGCTGCACTCCGCCATATTGACTGCTGCTAGCCGGCCGGTATCTCTAATGACGTGGCGTTGCCACTTGGTGAAGAAGTGCGATACCCAGTTGAATTGTGCAGGTATATAGTTTAGCGGTTTTGTACCGCGCGGAGGAGTTATCATTTGCAAAGTTCGCCTTGGGACAGTTTGTACGTAGCCAAACTGACGTAGCACTCTATCCGGCATATAAGCCTCCTCGATCTCATGACAAGTGATAACACCGTGATATAAGGCGACTGGTTGCAACGGACGGGTAGTCTGTCGCAAATCACGGTATGGATCCCATACAATCTGCACCGCATAAAATGTAGCATAACGTAGTAAATTCATACCAATTAAGTACAATATTAGGTCTAAATTCACCTCTTCTGTCGTCATTTCTTCGAGTGCATGCCGTAGAGCGGCCAATGTGTGAGAACGTTTGGCATCTACCTTACTTGGCTTCCATCGGCACATTCTTGGCATGTTCTCGTCATACCCTCGGTTCAGGCTCGCCCGCTGCAGGGTTGGGAAGTGCTCGTATATCCATGCCTACACGTTACCGGAAATATATTAGTCCAAAAATAAACAACACAATTTTAATTTATGTAAACAAGTTGACAAAGATATATCTATACATGGAGTAGAGTCTGGCATCCGGAAATAGTCTTCGAACCCACACGGGATGCCGTACCAAGCTCGCGGTAAAGGTATGCCAGTATACCGCTTCCCCAAGAAATTTGCTCCACCGTATCAATGTTGTCCAAATTGATGAGATATTTCGCATTTATGGACGTTCCAGACTTATCGGTAATGCCGACAGCCCCTAAGATGAACTGAATATATCCGCGGGCCACATTTTCGCTATTATCAATTTCAGGGGCCGTCTCAGCGAATATCTCCTCCAAATATTTTAGAGGAAGTCCGTAGGACTTCTTGAATTCTCGAATACTAGTAAAACTAGTGGCATCAACTCCCAGACACCCTGATACATAATCCACCATATAGTCGTAATAGTTGATGCTCGAATCATCAAAAGTATGATTCTGCATGGGACGACCATCAACCCTAAGTCCCAATATATGATGGACGTCATCAAGGGTAATCGTCAACTCCCCATTGGGTAGATGGAAAGTGTTGGTCTCTGGATGCCACCGTTCTACAAATGCTGAAATCAGTGCATTATCCACCGTCGTATATGAGTAGCTACCCAAATATTGCAGACCGGTGGGACTGATTTTTGACTTCACATCATCTCCCAGTAATTCATACCGCCATGAATTGCATTTTTTGCCATGGTTGATTACCGTCAACATACGACCACTCTCCTGAAAAGTCAACAATTGGATGAAATTAAACCTCTATGTAAAATAAACTTTGAACTTACAACTATATATAAATGTATCATAACGTAATGTACTTACCGGATTGTTCCATATTTGGTATGCAATATGGTTTTCGATCGACGGTAACATAGAGCAACCGTTTGGACGAGTGTCGCCTGGACTATCTGCCTGCTCAGAAGGTCCCGAACCATCAGTAGGCCGGTTTCCGAGAGTTCGTGGAAGACTCTCGACAGGACTATCTGCAGGCTGAGAAGGTCCTGAACCATCAGTAGGCCGATTTGGAACATTTGGCATGTCCTCATCGGAGGAGGAAGAAGAGCCGGAAGAACTAGGAGGAGCACGTCTCTTTGTGGCAATCTTCTTCGTCAATGGACGTCTCCTCACTTCAGGGCGTGCCTCGGCCTCGCGGATAGTCACGCCTTGCGAAACTGTGCGTTGCTTACGCATCGACGCAGTAGGACGTCTTCTCATTTCTTCATCCACAGTGTCCTTTCCAGGGGCATGACTATAAGACACAGACAAAAATTAATTTCTATTTTAACATAATAAGTGAATTTTTCCTCAGGACTGTAGCCATTTCTACAGTCCTGTAAGTATACAGGACTGCAGTTTTCTCAACAGTCCTAAACTTTTAGGACTGTAGAATTACCTACAGTCCCATATATATTTAGGACTGTAGGAAATTCGACAGTCCTATATCTATATAGGACTGTCGAATTTCCTACAGTCCTAAATATATATGGGACTGTAGGAAATTCTACAGTCCCGCTCGATACAGCTCGACAATGTCGAGCAGTCTCGACATTGTACGTCCTAGAATCATGTTCCAAACGACTTCTATGTCTAAACTACATCCTAGACTCCGCCAAGGACTAGTATGCCCTCATTTGAAAGAAAATAACTCAAAATTTTCAACATGCAAGATGATTTCGTATAATTTTTGGACAATTTTTCAAATCCAATAGCACAAGGAGAATGATGATTTCTACCTTGCTTCTTTCGAGACTTTGGGAGCCATCGACAAGGAGGAGGAGGACAGCGGAGTAAGGCCGGCGGGAGGGGGTCGGCTGAGGGGGGAAGCTCCGGTCGGCTGAGGGGGGGAAGCTCCGGACAAAGAAACAATGTTTTCTTTCAAATGTTCCAGTAAACCTGGGCTAGCCCCAAGTATAAACTTGGGCTAGTCTGAGTAAATGTTCCTCTTTTGTGGGCTAGCCCCAATCCTGGACTAGCCCCAAGTAAAATGGGCAGTGCCCTTATCAAAAGCCTTGTTTTTTTCTTGGACCATTGCTTTGTTGAATTGGATCTATTTTGAACTTATGATTAGTTTTAAATATTTGAAGTAGAGAGGAGGGGAGGAGAGAGAGAGGAGAGGGGGGGGAGGGGGAAAGAGAGGAGGAGAGAGAGGGGGGCGGGAAAGAGAGAGGAGAGAGGAGATAGGAGAGAGGAGAGAAATTAAAAGAAGAGAAAGGCTTGGAGAGAGGAGAGAGAGGAAAAAAAAATTAATAAAAAATATAAAACGTCCTTCCAAAGGGCGTTTTATTTTTTTTAATTATTTTTTTTAACGTCCAGTTTTTTACCGTTAACTTGGTGAACGGAAAAGCGTAAAACGTCCTTACAAAGGACGTTTTAATGTATTTCCTGTAAATTTTGAAACTTTGTTGCTTTTTTTACAAACATATTAAAGTTTGGTGCTCTGAGTAAAATTTTCCGAAAAAATAAAGAAAAATTTTGGTGTGTTCTTTTGATTGTCCACTGGTGTGCTCTTGGCTGCCAACCTAAGTGATATCAAAGCTCAGTTCAGATTTCCAGCTGGGTTTAAAGATTTGAAGAAAGAAATTAAGTTTTTTGAAGCAGCAGCATGGCCAGCACAAAAGGACCGGACCATAGCAATGTTCATGTTCCAGTTTTTTATGATGAGAACTATTATTTATGGTGTATCAAAATGGAAACTTTTGTTGCTTTCATTAGATGTCTGGGATGCAGTAAATAAAGAATTTGTAGAACCCGAGTCTTCGGAAACCCTCACAGATGCTCAGAAGGAGAAGAAAACTCAAGATGCAGCAGTACTGGCGGACGCGGGTCGACGAGGCGGGAGAGCGTATTGGCGCTGGATATCGTCTTGGCTCTGGAGGTGCAGCCGACTTTCCTCCTGTCCTGCTGCGAGAGGGTGGTGGAGCTGGGGTGCATGTCGATGCTCTTGCCCTTGCTGCGGTCAAGGTCCTCCTTCTCGGAGGAGTCTTGGTCGACATCGGAGGCGATGTCCTTGAACTGATCCATCAGGAGGGCTATATCGCCGGCGGAGGCCCCGGCGGAGGCCAACGAGCTGTTGAGCCGATGCTCTTCTTCCTCGATGACGATGCTCTTCTCTTTGCGTTTGCGGAGGAGGTCCTTCACGGAGGGGTCTTCGACATCGGAGAAAAACACTGCTTGATGAGAGAGAGGGGTCCTTCACGGAGGGGTCTGTCTCCTCGGTCTCCACACACACCCCTCTGTCCGACACCTCGGTCCGTGACCCCCTATTCATAATTACTGTCTGACACCTCGATTTTACCATTCATAATTACTTCTTTTCTCTTCCTTCTCCTTTTTTTCTTTTCCAACTCAAACGAACAATTATGATTATATTTTGTGTATACATATTGTTCTTAAAGACAGACTTAGCTGGCACTAGTCGTTGTGCCGAGCTGTCTTTTGTTGCAAGTGATTTAGTGGAAATATGAAAGAGGAGGAGAGCAAGCCAGTAACAATGCAAAGTACTCTAATTTTTGAATTCCTTGGCCTGGTCTTCCTTGCTATCTTTCGAACCAAAGAAGCTTAGGCGCTACGCAAATTTGCCTAACTTTGTCTGCCTATGTGAGGCAGCTGTTAAATGCTTTTTTTACCCCAAAAGGAGGTGATGCACTTACACATGGCCGGTCCAGGGGTAGGTCCCAAGGGCAACTTTTTTTTTTCTGATTAGGATAATCTTTCACGTTCAGCATAATCCCACAAGGAACTGGAATCACGAATAACACTTTAGGACTGGCCCACAATAAAGACCAAGAGGTAACCTAAAATTAGTTCGAAATATGACACTCCTTCCAATTCCTATCCCCGTTCCCATCCCCATCCCCCTCCACACACATACACTTCTACACCTCTTTTTCCATAGCTAACTGATATATTTCATGATGGCGCCACTATAATGCTAAAAAAAACAAGGTTCATTCCTTCCCAACAAGTCATAATTATTTTGGTGGACTTTTCCGCTCAAAAATGGATTAATGTTGTTGTTTTCTATCTCTCTACTAATATATAAGTTGGTTTGAAAATGACTTAAAATTGGACCGTCTAAATCGTTTATAAATATTCTATTAATTATTTTTTAATAAATTATTTAACTATTAATATAATTTAATTATAACTAAACACTTAACTCAAGTGACTAAGATTTAAGATATGTTTGAATTTAATTCTCTTGACTGTATTTATAATAAATTTATATTTATTTTTTTAATAATATTTTTTACGTGCGTGTCACGTTACTAGTTTTCTTAATGGCATCTGGATTGTCTTTTGTTGATTGTAACATTTGATAGATTGTAATGTGTGGGCATGTAATGCCAGAGTTGGTCATAGCATGAGATGTTTTTTCCCCACACGTATTGGCCAAGTTGGGCTGGCCTATTTATTAATCACGTGTTCCGTCCTCTCGAGCATTGCTCGTGTCGAGTTTCTCTGGCACTGTGTGCAATTGCAAGACTAAGGGGTTGTCTAGAAAGTGGTAATAAGTAACCACTTGATGGTGGTAATTAGTAAGAGCATAGTAGAAAATATTTCAAATACATATTTTAAATTATTAAAAATTATATATTGATACACAATGGTATATTTCAAATAAATACTCAAAATAAAAATAAAAATTCCTATTTGGTAATATTTTTTCTCTTTATTTTGTTATTTTTGGTGGATCCATCAATTAATATAGAGTAACTAGGACACGTTTCAAATCTGGAGTGTCTGGTAGTTTTCTAACAATTTTTAAGTATGCACAAGTATTCACTGCAGTCTTCAAGTGCTACAAAATTCGACTAAAGTCAAAATGTAGCACTTGAAACCTTTTCCTCTGTGGATGCTCTAACAAATGGATCAGGATATTATTTCAAGTATCTAGATTGAGAACTGAGCTCAACCGACTCTTGTGGTCAGTGAGAAGAGATATAACTTCTCTGGCTGGACGAAGGTCTCGGAATCAAATCCCGGGGGAAGTGTGAGAACAGTGGATCCAAATGACATGCAATACAGCGTACGTAAAGTCCCGTACATACCGTCGGACATCTAAAAAAAATGTATCTAGATTGAGAAGACTTCTTGGTAGAGAAAAAAGGAGAAATTTTGTATGTATTGTCGGATATCTAAAAAAAAAAAAAAAAAAAAAAAAAAAAAACTAGATTGAGAAGACTTCTTGATAGAGGGAAAAGGAGAAACGAGAATATTTGGTAGTAGGAAACAGTCGTATTGACATTGTTATGTTTTTCTTACAATTTGGTGACACGGGGCTACAGGGGTGCACCACGTGACAATGATAAATGATAAATTCGTCCAATAATATAATTTAATATATTATAATATTTTATTATTTTTGGTAATTATATTTTAATAATATTTTATAATTATTTGATTAGTTTTTCTGTTGACTTTTGTTATTATCTTGTTTTATTATATCAGTGGAAGAATTCACATATTCATTCAGGATTGTTGGATTCACATCCCACAAAACTGTAGGGTATTCCTTTAAGAAAAAGGAGAGGTAAAATCACCTCTAAAAGGTTGCCCCAATTGTTTATAAAAATAATAATTAGAATTCGATGCTAATATACAAAATTTTTATTGTTATTTTGATAAAGTAAGCACAATCAATTTAAAATATAAAAAAAATAGACAAATAAAATTGTCATTACTTCAATCTTTGACTTAATGTATTGTAAAAACGTCTTCAATTTCCAAGAATAAATTGTATCATCCTACCTCTTTATCTAGATTATTTTATTGTTAGAAAAACTTAATTAGTGTTTCTTGGTTACAAAATTTTAAAGTGTAATTCAAAAGACAGGTCAATTTGTCTGTCAACGAATAACTTAGATTTTATTACATGTTTCAATCATATTCATAATTATCTTGGCTAGAAATGTGACATCAACCTTAGAAGGTCGACTTCAAGTTGATTAATGTTAAATTTAATATTAATGCTAGAATTTGTCCGGTTAGCTCCGCTATATAAGATGTTATGTTAGATGTTATATAATAAGAAACGGTCAAAATTAAATTTGGGTGACGTATAACAATTTTCAAAATTTACAGATTTTATACCCGGAAAAGAAAAAAGAAAGGAAAAAAGAAAAAAGAAGCAGCAAGCAGTTGACACCCAACGTTGTTTTCTGAACGTGAACATAAGACAAAGTCTATATATTGTATCGCTAAAATTTACTCGTGTCATTCATTCCCAGTGTCGTAATTCAATCTCCTGCTCCGCACAAATTCCTTCTTCTTGGCCACGAGCTTCCTCACGACGCTCTTCCCACTCCACTCCTTGAGCGTAGGCGTCATGTACCACCACACGCAGGTGCAGCATATAGCAAACGCCCTCCCAAGCACAACCAGGCACACCAGTATCAGCACCACAACCACAGGCCAATAGTACGAATCCTTCCATTTCCAATCGAAGCTATATGAGCCAGTATGCTTCGCGCCCTTCCTTTCTAATTCCTCGGGGGGGTCCTTCGCCGTCGCCGACTCCGCCGCCTCCCCTTCTCGTTGCGGCGGCGGCGGAGGCTGCTTCGGCCGGACGATGAGCGGCACCCAGTCCTTGGAGTTGTCGTACACGAACCTGACCATCGCCACGCCGCGGGACCCAGCCCTCGCCATGATCCGCTCCTTCCTCGCCCCGAGCTCCGCGAGGACCGCGGAGAACTTGTCGAGGCCCCGGCTCGAGTAGAGGGTCTGCTGCTTAGCCTTCCTATTCGATGGTCCGGCCGAAGCACCCTCGTCCTCTTCATCGTTAGGGAGACTTCCTGCACCACACAACCTCATTTTGCCAACCAATTGGCTATTGAACAACAAATTTGTTGTGTACTCTCTGAGTCTCTCCCTCTCTGCGCAGGTTGGTTGGAAATATATATAGGGGTTGGAAGTCGGTTCGGTCAGGTAGAGAGAGGGGTGGGTATACGCAGCGTTGAAAGAAGCTTCTACTCATCGTTTACCATATAAAACCACTTTTGACTTGTTGAAGACTGAGCATGGGATATTTTGTTATGATAATGGTAATGCGATCGGCGTTCTTGAACCCAGACCGGTTCAGCTGTCCGGGAAAACCAGTCCCCAAATTCTGCTCCTTCCACCTAAGTGCTTGGGGGTCCCACCGACATTATAAAAAACAAAAAATCAGAGAGAGAACAGAGATTCCGGGACTGAATACCGGACAGCTGATCCGGTCACGATTGAACCAGTCAACATATGCATGCATCTAATCTAAAGAATACAGTGACAACGCACCTTCCAAGTTGGTGACATAAAGTATGACTCGGAACGGACGACCAGGGATACGAACATTTGCTGACAAGCCACTCCCTTAACGAGTATATATATATATATATATATATATATATATATATATATATATATAAAGACATTAAGCATTGTTAAGAAAGAAATGTTTTTTCATTCCTCAACCGTAAACATATAGACAGAAGAGGTATAACATGTCTGGCTGGACGAACGATCTCGAAATCAAACCACGGGAAAAGTGTAGTACAACGGACCCAAATGACATGTGATACAACGTACACAAAAGTTTCGTGCGTATCGTCAGACATCTAAAAAAAATCGTTTCATGCTCTTACTCTTTATTCGATCTGGCGTAACTCTTCTCCAACTTGTACTGGCTAGCCTTGGGCTTTGATACAATTTATAGGTAACACGATGTGATTCGAACCGGAGTCGATTAATTACATATGATATTGGACCAAGCACACATGCCTTAGACATAGACCAATTCCAATTATCTATACCTCGTACTCCAACTTTTTATCAAATGTGGGACTAAACCGTATTTGTCCTCGATTGAGAATTAATATCTTGAACGTTGAACCAAATGCGAGATACAATCCAACATGCTCCACGTGGAGTTGGCTTGGCTTGGCTTGGCTAGGCAAGATGCAACTTTTATGGCATATTTTCATTTTCTAATTAAAGAGAAACCATGCATCCCAACACACACACAAACCTAGAATCTCTAGTACTAAGTATGATGACTAAACAAATCCAACCCACCATCTAATTAGCTTTTTTCTGGGGACGCGCTCCATGCGTCGGGCTGCAGCAAGGACGTCCGTATAAGAAGCAGGTGCAACGGAGCCGATTAATCTCTGTAGCTCAAAGTTAAGTTCGTCGAAGAACTTCTCCGCCTTCTCATCTTCTGTCGGAATCAGAGTAGGGGCAAAAAGACTCAAACGGATAAACTCTGCATTGTACTCTTCTACCGTAATGTTGCCTTGAATGAGGCGGTTAAACTTATCTCTAAGTTCTGCTCTAGCAATGGCTGGAATGTACATTTCTTAGAAGAGTCTAATGGCCAGCAGCACAACTCTAATGGACAAATCCAATTTAATGGACCCGTTAGAGTGTACTTAAGCTGTAATAAATATAAATGAAGTCTACACCATCTATCACAGAAAAATTATAATCTCATCCACAGAAAGAAACATAACTAAATATGATAGACTAATCAAGATAATAGATAAAAGAAATAGTCCATCATTAAGTCAACATATGTAGTGTCTCAAGGAACAACCCGATAAATAAGAAAAGAGAATAAGTCAATACATAAGTCCATGAGTCAAGATATAAAATAATTGAAAGCATAAATAACTAAGTATGTCACAGAATACTCAAAAGAAATTCTCTGGGCGTCAGTACTGCTCCAGCGTCTATTCCTGTACCGTATATCTCAAGGTAATCCTCCTCTGTTGTACCTGGGGACATAATCCGGATCCAGGTCCTCAGGGGACATTGTAAGGTACAAGAATAACTCAAAGCCGGGTAAACAACTCTAAATCACTGATCACTCAATTTATCATGAACTAAGGAATTCTCATTAATAAAAAGTAACTTAAAACTTACCAAATAAAATGTAGTATATAAAAATAGATCCTCAAGACAAGCTATGTAACCAGCTAAGTGAAATACAAATAAGAACATCACTAGTACTCAGGCTGAGACCACTACAAGTTCTGTGTCGGGGAGACCATAGCAGCAAGAATATCACGTAATGGGCCAAGCTCTGGAACAGAGACTAAAGCACCTCAATAATAAAGTATATATGCATATAATCAGCATGTAGCATGTGTGTCTCTCCCCACCCAATGTAATCTCACGGCTCATGTCCACAACGTTTCATGTCCATAACACGCAAGATCATGACCTCTAGCTAATACAGCGAGTCATAAGGATATCTATGTATATGCAAGTCTCATGTCACGAATCCTTTAAGCCTATACAGAATAACTATGAATAACTCAGGAAAGATTATGTCATATGAATAGTGTCAAGTGTCCTATGTTATGACGTACTTGGTAAAACAAGCACGTAAAATATATAGGATCGTGGTATCAACTCTCTAAGTGACGTTACACGACTCCGCGTACGGCGTCGACACCCGAATCTTGTTCGGATGTTAAGCAACGTCTCACGGTCCTAAGTTGAGCAGGTACAACACAGAAGTATATAGAAATAACTCAAAAAAATAATATCACAAGATCTACTATAAGTTGGCAAGGTACACTTGCATGTGTTCTGAGCTCCGTAAGTTGGTCCGATATAAGTAAAATCTCTAGGTACGCCTCTGGATGCTGAAACAAACATCGTCATTGTTCTCAAAAAACTTGAATTAGTTAGGATTGACTACCCATAAGTCCAATTTGGACACAGGAGCAGAATTAACAGTTTTTGGTCAAAGCGGGGTCCACATATGGCCCACTTCGTACCGAAAAATGTGTCAGAGACAAAGTTTTCCAAATTTGTTAAACTTAGTGTCTACGAGTCCAGAACGATGATACGAACCCAACGAAATATCCAAAATATGATTCCGATGAGCCGGTCACGAAATCATCCGTCAAGTGGAACACGAAACGGGATTTCGTCAACGTTCTCAGAATCGAACCAAACTTGGGTCACAGGACCAGCATAATGCTGCGAATCCGATGGCGCAAGTTTCGTTGCGAAACGACAATCACACACAAAATTATGACTAGTGTCAGAACATGTCGATATATGACTTTTCGACGGATACGCGTTGATTTCGGTGTGCACGCACATCCAAATCAACTTTCAAAAAATCTCACACATCCGCGTTGACGATACGCGACTTTCGGAGCAATTCGCACACGACAAAATCGCTCTGTTTAGCGGGACGTACCCCGTTTCAGAAAAATTTGGGTTTAGAAAATAAAGTTTTTTATCAAATTCAACAGCAAATAAAATACTTAATACATTGAAGTAAAATACACTAATTATAGAGATTAAAACTTGTTTATATTATCTAAATTACTGTTCAAGTATAATTTAAAAATATTAACTATATTGGAAGAAAATCAGCCATGAACATGGGTGATTGGAACAATTTTTGAACTACAAACTGAGTCATTTTTTTCTGTACTACATCGCGAATTACGACCGACATAGGACATGATAGGTTAAGCTAATTATACAGGATTCAAGGGGGTCATGTGGTCTTCGCATAGGATTCTACGGGTCGTTATTTGGATTACTGTGCAGGGAGATACAAGGGCTAGAAGTAGTCTTCCTCGCTGTGCTATTTGCTCAAGATTCTGGCGGCTGTGCGGAGGCATCTTGCGGCGTGCGGTGGCGACTGTCCAGCAGTCGACGGTTGTCGGGGTTGGTCGCGGTGGTAGAGGAGATGATGGTGGTGGTGGTCAGTGTAGCGCCCCGTTCTCCCGGTGCGGAGATCGCGGCTAAGAAACACAAGACGGTATCGTTCGATCGGGATAGATTGAATTAAGAACTCGTCCTCATTATGGATTTGTTTCTTCGGAATCGATTCTCATATTCAGTGGACCGCGCCCCAAGGATCGGCTTAGCGGCAGAGTCAGGAGGGACCTCTCCGCTGCTATCTTTTACTGACTCGGTTTTCGATGTCGCTTGTTGCTTTCGTGCTTTGAGTTGGTTTTGGGATTTGCTTGTTTTCCTTGAACGGTTTTGATGGTTTTCATTATTTTCGTTCATTGAACTGCACTTCAATTTCGAGATTGGAAAGAGAGGAAGAAGTATTGATAAAGCTGTTCGTGTGCAGGTGAACGAGCAGTAGGCGGCTTGCGAGCAGAGTCGTGAAGCGCCTCCTTCCTTCTCCTTCCATCAATCTAAGTGAGTGGCTACCAACCCGATTAGCTAGCCTTGCTTCCAAGCTTCACACCCTAAAATCTTGCATTCTTTCTTGCCCCGATCAAACGATACCAAGTAATAATAAAAGAGATCAAGATAAAAAGGGAATAGACTTGGTAATATTGCTTGTCAACTAAACTTATGAACAGTTATCATCCTGTATGCTAGTTCGTTTATAACTGTTCTATGAATCGTGCTAAGTATGGAAATATATGTTTGTTATGAAATAAACTGTCAGGATGACTATGCAAAACTGTTATGCTATGGAACTAATTCTATGAGTGTTCTTGATCACGGACAACTTGTGCACAAGGTATGTTATGAGTTCCGCGGACGGTCACCGGGACGCCGGGACCGATCCGATCTGGACGGAACGTATGTATAGTCGTATGTTATGGGGCAAAGTGTTATGCAGCGGGGCTCGCCACCTGCGTTGTATATCATTTGTGTCTTGAGACTATAATCCGTCCCTTCGTGGCATCAAGCCAGTGATCCTATGTATATTTAAACCTGTTGCATACTAACTTGTGTCTTCGTGGCAGGGAAGGCATGGTAAGTATTGTGCAGGTAATTCAGACGGGCAGGTAAAATCCACCGAACGGTGGCATGTTCATTCCAGTAAATTTCTATATGCTGCTTACTTGTAAATGAACTAAGGCAAGATAGAAACCCACCAAAACATGCATGCTTCATTAAAACAACGTGTTGATTGGTATAGTTCGGTTAGCTCGCCTTCACCAGTATGTTTCGACATGCTGACCCTCGTTGAAACAGGTTCTCCGCACCAAGGCGAACCGAGCGAGGAGCCAAAATCGTCTTCCCGATCCAGTCCAGTTGTTGGCGCATCTTCACTGCGCCCCTTGAAGCATTTTGGAGCCAGAAGCTTGCAACTCTTCATACACAAATGCAACTTCGTGGCAAAGCCGTCCTCCAGCCTGGAGGTCTTTATCATTTTGAGTTTATAAAGGGATGTAATGTACAGGACTGCTATCTCATTTTGAGTCAACACTTTTGTAAGCCGTTCGGCATATTAGCTAATTCGTTCAGGAGTTTGTAATAGATGTTCATTATCAATAAAGAGAAATTTTCCATGTTTCAAATCTGTGTTTCAATTTATCTGCGTACTCTGAATATGTGCTTGCTATGCAAATCTGTCACGACCCGCACCCGGATATTCGGGCACGAGTACGTGGGTACGTCCAGCCTACGCCGCAGTGTCGGCGGTAGTACGCTGTCTAGGGCATATCCACATTTAAATTAAACTCTAGCTCATTCACAATAACTAGATAGACAAGGAAAAATAACAGGAAAAGGAATGCTAGAATTTTATAACCAGAAAGTGACAATCAGATCCAGAGTTATTACAAAATCAGAAAATTAAATCGGGGACAAACCCGATTACTAGGATGAAAGGAAAACAAATAACTACTGCTAACTACTCTGCTGGAGTAGTCTCCTGTGGGGGAACCGGCTCCGCAACTGTATCACCTGCTGCCTCATAGGGGCCATAATAGGTAGGGGCAAAGTTCTCATCGTCGCCTAAATCAACGGATCCAGTCAGAAAAGGAACAAAGTACACAATGCACAACAAGATTTAAACTGAATATTTGTGACAAATAGAAAATAACTGACTAAGCATCGTACTGAGAATATGCATAAGTAAGTAGTGAAATTAACTGAGAAATAATGCTATAAATCAGGACTAGAAGTAAAATATAATTAATTGCTATAAACCAGAAATATGAGTAAAACAGGAATAAATGTGACAGGAAATGTAGCTGTAACAAGACAACAAGAACTACAACACGACAAGAACTATGTGCGTGAACTTGTGTATTTAGAATACATAGTTGGCATGTAGGGATTTATAAGGCTAATAAGGCCGTCATAGACGACTAGCAGTCAAGAACAATCAGGAATAAGGCTGATGGTACAGTCGCGTACCAACAGCTAGCAGTCACGACATGGGGAAGGGTAAACTACATGCCTCCTAGTATTCTTCCACCCGACACGAAAAGCAAGACATGAAATCCCAAAATATAACACTAAGTGTAATCATCACTGGTACTAGTAAAGCAGGGAATTAATTATCACAATATAAAGATTTAACTTGAAGTGCAGGTACTTGCCTGATGTTTGGATCCAATTACAATTTTGTGTCTCGAGGAAATTTCCAGAAATGACTCCGGATGCTGAAATAAATATTACCATCATGCTCAGAAGATATCAAATAGCCAGAAATGTCTGTCCTTGGGTCCAATTTGGAGACAAAGACAAAAACGACAGTTTCGGGTCAAAACGGAGTCCGCATGTGGGCCCGCTTTGCACCGAAAAACGTGTCCGGGTCAACGGTCTCCAAATTCACCAAACAGAGTGTCAACAGGTCAGGAACGATGATACGAACCCAACGAAACTTCCAGAATTGGATTCCGATGAGCCGATCACAAAATCGCCCGTCGAGCGGGGCCTGTGGGGCCCACGACACGCAATTTCGTCAACGTTCTCAGAATCAAACCAAACTTGGGTCACAGGACCAGCGTATCACTACGAGTCCGATGGCGCAAGTTTCGTTTTGATCCGACGTGTGTACAAGAAGTTAGGGCGAATTGCAGAAAAATCGGATACGGGGCGATGTCCGCGGATACGCGTTGATTCTGGTGTGCACGCACACCCGAATCAGCTTCCGCAAAATCCCACACGTCCGTATCAACGACGCGCACGTATCTGTGAAGACCGCACCCGACCAAGTCGTCCCGTTTGGCGGGGCGTACTCAGTTCCGGGGTGAAACAGGGTCTGATTTTTCCTGTTTTTGGATCGCGGTGTGCGATCACCACAGGACGCGATGCCCCGAGCGGTTTGTCCGGGCACCGAGAGGGTCATACAGGATTCATAACGCAATTTACGGAATTGAAAACGGAGCTACGAACAAGAAGATACACGCACCTGAACTGGGCTGAAAAACCCGGGGTCTGAATCGTGTCCGACACGACACAGGACACAGTGTCCTGTGTCCACTGCCGTGTCCGACAGAAATAGGGTTAGGGTTTAGGGAAAAATCCGGCGAGATGCGGCGGGGCCTGCGGAGGACCACCGGGGAGGGTCTGGGGCGGCTCAGGGCGGCGTCGCCGGGGACGGGCGGAGCCGACCGGAGGCACGGCGAGGGCTGCCGGCGTTGGGAGGAAGAAGGGGAAGGAGGAGGCGGTGGAGCTGGGGCTGGGTTAGGCCGGAGGGGACTCGGGCAGCGGGGTCGGCTGCTGGCGGAGCAGCGGCGGGAAGAAGGAGGAGGAGAGGGGAACGGCGAGGTGGTGGAGTTCAGGTGGGCGGCCGGCGGACTGCTGGTCGTGGTGGTCGACGGGGGAAAAGGGAATGGGTTTTATAGGCAGGCGGAGGAGGGAGCAGCCGGGAAGGGCGGAGGAGAGGAGGGACGTGGGGTGAGGCGCGGGCGGAGCGGAGCGGAGCTGCCGGCGGGAGACGCGGGGTCGCCGGAGAACGCGGGGAAGGGAGAGGGTCGTGGGGTGAGGCGGATGCGGGTCTCGGGCGGGTTGCGGGTTTGGGCCGGCCCGCCCGACCCGCTAGGCCAGGGGATGGGCTTTGGGCCGGGTTGGGCCCAATGGGCTGTTCCAGGGAATTTAATAATAATAATAATAATAATAATAATTAATTAGTTTTTAGGTAAATAAAAAATAGGTCCGGGGTCCAATAAATTCCAGAAAAATTACCCTAAGTCCAGTTTTCCATTTCACACCCAAAAAGATTATCTTCATAATATTCTAATATTATTTATCATCAATTAAAAAATCATTTAATAATTAAAACCTGTTTTAAATTACAGAAAATTCCAGAAAATTGTGAAAAAATCCAAGTTTAATATTTTTTTAAAAAAATCAGGGGCTTACAAAATCATTAAAGCCTTGTGCGGGCGCAACCCCAGGCCCGCACAGCGGTCACGATTCGGGGGACGCCTCAATTGATTCTACGGAATTGGGTCGTGACAGTCAGCTAGGCTCGGATTTAAATAGGATGACAGGGAGGGAGTTACAAGGAGCTGAAGAGGAGCGGTCGGGGAGGTTTCAGGGAGAGGAAGTGAAGGGGTGCGGGGGGTTTTTTGAGTTACTGTAGTGGCAGGTTGGTGGTTTGGGTTGGTGGATTTTGAGTTGCGGGCTCGGGTATGGGTCCGGTTCGGTTGGTTTGGTTTGGGTTGGTTTGGTTTGGTTTAGGTTGGTTTGGGTTAATTTGGGTTGGTTTATTTAAAACAATAAACATATATATGCATATATGGCCATTAAAAATAGTTTTGGACCCCAATAAATTTCAGAAAATTACACAATACTCTAATATTAGTTGTACACCCAAAAATATATTTTTTGCATTTTATTAATATTTAATTAAATACACATAATTATAAATTCATGAACGAATATTAATTATAATTAGCTAAAAATTACAGAAAATTCTCACTTATTCTCAATAAATTCATAATACCAATAATAAAAATAATAAATCTAAAAAATCTAAAAAATCAGGGGGTTTACATGCTCAAGGGCGCAAAGTAATATTTTGTTGGCGTACTTTGCACTTATAACACGGTTGCTTGCTCGAGCGCATGCTTCGTAGGGCCATGCGGCCTGGAGAGCATGTGGTCTGGAGCGCATGCAGCCACGGGCCATGCGGTCTGGTGCCCATGCTGGCAGGGGCCATGCGGTAAGGTGCCCATGAGGCTAGGTGCTTATGTGGCCCAGTGACCATACGGCCAGGTGCGCATGCAGCTCGGTGAGCATGCGGCTCGGTGCGTATACGGCTCGATGCCCATGCGGCCGATTGCCATGCGACAAGGTGCGCATGTGGCTCGGTGCCCATGCGACCTGTGGAGAGTCTAACGTGGAGGGGACATTGCCTGCTTTCGGCGTTTGGCGCATTGTCTGCCTCTTGCAGTGCGACGTGTCAAGCGACGCGAGCAGCTGATTTCGGAATTTTGTGGTGTTGTCTGCCTCGTCCAGTGCAGCGTGACTTGCGGCGCCGACGGCTCTGACACCCAAATTTGGGGGATATGGTTGGTCAGCGCTTATGCGGCCTGGAGTTTACTCAGGCCGCATAGGTGCCGTTTTCTTGTATTTATATAAATGGCCTCCTCTTTTATTTGAGGAGAGAGAACACAGATAGAAAATCGAAAACACCAGATCATATGTGGCCAGAGTGTCTTTCTCTCACATGGTGTTTCCGAGTGTTTTCAAAGGTGACTTTGAGCGTTCCAAAAGTTCTTTTGTAAACTTGCTGGTTCTTGGGGGCAGATCGTCTGTACAACGAATCTTGCTTTGACCAACGGTGGTTTTGACCACCCCAAGAAGAATTTTTTTTCAGTTTTTTCTTTGCTTCATTATTTCTCATTGAAGGGTCTGCAAACGTAAAGAGAAGAACGTTTTTTTTTTCTTGTTATAATTTTAAATTTCTTCGGGGCCAGTTAGTAACCTGTTATTGGTTCGTGCTTCGTTGGAATCGAGAAATATCAGATGAGGAACTCTTGTGTGAATTTCTGATCTCGACCACAACTTGAGTTCCAGTAGAGAGCGTTAGTAACCTGTTATTGGTTCGTGCTTCGTTGGAATCGAGAAATATCAGATGAGGAACTCTTGTGTGAATTTCTGATCTCTACCACAACTTGAGTTCCAGTAGAGAGCGGACCTTCGGATTTCGTTAGCAGTTCTGCTATGGCCCGCACTCTACCATCTTTGATCCGTTTCAAGACTAACAATTTTGAATATGGAGATTTTTACAACGTACTATAGAAACTTTTTTTCTTTTTTTTTATCTGTACAGCTTAAAAATGGCTAAAAAGTATGCCGTATAATTAGCATTATATATATATATATATATATATATATATATATATATATATATATATATATATATCACATGTTTTCTTATCACATATTCGAGAAAAAGAATTAAAAACTATTTGAACATATAACAAACCTTAAAATATATTCAAAATTTAAATTACATTTAAACTAACTATATTATATGATCTAATTAAACATATATCCAAAAAAATTAAAAAATATAACAAATTATAATTAAAAATATTCAAAATATATTTAAAATAATTTAATTTAATTTAATTTTTTTTATAATATTATAGTTTTTTTTTATATACGTGTAACGCATGTTTCAAACGTGAATATATATATATATATAGAGAGAGAGAGAGAGAGAGAGAGAGAGGGAGAGAGGGGGAGAGAGAGAGAGAGTAGGATTAGTTTTTTCCATCCTTGTTTCATTAAAAGAGTGATTTAAAGGAAAACCAGAACAGTACATAGCTAGTACAAGAAGTAGCACAGACAATATTTGTGTAACAAAATGCAAAGAATGTGATCTTGTGCTAAGGAATAAGCCGTCTGCTACAGTTTGTCTGCATTGCTTCTCCTGCCCAACATCTGATGTTTAGAAATTGGGAAAAGCTATTTTGCCTGCCTGAGTGGCCTGTTGTTTTGGCCCACCCGTCATTGGGTACTCTTATTTGCTTGGATCCGTCGTTGATTGATCCGTCAATAAAACAATAACTCATGACGGACAGACCAAACATGCGGGCCACATCCGCAGGTAACAACGTTGTAAGAAATTATGGTAGACATCTAAGTAACCATCTATAATAGAAAGTTAATTCCAAAAATAACTCTTCATAGCTTTTGTGATTACAACAACAACTCTCACAAAATGAAAATTTACAGACCTGAAACACTACACTGAAACACACATCAATAGCTACGTTGGAGAACACACTGAAACAGCTACGCGGTAGCACACTGAAACAGCTAGGTTGAAGCACTAGTCCCGCGAAAGCAGCCTCTCCGCTGGAACTAAGGTACAACTGGAGCTTAGGTCTAAATTGAACAGCACCCGCGCTAGAACTAAGATATAATGGGAGCACTGGTCGTGTTTATGTCCTGGTCGTTTGGTTCCTGAGATTTTTTTTAATAAATGTGACAAAAATAATTTTTTTTGGGAGAATTTAAATATGTAAAATATTTTACCATATCAGCTATATGACTACCACTCAACAATTTTCTATTTTTATTTTAGATGTTCACATGTTCAATAAAAAATAAATTTTATATTGAAATATACGTTTGAAATTTGCAATTGGGTCCACTTTCTAGAAAGAAACTTTAATAAACCTAAAAAAAAAATTGCAGGAAATAGTGACATCTCTTAACAACAAATGTATTGTTGTTAACATTGGGCAACACAACTCAGTTGCAACTTATACACGGAACTATCCCCATCACCATCAATTAAACTAAACTCGTGGTCACGATTTTCCTGCACTGCGCCTGCATAGTCAATCAAGTGACACAATGGGATAACCATGGAATGTTAAACTACTTAAACTCTATATATTTAAGGACGAGAAAATTCAACATCTTGTTCCCTTAGAATGGTCAAAATTCTAGAATCTAGAACAAGGAACAGGAATTTATTCATTACTTCTCTCTCTCTCATTCTGTTTGATTCGGCAAATTATGACAAAGTAAAAAAAAAAAAATCAGCAACTTTTTTTTAACTTATTGTAGTAGAGTAGAACGAAATAGAACAAATATTTAAATTGAACGAATTCAATGTTAAAATTTTAATTTTGTGACAGATAAATTATTGTTTTCCAACTAAATACTTAAAATGATTCAAAATACAAATTTTGATATGTGCTCCAAATTTGTAAATCAAGCAGTCCAAATATATTATAAGATTCCAACTGTCCGTGAGAAGGCAATGATACTAATCACAAAGAATTGGAGAGGAAGACATCTTCGTTCAAGTAGCTGAACGCTGTGGTATCTATCCAATATTAAAAATCACAAGAAACTAATCTAAGACTTCAATAAGAAACCCAAAGAACTCTCTTAGAGCATCAATAGTAAAACTCATTCCAATTTATATTTTTTATATTCATAATGTAGTAAAGCTTAATTGAAACTTCATGGTGGTCTTGTTCTAGTCATGAGAGTTGTAGTTTGAGCCTTAGAATTTCTACGTTCAGAATATAGAAACTCATTTTGTAAAATAGTAATGCTTAATTTGGAACCCAAATTTCTATATTCTAGAGTTCATATTATTATTACTATTATTATTATTTGAGAAAAGAAGAAGAAGGATGACATATGGGTCTATATCCATTCATATCATTTTGATCTCAAATTTTTTTCTTTTGTTTACTATTATACAAATCCAACAAATTCTATATTTATTTTTTATTACAAATTTGGATCTCAAATGCATTTTTTAGCTCCATCTACTATTGATACTTTTAGGCCATCTCTAATGGTGATTTCTAAAATTGAGTTTCTATCATAATTGTCATTGTACTTTAATAAAATTTCTATGCTAGATAACATTGATGTAGGATAAAAAAATTCTATAATAATTTTTACATATAAAAATTTTCCATCTCTCATAGTGGGTCCTTCTATATAGAAATTCACATTGGAGATGGTCTTAGACCTTATCACACAAAACAGAAGTAGTAGGCCTATGCACAAAAGGAGCCATATATACGCTACGGTGGGCTCCATTACACACACACACACACAATGTTTTTTTTTTTGGTCAATTTAAAATTTTCTTTTTATCCATTCTAGTCCATTGAATTTATTGGAACTCAGAGAAATTATTTGGTATGCTGGACGCACTGTATATTTCTCATGGCAACTGTTAGATTACCATGAGAATATGTGCATGCACACATACCTATTCAATCCAACGGTTGAAAAAAAAAAGGATGTACTGCATTGGTCTCATACAATAATTTCTTCCAACTCGAATTTATGGTTCCTCCTCCTTCCTAAGTTGTAGGTGCTCACACATATAGGCCTTGTTTGGTTCGCGGAAACATGGGGTTAGAAAAGAAAAGTGATTATTTTTCTATGTTTGGGAGTCAAAAGAATTGAGGAGGAAATTTTTTTTGATTCTAATGAAAAGAAAATTGGGAGGGGGGAGAATGGTTTCCTCCATCCAACCAAGGAATCACTTTACTACATTTAATTATTCACTTTATCTTTCATTTTTTTTGATATTTTTGAACATCGATTTTTTTTTTTTATTATTTTATAATTTTTGAAAAAAAATATGCAAGGAATTGATTTCCCCTTTTTTTTTTTTTTTTTTCCGCGTAGTAAACAAGGCCATATAGTAACTTGGATTGAGAGCCACACAATGTATTGTAACTTGGATTGTATTAACAAAAATTGAGAGCTAATCTCTCTCATTGACAAATGACAACAACAGGGAAAAAAGAAAAACTAATATGTATATACATGTCATACAAAACAAAAAAATTGAAAGAAAAGAAAGAAAAAAATGAGAGGGAAAAGGTTCCATTGCTCTTCTCCTATCTCCCTGTACGTTTGCATTATATGCCCACCTAGGTGATGCCACTTCCTGCAGATCGACCATCACCCACTTTCTTCACTTTCATGGAAGTGGAACCACTCGGAACCCTCAAATTACTACCAAGCCTTTCCCCGTACTTCTTCTTCTTCTTCTTCAAATTGTCACTACATTTGATCATAGGCTCCATGTACCAGACTATAGTAGCCCAACACACAGCAAATGCTCTTCCAAACGCCAAACACATCAGCACCACAACAATCACCACGGCCCAGCTTTGAACACTCCAACCCCATCTGATCCTCCTCTTCTTGGTCATCACCACCTTCCTGTCCTTAGCACTTGCAACTTCTGCGACTTCATGATGATCTCCTTCCCGATCAACTACTTCGAGCTTCTTTACTTCGGCGACAGCAGCGGCGGCGGCCTTCTTTTCCTTCTTCGGCGACGGCGGCGGCGCCGCCGCCTGCGGCCGCTTGATCACGATCGGGATCCAGTCCTCGGTGTTGATGTACCTGAACCCAAGGGATGAGCATACCGATTGGAAACGAAAACCGAATCGAACCAAATCGAAATAGGACAATCGGTTCGGTTTTCGGTTTTAAAATTTCAGATATCGATTCTGTTTTCGGTTTTGATCCGAATAACTGAAACGATTCAGATTTAGTAATTTATCAAACTATCCTTAATTTTTACATTCTAATTTTTTTTTTTTTCTAACTTTAACTCTTAACTGAGCCCTTATTTCAGCGCTCTCTTTCTCTGCCATCAATCTATATATAATAGTATTCTTTTACTCCATATAATTGTAAGAAGAGTTTAAATGTGCTGCTGGAAGTATCAATATAAATTTATATTTATCAAGATGCTATCATGTTTCTGTCCTTATGGCACATGTTAAATAATTTATAAATGCAACGGTGTGAGATTTTTATTTTTTTGAAAATTTGTTATTTAAGTAGGTCAAGTTGCTAAAATGTGAACGTGTGGTCCATTGGTCCATGAGATCGAACCGACCGAAAATTGAACCATTTTAATTCGGTTTGGTTTCGTTCGGTCTCTATAAAAACGAATCTATTTTCGGCTTTGAGCAATACGGTTTATTTCGCTTGCGTATTGGATTCGGTCGTACCTGAACCGTACGGTGTCCTCCGTGGAGCCTTTCTTCTGCAGCAGCACCTGCTTCTTCCTCTCCTCGAGCTCGGCCAGCAGCTTCTCGAACTTGTCCAGCCCGTTGGCGGAGTACGGGTTCGTGTTCTTGGCTCTGTCGAGTGCCGACGAGAGGCTCTTCTTCAGCTTGGACCGCTTCGGCCTAGGCGAGGAAGCCCAAGAACCGTCGGCGTCGGCGTGGGAGAAACTTCTTGTTCCACAGATTAACATCACAACGGCCTACAGAGAAGAAGAAGAATTTATTTGCTAATTATATATCAACTACTTCTTATGCTGTGGGCTTACAAATATATATATACTCATAGTCTATAAATGTGGCTATAGGAAGACTTTGATCAGAGGATAACTAGAAAAACTGCAGGTGGGATAGTGTTTGTACAAATTATTATTATTATTAATTTTATTATTATTATTATTTTCCCTAAAATTGACTATGAAGTTGTGGCAAGTATTCTGGAAGGTCTCTGAATTTGGTATTGGTCTACCAATTCTTAAACAAATGTAGTCCAATTTGTATAATATAATGTTAAGAATGATGTATAGAGCGTTGACAAATCTAAGTATTTATAAATTTTCTTTCTTTTTTTTTATTTATAAGGAGATTATGACTAGTTATGTTTATAAAACTATTATATGAATAATGATATTAATCTCTCCAAAATCGAACTCGAGTGGCCATGGTGGTTATCGAGGAGGGGTATAAGATTCCGGTTGGGTGGCAAAAGATCAGTGGATTCGAGAGCGTATTATTTCTTCCATTAAAATGGTCAGTTGGGAGACAGTGGGCCCAAAAGGCATGCAATGCAGCGTGACGTCGGATCCCGAACGTCATACCGGAAATTCAAAAAAATAAAAATAAATAAAAAAAATATTAATCTCTCCAAAGTGTTCCTTCAAACTGTAGCGCCCCGTTTCTCCGGTGCGGGGAGCGCGGCTAAGAAACACAAGACGGTATCGTTTGATCGGGATAGATTGAATTAAGAACTCGTCCTCGTTATGGATTTGTTTCTTCGGAATCGATTCCCATATTCAGTGGACCGCGCCCCAAGGATCGGCTTAGCGGCAGAGTCAGGAGGGACCTCTCCGCTGCTATCTTTTATTGCCTCGGTTTTCGATGTCGCTTGTTGCTTTCGTGCTTTGAGTTGGTTTTGGGATTTGCTTGTTTTCCTTGAACGGTTTCGATGGTTTTCATTATTTTCGTTCATTGAACTGCACTTCAATTCCGAGATTGGATAGAGAGGAAGAAGTATTGATTAAGCTGTTCGTGTGCAGGTGAACGAGCAGTAGGCGGCTTGCGAGCGGAGTCGTGAAGCGCCTCTTTTCTTCTCCTTTCCTTCCAACCAAGTGAGTGGCTACCAACCCGATTAGCTAGCCCTGCTTCCAAGCTTCACTCATTTGTCCCGATGTTCAGCTGCTTCTAGTTGATGTTGAATGTTGGTAAGCCATTCATGAACTTCTGTGGGCTCTTCTTTGCCTGAAAAGGTACGAGGCTTCAGCTGGCGAAAATCAGAAATAGAGCCCGTCGTTGGCCTTCGTGCTGGTAGATCTGCCTGCTCTAGTGCGGTTACTAGGCTGCGACTGAAAGCCTCTTGTTGTGCTTGCATTATTGCACAGACCATTTGAACCATCTGCTGTCCGTCCATGGCCTGCCCTGGTGGAATTACGGGCATTGGTGGAGTAACTGGCGTCGTTGGTGGAATAGGATCGTGCTGGACTCTCGAGGTATGTTGTTGAGCTGATTGTCCTCCACCCATTAGTGTTACTTCATCTTTGTTGGTTACCACATCATCTCGTGGTGATGTTATTGGAGTCTCGTCGTTTGCTCGTGAATCCATAACCCTGCAACCAAAATAAACAATAAGAGGCGCACAGGAATCAAGGCAGGATGCAAGTCAAGGAATTAATTCGAAGTCGATAGGGATACCAAGAACGTTTTCAAGCAAGTGGATGAGATCCTAAACTTATCCTATCTTATTTGCAGGCCTGTTCGGTCCCTGAGTTGAAACCGAACAAATTAGTCGTAGAGACCTGCATGGGCCACCACAAAAACCATGTCATGCCCCAGTCCCAAAATACCGAGGGACTGAGCACGTGAGCAATGGCCAGCAGCACGCACCGATGGACAACCCAATTTAATGGATCCATCAGGGCATGCTTAAGCTGTAGTCAACAGGAAATAGAGCTTTTGTTACCAGTCTCAGGTTATTCTAATCTCATCCACAACAGATATCACAGATTAATAGACAAAGAAATGTAACTAGAAATAACTGTCAACTCTCAATAAATTCCTCGGGAAACAAATCCGAGAATATGTCTGGTACAACCATGCAAATAGACAGGAAATAAATAACTGGAAATAGAAACAGAGATAACTGACTCTATACAGCCAATGCTCAGGAGTAGTCCTCTGGTGCGATCTCGTCCTCAGGTCCTGGTACAGCTCCTGGAAGTGGTCCTGTACGGTGTAGCTCTGGGTGGTTCTCTTCGGCTATACCTGGGGACATAGTCCATTCCAGGTCCTCAGGGGACATAACAAGGTACAGAAAATACAAGCCAAAATAAATGCAGTGCAGGAATTAAATAAGCAATAGGGCAAACTATGTAACCAGCTAAGTGAGATGCAATATGAGAGCAGCACGAGAACTCAGGCTGAAACTACTACAAGCTCTGTGTCGGGGAGCCGGTAGCAGTGATATCATGTAGTTGTCTAGCTCAATGGGAGACTACGACGCCGGTATAATATAAAATCAACCTGTAGCCTGTGTGTCTCTCCCCACCCAATGTAATCACGCATATCATGACCATAACGTCTCATGTCCATGTCAGCGGGATCATAGCTAATGCAGCAAGTCATAATGTCTATAAAATATCACTGTCAAGTCCTGTAACTTATACAGAATCACCATGAATGTCTCAGGAAGACTCTGTCTCATGAATAGTGTCAAGTGTCCTGGGTTCTGGAGTACTTGAGAAGACAAGTACGAGAATTATCGGGTCTCGATAACCATGCCTATGTGACGTTACACAACTCCGCGTACGGAGTTGGCACCCGACTATGATCGGACGCTAAGTAAAGCCACTCGGTCCTGGGTTTAACAGTTTAACCAGTTTATTTGCATTTAAACAAGAATTCAGGCAAGTTCTATAACAGGAAATAATGCAATTTGGTAAGCTTTATTTGCCCACTGATGTATAAGCAAGTCAAGGAAATTAAGTAGCAAGCTGCAGGATTTGGCAAGGTACACTTGCCTGTGGTTCCGGCTCTGTTTGAGGTTCTGACTTCAGCTGGGTTTGCAGGCGGTACTCCGGTTGCTGTAACAAACATCACCATCAGATCCAGAAAATATCAATCAGCTAGGAACGCCTGTCCTTGGGTCTAATTTGGAGACAAGGGCAGAAACGGCAGTTTCGGGCCAAAACGGGGTCCACCGGTGGGCCCGCTTTGCACCGAAAAATGCGTCAGGGTCAAAGGTCTCCAAATTCACCAAACTCGGTGTCAACTGGTCAGGAACGATGATACGAACCCAACGGAACTTCCAGAATTGGATTCCGATGAGCCGAATACAAAATCGCCCGTCGAGCGGGGCCTGTGGGGCCCACGACACGCGATTTCGTCAACGTTCTCAGAATCGAACCAAACTTGACCCACAGGACCAGCGTATCGCTACGAGTCCGATGGCGCAAGTTTCGTTTCGATCCGACATGTGTACACAAAGTTAGGTCGAATTGCGAAAAAGTCACATACGGGGCGATGTCCGTGGATACGCGTTGATTCCGGTGTGCACGCACACCCGAATCAGCTTCCGTGAAATCCCACACGTCCGTATCGACGAGGCGCACGTATCTGTGAAGACCGCGTGCGACCAAGTCGTCCCGTTTGGCGGGGCGTACCCAGTTCCGGGGTGAAACAGGGTCTGGGTTTTTTCTGTTTTTGGATCGCGGTGTGCGATCACCACAGGACGCGATGCCCCGAACAGTTTGTCCGGACACCGAGAGGGTCATACAGGCTTTGCAACACAATTTGCGGAATCGAAAACAGAGCTACGAGGCGAAAGATACACGCACCTGAAGGGGACCCGAAAACAGGGTCAAACCGTGTCCGACACGTGTCCGACACGTGTCGGATTCGAAATTGAATTTAGGGTTAGGGTTAGGGTTCCGGTGCTCTGCGGCGGGGCTCCGGCGGCTGTGACGGTTGCGGCAACGGCGGAGGGGGCCGGGGAAGCGGAGGCGGCGCAGGCGACGCCAGGCGGAGGCGACGGAGGGGCCGGAGGCGGTCGGAGCGGGTCGTGCGGCTGGGCAGCGGCTGCTGCGGGCCTGCTTCGTCGGGGAAGAAGGAGGAGGAAGGAGGAGGAGATGGCCGGGCGAGGCGGAGGGGAGAGGGCCGACATGGGGCGACGTGGGCGCGGGGTGGCGCGGCCAGAGGCGGGGGAAGCGGCGGCAGGCGCGGGCGTCGTGCGGGGCTGGGGATGGGTGGCCGGGTCGGATTCGGGTCGTGTTCGGTCGGGCGGACCCGACCCGACCCGATAGGCCGAGCGGGCTGGGCCCGTGGGCCGGGCTGGGCTGGAGGAAATGGGCCGGGCCGGTAAAAATAAATAATAAATAATAATAATAATAATAAAATCAGTAAACATTTAATAATAAATAAATAATTAAATAAATAGATTTTGGAAATTTAAAAATAGGTCCGGGGCCCAATAAATTCCAGAAAAATTGCCCTAAGTCCAGTTTTTTCTTTTACATCCAAAAATATTATTTTCATAATATTTTAATACTATTTAATATCAATAAAAAATTATTTAAATATTAAAACCCTGTTTTTAATTTACAGAAAATTCCCAGAAAATTCCAGAAAATTGTGAAAAATCCAGTTTTTAAAATTTTAAAAATTCAGGGAGTTTACAATCTACCCCCCTTAAGAGGATTGCGTCCTCGCAATCAAAGAATAACCGGTCAGCAGAGATGACACGGTCGCAGGTATCGGTTGAAAATACATCACAAGTTACTTAGGGAAGTACCATTTCCCTAAAATTTGAAAGTTTACACATTCCAGGAAAATCTAGTTAAAGCAAGAAAATTTCAACTTTTTTTTTTTAAAAAACCAGGTTATTATTAACAAGTTGCAAATTACTAGGTTGGGGCTGAGGTCACGAACCAATGGGCACGAGCTACACAAGTCTAAAACGGATAACTACGAATCACTTACGCGCATTGGCTATTCCACGAGTCTGCGCGTTCTCTACGGTCATCGTCAGGGCTTGCTCGCGTCCTTGCAGTCGATTCTTCTGCTGAGCCTGCTGGAAGAGTAGTTCCTGGGGTATCAAGGGTGGTCTCGGCTGATACCCTCCTGGAGCTGGTGGTAGGACTCCTTGAACTTCCGTTTGCGGTACTTCCAATACTGGAGAGGCTGACCGCGGTACTGATAACGCTTGCTGGTTACCCTTTGGTGCTCTGTCTCGACGCTCAGGGCATTCCCTCAGTAAATGCTGACTGGATCCGCAAGCCAAACATAATCTCATTTTTCGTCTGCACTTGCTTTCTATATGACCTCGCCGGTGACAATATGGGCAAACAGGTATTGTCTGTCGAGATGCTTCTGGTGGCTGGTGTACGTGAGGTCTTTTTGCAACTTCTTCTTGCAGTGCTGAAGTGGAAGTCCGTTTCAGACTAGTCTCTCTCCTGTTGACGCGCTCAATGCGTCGCGCTGCAGCAAGAACGTCCGAGTACGAAGTAGGTGCAACGGATCCAATTAGTTTCTGTAGCTCAATGTTTAGTCCGTCGAAGAATTTCTCAGCCTTCTCTTCTTCTGTCGGGATCAATGTTGGAGCGAAGCAACTTAGACAAATGAACTCAGCGTTGTACTCTTCCACCGTCTTAGTATCCTGAGTAAGGTGATTGAACTTGTCCCGAAGTTCTGATCGAGCGATAGCTGGAGTGTACATCTCCTGAAAGAGTCTAGAGAACTCTTCCCAAGTGACTCGGTCTGGTCCGAGTCGTGCTTCCTCAGATAGCCACCAGTGATGTGCATTGTCCGTCAATTGCATTTTGACGGCAGTCATCCAACGTTCCTTTGGAAGTTCAGCTGCTTCTAGTTGATGTTGAATGTTGGTAAGCCATTCATGAACTTCTGTGGGCTCTTCTTTGCTTGAAAAGGTACGAGGCTTCAGCTGGCGAAAATCAGAAATAGAGCCCGTCGTTGGCCTTCGTGCTGGTAGATCTGCCTGCTCTAGTGCGGTTACTAGGCTGCGACTGAAAGCCTCTTGTTGTGCTTGCATTATTGCACAGACCATTTGAACCATCTGCTGTCCGTCCATGGCCTGCCCTGGTGGAATTACGGGCATTGGTGGAGTAACTGGCGTCGTTGGTGGAATAGGATCGTGCTGGACTCTCGAGGTATGTTGTTGAGCTGATTGTCCTCCACCCATTAGTGTTACTTCATCTTTGTTGGTTACCACATCATCTCGTGGTGATGTTATTGGAGTCTCGTCGTTTGCTCGTGAATCCATAACCCTGCAACCAAAATAAACAATAAGAGGCGCACAGGAATCAAGGCAGGATGCAAGTCAAAGAATTAATTCGAAGTCGATAGGGATACCAAGAACGTTTTCAAGCAAGTGGATGAGATCCTAAACTTATCCTATCTTATTTGCAGGCCTGTTCGGTCCCTGAGTTGAAACCGAACAAATTAGTCGTAGAGACCTGCATGGGCCACCATAAAAACTATGTCACGCCCCAGTCCCAAAATGCCGAGGGACTGAGCACGTGAGCAATGGCCAGCAGCACGCACCGATGGACAACCCAATTTAATGGATCCATCAGGGCATGCTTAAGCTGTAGTCAACAGGAAATAGAGCTTTTGTTACCAGTCTCAGGTTATTCTAATCTCATCCACAACAGATATCACAGATTAATAGACAGAGAAATGTAACTAGAAATAACTGTCAACTCTCAATAAATTCCTCGGGAAACAAATCCGAGAATATGTCTGGTACAACCATGCAAATAGACAGGAAATAAATAACTGGAAATAGAAACAGAGATAACTGACTCTATACAGCCAATGCTCAGGAGTAGTCCTCTGGTGCGATCTCGTCCTCAGGTCCTGGTACAGCTCCTGGAAGTGGTCCTGTACGGTGTAGCTCTGGGTGGTTCTCTTCGGCTATACCTGGGGACATAGTCCATTCCAGGTCCTCAGGGGACATAACAAGGTACAGAAAATACAAGCCAAAATAAATGCAGTGCAGGAATTAAATAAGCAATAGGACAAACTATGTAACCAGCTAAGTGAGATGCAATATGAGAGCAGCACGAGAACTCAGGCTGAAACTACTACAAGCTCTGTGTCGGGGAGCCGGTAGCAGTGATATCATGTAGTTGTCTAGCTCAATGGGAGACTACGACGCCGGCATAATATAAAATCAACCTGTAGCCTGTGTGTCTCTTCCCACCCAATGTAATCACGCATATCATGACCATAACGTCTCATGTCCATGTCAGCGGGATCATAGCTAATGCAGCAAGTCATAATGTCTATAAAATATCACTGTCAAGTCCTGTAACTTATACAGAATCACCATGAATGTCTCAGGAAGACTCTGTCTCATGAATAGTGTCAAGTGTCCTGGGTTCTGGAGTACTTGAGAAGACAAGTACGAGAATTATCGGGTCTCGATAACCATGCCTATGTGACGTTACACAACTCCGCGTACGGAGTTGGCACCCGACTATGATCGGACGCTAAGTAAAGCCACTCGGTCCTGCGTTTAACAGTTTAACCAGTTTATTTGCATTTAAACAAGAATTCAGGCAAGTTCTATAACAGGAAATAATGCAATTTGGCAAGCTTTATTTGCCCACTGATATATAAGCAAGTCAAGGAAATTAAGTAGCAAGCTGCAGGATTTGGCAAGGTACACTTGCCTGTGGTTCCGGCTCTGTTTGAGGTTCTGACTTCAGCTGGGTTTGCAGGCGGTACTCCGGTTGCTGTAACAAACATCACCATCAGATCCAGAAAATATCAATCAGCTAGGAATGCCTGTCCTTGGGTCCAATTTGGAGACAAGGGCAGAAACGGCAGTTTCGGGCCAAAACGGGGTCCACCGGTGGGCCCGTTTTGCACCGAAAAATGCGTCTGGGTCAAAGGTCTCCAAATTCACCAAACTCAGTGTCAACTGGTCAGGAACGATGATACGAACCCAACGGAACTTCCAGAATTGGATTCCGATGAGCCGAATACAAAATCGCCCGTCGAGCGGGGCCTGTGGGGCCCACGACACGCGATTTCGTCAACGTTCTCAGAATCGAACCAAACTTGACCCACAGGACCAGCGTATCGCTACGAGTCCGATGGCGTAAGTTTCGTTTCGATCCGACATGTGTACACAAAGTTAGGTCGAATTGCAGAAAAGTCAGATACGGGGCGATGTCCGCGGATACGCGTTGATTCCGGTGTGCACGCACACCCGAATCAGCTTCCGCGAAATCCCACACGTCCGTATCGACGAGGTGCACGTATCTGTGAAGACCGCACGCGACCAAGTCGTCCCGTTTGGCGGGGCGTACCCAGTTCCGGGGTGAAACAGGGTCTGGGTTTTTCCTGTTTTTGGATCGCGGTGTGCGATCACCACAGGACGCGATGCCCGGAACAGTTTATCCGGACACCGAGAGGGTCATACAGGCTTCGCAACGCAATTTGCGGAATCGAAAACAGAGCTACGAGGCAAAAGATACACGCACCTGAAGGGGACCCGAAAACAGGGTCAAACTGTGTCCGACACGTGTCGGATTCGAAATTGAATTTAGGGTTAGGGTTAGGGTTCCGGTGCTCTGCGGCGGGGCTCCGGCGGCTGTGACGGTTGCGGCAACGGCGGAGGGGGCCGGGGAAGCGGAGGCGGCGCAGGCGACGCCAGGCGGAGGCGGCGGAGGGGCCGGAGGCGGTCGGAGCGGGTCGTGCGGCTGGGCAGCGGCTGCTGCGGGCCTGCTTCGTCGGGGAAGAAGGAGGAGGAAGGAGGAGGAGATGGCCGGGCGAGGCGGAGGGGAGAGGGCCGACGTGGGGCTACGTGGGCGCGGGGTGGCGCGGCCAGAGGCGGGGGAAGCGGCGGCAGGCGCGGGCGGCGTGCGGGTCGTGCGGGGCTGGGGATGGGTGGCCGGGTCGGATTCGGGTCGGGTTCGGTCGGGCGGACCCGACTCGACCCGATAGGCCGAGCGGGCTGGGCCCGTGGGCCGGGCTGGGCTGGAGGAAATGGGCCGGGCCGGTAAAAATAAATAATAAATAATAATAATAATAATAATAAAATCAGTAAACATTTAATAATAAATAAATAATTAAATAAATAGATTTTGGAAATTTAAAAATAGGTCCGGGGCCCAATAAATTTCAGAAAAATTGCCCTAAGTCCAATTTTTCCTTTTGCATCCAAAAATATTATTATCATAATATTTTAATACTATTTAATATCAATAAAAAATTATTTAAATATTAAAACCCTGTTTTTAATTTACAGAAAAATCCCAGAAAATTCCAGAAAATTGTGAAAAATCCAGTTTTTAAAATTTTAAAAATTCAGGGGGTTTACAACTTGCATGCTTGTTCGTTTGGAATGTTATATATATATGCTTCAATTTTAGTTAGAATTCATCTTCTTCTATAATTGAGTCAAGCATAAATTATTCAAGGAGGCTATGCAAAACGAATCATGCAATGTTGTTAAACTCATGTTCATGTTGCCTCAAACGCATCAACATTAACGCATCACGAACGATTGATCACGGACAACTTGTGCACAAGGTAACGGGTTCCTGCGGACGGTTGCTGGGGCACTGGCACCGATCCGGTCCGGGCGGAACTTCACGATAGTCTCACGCATCTGGACAAGAATAGTCTGCAGCCACCAACGCATCTTTGCTGCATTCCATCCTCGTTCAAGACTAAACGGTCCATTATGGCTTCTAGCCAGTGATCCCAACGTGTATATTTAAACCTGTTGCAAACTAACTTGTGTCTTCGTGGCAGGGAAGGCATGGTAAGTATTGTGCAGGTAGTTCAGACGGTCAGGTAAAATCCACCGAACGGTGGCACGTTCATTTCAGTAAATTCTATATGCTGCTTACTTGTAAATGAACTAAGGCAAGATAGAAACCCACAAATATGCATGCTTCATTAAAACAACGTGTTGATTGGTATAGTCAGGCTAGCTCGCCTTCACCAGCATGTTTCGATATGCTGACCCTCGTTGAAACAGGTTCTCCGCACCAAGGCGAACCGAGCGAGGAGCCGAAGTCGTCTTCCCGATCCAGTCCAGCTGTTGGCGCATCTTCACCGCGCCCCTCGAAGCCTTTTGGAGCCAGAAGCTTGCAACTCTTCATACACAAATGCAACTTCGTGGCAAAGCCGTCCTCCAGCCTGGAGGTCCTTATCATTTTGAGTTTATAAAGGGATGTAATGTACAGGACTGCTATCTCATTTTGAGTCATCTCTTTTGTAAGCCGTTCGGCATATTAGCTAACTCGTTCAAGAGTTTGTAATAGATGTTCATTATCAATAAAGAGAACTTTTCCATGTTTCAAATCTGTGTTTCAATTTATCTGCGTACTCTGAATATGTGCTTGCTATGCAAATCATTAAAGCCTTGTGCGGGCGCAACCCCAGGCCCGCACGGCGGTCACGACTCGGGGGACGCCTCGGGGCGTGACATGTGATAACCAATGTGACGGTTAATGTGACAGATAACATAATAAATTTTAAAACTAAAATAAATAAATAAAATTTGGATGATTTATTTTTTTGGTTAAAATTTGTCATGTTATATGTCGTATAATGATACTTAACATGACACGTCAACTGCCACATAAGAAAGAATAGTTTTGATGGATTAAAAACATTACTCCTATTATATATAACATCTCTATTTTTATAATGAGGCTTCAAAACGGCTCAAAAGTGAGCCGTCTAAGCCGTTTGTAAATACTAAACCATTTATTAAAAAAAAATATTATGTAACAAAAATTTGTTGGAAAAAGATAAATTTGTAATAAATAACGTCATGGGGGATCGAACTTGACCAACCAAAAAAAATATCTTCCACCATGACCACATGAGCTAAAAGAGATGTTTGATTATATTTATATAATATTGTATAGTTAAATAATTAGTTAAAATTTATTTAATTTTTAATTACGTGAGGATATATGTACAACATAGACGGATAGCTTTTCAAAATTTTTTTATAAAAAATAAAAAAATATCCATAATAAATTATAATTTAAATATATTTAAATATTTAAACTATTTTATAATAATATTAAAAAAATTTATTTTTACGCTGCATTTACTAGTATTTTTTAAATGAGTTAATTTGGTGCTCATGCCAGCAGGATTTCTGTAATTAACTATACTGATACTCCGTATAGTGACATTAAATAGTACCCATCGATCCTAAATTGACACTAGTCATTCTGATGATGCTACAAAATCAACGTAAAAAGTAAGGTCAGATTTGGTTCACATAATCAGAATCTTGGAAAAAAAAAACATTTTTGGTATTTGTATACCAAAAAAAATAAATATATATATAAATTTCTGAAATAAGAAAATTAGAAAAAAAAATAGTTTTTACAACAATCCCAAAGAATTTTTTTTTTTTTAATTTTCTACATTTATTATAAGTTACCTTTTTTCCCCACGAGCGAAACGAGTACTCCACTCGGTTTGAACCCTTAGAACTCCAAATAAGAAGATTTTGAAAGAGCTTTGTTATTTCTTTTGGGGGATAATTTGACTATTTATAGCTAATACTATGATTAGGCGCTTGGGAAATTAAACAAGTTTGAAAATTATAAATATTTCCCGTGTTCTATATAATTTTAAAATTAGTTCCTATATTTACCATTGAATCTAGCTTGTGAGAATCATCGAAGAACATGAAATCATGAGTTATGTTATCATTTTGGGCATCTTATTGTAGGGACTCAGAACTCGTTACTTTGTTGACTCTTACCTAAGACAAATTTAGATCATATATGATCATAAGCCCTCCAGAATCCAGAATATGCATTAAAATGGTTATATATATGTTTTAACAAATAATTTATTTAAGGATAAAATTTTCATTAGAGGATGATTTTGATTAAAAACAAATGAAGTCCCTTTCCTAACGACCATATGGAAGATCCATAATGTAAGAATAAAAGCCTAGTTGTGAAGTATGACATAGACAAATGGATCAGACCGTGGCGTAACTATTCTTCAGCCAATTTCAACTCTCACGCGTCAGCAAATATATGACCAAGTCTTCCTCCTCAGGAAGTTGCAATTATTAATCAACATATATACTTATCATGATGATGATATGTATAATTAATGCTAAATCAAACGCCATGGGTCGCTTCGAAAAAGATTGTTTGCTGACTTTCAAACTAAACCCAACTCCCCTCCATTACAGAGAAATTTTTTGATACAACCACTATATGACAAGTGCTCTTTCTCTAGGGACTGTCAAATAATTCAAACGGTTAATATTTGACTTGTGTTCAGTTCGATCCAAGTTCGGCTTAAAGATCGTACATGGGCTGGTCGGTATCGAGTTCGACCATAGGTTATTCGACTCGGTCTTGTTCGCGAACGGGCTCAAGCTCTGTTCGATTTCTCGTATTAGGGCTTCTCCTAGTATATGTATGTTGCATTATAGTGTATCAATTCTCTCAATTGTCTCTCAGAAATTAATAATTGTATCAAGACGACGCTTTGATGCAATAGAGTCTAGATCTTTTTTTTATTGATTCTCACTCAAAATTCAACTATCACTCACTCAAAATTCAACTATCACTATAGTTTTTTTTTTTTTTTTTTGTATTTTTTTCTTTTTGTCACAAATGGTTAGTATGTTATATATTTGGACAAGTTTGTATAACTTGGTCCCAAAAGCAGAGAAAAATACGAAAAAAAATGCTAAGTCAACATCCAAATGCTTACAACCTTCTTACCACATCTCTCTTCCACCCCTTACACATGGGTCCCACCGGATCATACCTCCCCTCTCACCCTCCTGCTACTTGGGCTCCATCCGACCCCACCACTCCCCCTCCTCCTCCAATCAAAGTTCGACACGTAGCAGTTGTAAGGGAATTGTAAGCATTTGGTTGTAGGCATAGCAAATCCCAAATACAAATGACTCATAGTTTCCTGTGCACATGTTAAAGATGGAACTTCTTCCATTTCCAAACCTCATGTACCAAGAAGGGTACTTTGATTACTTTATGAGTTGCTTTGTTTACGGTTATTTTAAAATAAATATTATGTTTGTTTCTATGGATGAAAATAAATTGTCTTTGAATTTTTTTTTCTTTATTTTGATGAAATATTTATGATGTAAATGACATAAGTAATTCAAAAAAAATAAGTTGGCGATTCTGCGAACCAACCGTGCCATGCACAGGAAAAGGAAAAATTTATGAAAAATTTATGAACCCACTGAAAAGTCAAGTTGGGTTGGGTGGGGGTGGAGCTCATTCTACGAACCAAATGAGGCAAAGGAAAAGGTGAAAAAAAGCTACATTTGGCGATTCCTCAAGCACCCACACTGAGCAGCAGTACAAACACACTGAAACCTATTAGCTACACACCGTTAAGACCACACACACACCAACCTGTTTGGTTTTTATAATTTATTTGTCTGGAACATCGGTTTTAATTTTTTGGACTTGGAACATCTTCCGTTTATTAGTATCTCATAACAACATATATTTTTTTAGATATTAAATTTTATTTATTGTATTTATTTCTTCAATTTTGGGTTGAAATTATTATTAATATTATCGATGGAAAAAAATATTATATAAATATTAATCTACGAGGACATCACTTTTAGAGTTCATCTTTTGTTTCAAAAACTAAAGTACGGTACTGATGAGTCCGAGTTAGCGGAGAAGCAATGATTGTCGGTCACGTGAACACGAGCCAGCACCACAGGGGCGGGCTAAAAAACATTTCCAGACACACACAGCTACCATGTTCACCGCTTCTAGTTCTTGGACGCAGGAGGTTTCAAAGAGAGAAGAACACAAGAATGTATGGCAACCAAAATAATCAATCTAGCTAATGCTAAGCAAGGAAAATGAGCCATGGCAACAGCAGGAGGTCCATAAGGAAAGCAGAGGGAGAATACCTAGCTAAACGAAGGAGGAACTCGGTGTCGTCGATGGAATGCGGAACGGAGACGACGGCATTCAGCCCTTTCGCGCTGAGGCAGTTGTCAATGGCGTCTCTGTCGAGATAGGAAAATCTTCTGCCTTCGACGTCGCAATAATAATTACGGAAGATAAATAAGACCTTAAATCAATTTTCGTCTTATCCATCAAAATTATTAATAAATACTCAACTGATTTAATTAACAAACGAAAACTAACTGCAGAAAAAAAAAATCTAAAACCAACTTACATCAGTAACCCACTCTTTTCTTTCATAATAATTTATAATTAAAATATTTATAAACATTTAAACTATTTTACAATAATATTAATATATATAGGAAGGGGGAGACTGGGTCGCTGGAGTCGTTAGAGGAGGGGTAGTGTACGCTGGGCAGGAGAGAAGAAGCATTGCTGCTGCTTAATAAATGAAAAGAGAGGGAACAACGAGAGTGGCTGAAAAATGGAGTAAATAAAAAAAAACGAGGGCCCAGGTAACTGTGGTGAAATTCCAATGGGCCGGAAGGGTTTTTTGGGAGTTTGAAAAGGCTGAAATTATCATAATAAAAGAATTGGATGGGTTTAAAAGGTTTCGGCTGGAAATGAAGAAATAAAAAGTAACTTGTATGGACTTGGCTCTTGGCAGCATTAGCCAAAAAAAAAAAAAAATTTGGGTTAAGAATTTAAAATAAGGAATTACAATATAAGGATTTGAGTTATACCTTAGACTATTAAATCAGTACATATAATATTATTCTAGTCCTAATAATAATAATAATAATAATAATAATAATTAGACTGGAGGGGGTTGGTTTATAAGCTTTGGGTCCAAAATTTTAAAGGGCACCAAAATTTTAATAATATTTAATGTATGTAAGTCCGATTTTGGAAAGAAAAAAAAGGTTGAGCAAACTCATTCTAATACTTTGAATCTACGTAAAAAAAATTATTATATGATATCTAAAAGTTATATACTAAAATACCACAAGTCAATTAGTCATACTAAAGGGAAGAAAAATTTAGTTTAGTCGATGTCAAAATCCTCTCTCCTTCCGTCGATCTAACAGTCTGACACTCTCAATCTCTTTTACCCATCGTCGTTGTCAATCTCCACTTTTGATCTTTATTTGTGTGGATTTCATGGAGGTAATTGAACAACATAAGAAATTATAGTTTTTGTCACTCCCCAGAACCAGAATACTGGAGAGCCGGAGAATGACTCAGCCAACCACACCTTACAGAATACCGAAGTAAGCCACAATGTGCTAAGATTGTCAAGAGACAAGGGGGTGCATGCTACAATCAAGTCACCTAGGGTCAAGAACATATGTCTCAATTATCAACCAAGAAACAATAAGAATGAACATGTAAGATAAAGCAGTTAGGCGTCGCTGACGCTCTATCAGAATGATCATGAAACTAGTTATACAAGACGATACACTAGTGCATTGTCAAGAGTACATGACTGTAAGTCACCCGCGGTCTGAATAATATACAATCATGTAGAGGAACTAATGTCCAGATAAACTGGCTAACAAATGTCGTCAACTAAACACCAAATGGTAAAACAGAATGATACTCATAGTGGGGAAGAAAAAATTCACTCAAGTTCCTCGATGGACATCCTCTAGATGTGCGCCATCGGACAGATACAAGACAGGATCCTTGGGCTCTGCTACTAAACCTGGCCAAACAAAACCAGCGGGGTCATGCCCCAATAGCAAGTACCACAAAGGAGCACAAGTGAATGAAGCAAAAAACCAATAAAGTACACAAAATAGGAAAGTCTGTGCCACAACGACAAGCGTATGACATTTCATCGGAGCAGTAGGACACCTCTACAACCAAACAAGGACAAGAGGTGCAACACTACTTCGAGACAGGGTACGACTAACCAATTATGAGCACGACGAAGATATAGCACATCAATATAATCCAGGACGCACCACTAAGATATATATATATATATATATATATATATATATATATATATATATATATATATATATATATATATATATATATATATATATATATATATATATATATATAATATGCAGCTTCGGTACATAACCTATTGTGACACATTGGCGCGACCGTAAAACCAAACGAGGATAAGGGTTGAACCGTCACACCATAATAGTTCATGTCCCTAGACTACCAGCACATACTCATTTAATCGGCCAATCAGTCATACGGCATGTTATGTGGAGTCTGAGTTATCTCAAAAATAATATATAATAAGTATCATCAGATCACGACATTGCCGAACATGAGCTAACCGAAACAAATAAATAAAACAGGCACTTGCAGGATGCACCAGTCCTCCGTAGGGCCACCACGCTAAAAATATGGCAATAGCGGTTCTAGTGTTCCTATAGTGAAACAGTGGCTCGGCATTATAATAGTCAGATGCTGCACTCCACTAAGACAGTTGATATACAGTATCTGTGGTGGCCAGCCCACAGCGCACTTAGAATGAATCTTTGTTGGAAGGTTCGTTGGCATGATCTCTGGATACTGTTTTCTTCCAATGTTACTACAACTTTTAGTTACCTAATTAACCATATGTTGTTGTTGAAATCTCAAGGCGTGGTCACATGAGAATTTTTTTAGTATGTCGTACAAAATATGGGCATGCTAGATACGAATTCATGGAAGTCAAATCTAGATTCACCCGAGAATGTATGCAACATTCATACAATCAATATCCTAGCCACGCTTTGGTTGTTGACTTGCTTATTATGCATGTGCTGGGTAAACAATGTATATATTTATAATATCACGCATTCAAAAATATGGAGGCATTTTTGATGCACAACCCAAATATAATCACTTAACACGTGACAGGATGTGTCGTACCTCGGCGCACATTAAATCATAAATATTTATCAGACAATAGTGGTATCAGCACGGATACAGTATTCGAGTCCAATCACTAAACTTACAGTTGGTCATATGAGTCTTATCACATGGGAACACTTGGTCCAAATATAATTTCCTCAAATCAGGTAGACCGATTACCAATTAATTAGAAATCGAATCTTTATGAAATCCTCGAATCAACAATTTTGTCGCCGAACGGGAGTAAGGGAAAAGTGTGAACCACTCTGGAGCATATCCATTAATCTTTAAACCATATAAGGACCGGGATTGCAGTTCGTCTCCGAGCAGAACCTCGCCCCTCATTCTATCCGACGAACAAATGATAAGTTAATCTAATAATATGAGTTTAGTCTAGGTTGCCACATGGTCTACTACAACATATCATCATACTATGCACATAATCAGTTCTAGCACATAGCCAGGTCTAGCACAGTCTGGTTACTAATTCCATTTCTTCCTTAGGATCAAAAACAAGCAATTATCAATACCAACTACATAGAACAAAGAAATATTTCAAATAAAATAATTAAACTCAAGAGATCATGGAACGTGTACATAGATTACTAGGGTCGCATAGGATCACATGCGCGCATGAGAAGTGCACACATGAATTGCCGCATGGGTCAGACCGCATGCACTAATCAGGCGTATGAGCATTGGCCGCATGGACGAGCTGGCCGCATATGTCTCCAGGCCGCATGGACTGCTTGCCGCATGAAGCAAGTGCCACATAGTGTCAAGGAAAAGTCCACTCCTTGGAACAAGTGTCGAAGCGACGTGCATTAAATGTGTGTCAGTGAAGTGACATAAAGAGTGATGTGACATAAAGTGTGTCAGAAAGAAAAGACAAAACCATAAAAAGACATGCCTAGGATGCGCCAAAGATGTGCCAAAGTTTAGAGTCATACGTCCGAGGGAATTCGGCCGCATGCTTTACTTGTCGCATAAGTTCGATGGCGCATGGAGTTCGATGCCACATGGAGTATCTTTTGGGCTTAGCGAATTTTCCATTCGTTCAGCGAGTGAATGCACAAAGTATTCAATAACACTTGTGTAGGTCAGCAATCATGCATCCAACAAGATGGACACATGCTGGTTGGCTATGCGGCAAAGAGTCCAGTCGCATACAGATCATGTCGCATGGAAGTCTCGGTCGCATATTGCGCTGGCCGCATAAGAACTTCGTCTTCTCCAGACAGAAAGTTCAGGCATGGCGAAAAACTCCCAAAAACTAAAATCTTATTTTCTTCATAAAACCTCATTTTAAGTCCAAATCAGGTGAACCAAAAGCCAAAATGTTTGAAATGAATTGCTCTAACATAAGAAACAACTAGCTTTCGAAAACACTAAGTTTTAGTAGATAAAAAAAAAAAAAAAAATCATAGAACACATAAAAATTCAAATCTTGAAACTCAGATCTACAAGAATTTATACATCAAAATCCAAAACTCAAAGAACTAAATATAATCAGCAACTCAAGGAGAACATTTTTCATCAACCACATTTTTAAAATAACATATATATGAAAATTCGAAAATATATGGCTTCACCACTTTGAGCAAGATGTACTTTCCTTTGTGGACTAACAAACCTCTTCCTAGAACCAAGTATAGGGCTAGGACTTCGGCCAAGGGAAGCTCTTGAGGGAAGGAGGAAGAAGAAAGAAGAAAGGAAGTGAAAATGCGAAAGAATGAGAGAGGAGAGAAAAAATCACATATATATACCAAGTGTAGAAATGAGATCAGTCCTAGGATTAAGTCATGACACTCTCCAACCAATCTCAACCATCCAAAATAGGCTTAGTGGTTCCAAGTGTGAACCGGGTCTGGTTTTCATCCTATATACGGGTCCTAGCACGGGTCTATGGCAATTGCCAAGATGTTCACTACTGCTCTCGAACAATCTCTCACAATAAACAGGAATACAATTAAAGAAATACAACATAATTAACAAGAATCAACATGTAAAATACAATATGAATACATCTACAAGAAAAAAAAATTAATATCACAAATTCAAGAAATACTAAATCTGGGAACGGGTGTGACTGTTTTTTTTTGGGATCATCTTCAGTTTATTAGTATTTTATTACGGCATATATTATTTTGTTTATTGTTTTATTTTTTGATTTTTTGTGGATAATACTATTGTATTGTCGTAAATGAAAAAACAAAATTATATGAACATTAAGTTCTTGAGGTCACCACTTTTAGCATTCGTCTCATGTCTAAAATCTAAACTGCGCACTGATACCAACAATAAAGTTTTCATTATTAAAAAAAAGGTTGAATAAATGAAATGATATTTATGTCAAAATTGGATAACGATGGAGTAACATAAATTTTCATTTGTGGTAAATGTAAATTATTTTGAACAACAAAATTATATAATTTTTTACAATCTAATAAAAAACAAGTAGAGGAAAACACAACTTAATATGAAGTCATATCAGAAAGGAAAATGTGCGATAATTATATTGCATAAACATCCAACGTAGTAATCTGATTCACTAAAAATAGTTTCCTCCTCCTTAAAATAACCTATATAGTGTGCCTTCATGCGAGCATAGTATTCATAGGACAATAAATTATGCAAAAATAGCTTGAAGAAGATAAAATCGAGAGAACATAGCTTGTGGGAGATAAAAAAAAAAAAAAATTGCAATAAGAACTTGATGTGTTCGGAACAAATAAAACACCCTCAACACAATTTATAGCTCAATATTTTTTTATAGCTGTAATTCTAAAATTGAAATTTTACAGTTGAAAAATTAGAAGTTGACATATTACTGGGCAAAAAAAAAAGAAAAATTCAACAACACACGCCATACCCTCTGTGGCGTTTTTGTTATGAAAATGGCAAACCATCTAGCGTTTTTTTGACAAAAATGTCGATATGACGTTTTTGTAACATAAACGTTAGACAATCTGACATTTTTGTTGTTAATTTTCTTTTAGGAATGTTAGACTATCTGATGAGTTGGGCTTCTCTAATTAATTTTCGCAAATATAACATTATGGGCATAATTTCAAAGAACTTTATTTTCTCTACAGATTTTTTTTTTTTTAAAGAATATAATACATGACGCCTCCTTAGTACTGATTCCTTTGCGTTGGGAGATATCCCAATTTAATTAGCTCAGATACTCAAAGATACAACATGTCTTTTTTTTAGTCCATTTTTGTTACCACCAAAATTTCCATTTTTGTTACCACCAAAATTTGTATGATGTTTATAGTTCCACTAAAAGGTTGCCACTTGTTAATCTAAACAAATTTTGTTTGAATTTGATTTCTTTCATATCTTAGTAATGGAAAAAATAATTTTAATTTAATACGTGACAACTTTTGAATGAAATGATGAACAACACACGAGGTTAATTTTTTTTTTTTTCATGTGACCTCAGCTCCTAATTTTCTTCCCCTTCAAAGAAGTAGAATCAACCCTGTTCCTGCCATAAGACTCATATATAATGTGTTGTGCCCCCTGACAAATATTGAGGTTTTGCTTTCTTTTCCTGAGTCCGTTAAGAGCCAAATGGGGCCATTTTGAGGACCTCCACAGAACAGTCAAATTATGTGAGCCCGCTTTTGGTTTCTGGAGATCCCATAGTGGTGGCATCACTTGGAAATGTTCAAGTGATTCTTTCTGCAATATAAAATAATGCAATTGCTATAATATGGAAATGCACAAGAGGTTCTTATCTACAAGTGATTCTTTCTGCAATATGAAAGAATGCAAATGCTATAGTATAAGCATGCAGTTTCAAGCATTTTTTTCTCTCTTTGTCTGCTAGATTTAGTAACTCATATATCAAAATAAGAAAAAGTGAATTGGGATTTGCCTAGTCTAGACACCACTTTTTGGTTGGTCCACAAAAGAAAAATAATATGTACTAATTCAAATTTTACAACCATATCATGCACAATACTCTTATTATATATATATATATATATATATATTCTCAACATTTATCCTAAAAGCAACGTTCTATTATCACCATTTAAAATCCAGCCGTCGGCACTTCCTCTGTCGTCCGAATTTCTGCACCCTTGGTAAGTTTTGCCACATCGCAAATCATTTTTTATGGTGAAAGAGGATACCAAAGACTTTTAGTGTTTAAATTTATGCCAAATGAGTCTACCTAGTAAACTAAATATTTATTTTGTCATATTTTTTTTAAGTACGTTGCACATGGTTTTACATTGCCAAATACAGTATCGTATGGACACGATGAGATATGAACATGACGATAATGACATAACATTTTTTTTTAGAAATTTTATGATGTTCTAACTTCAGTCCAGATTAAAACAAAATTCTGGCTCCGTCCTTGCTCATATTTATATGTTTGCCTGCCTTCATTTTCCTATACCACCTCCGTCTCGGACCGGGAGTTCGTACGTGCCTTAGCCCAAAGGTTACGGAATTGGAGGTAAGCAAAGTCCAAGTTAAAATGAATAACAAAGCGTCTCCTACGCCAGTTTTGGCGATGTATAGGTTTAGTGTATCTATAGTTCTCCGTACGTCTAGTTTTTAATTTTCACCCACTTCAACAACCAACAAAATAACAAATTTTATATTTTTTACTTCTAACATCTATATCTTCAAAGTACTTAAACGAAGGATCTTCCACTTCGCTCTACTTCGTGCAATGCGTACGCAAAATGTCGATTTTCAAAAAATTTACTTTATCGAACCAAACAGCTAGGACAGCAAATGAGCTAAGTCGTTCGCGAACTGCTCGAAGATCGGCTCGATAAAAGCTTGTTTGAGCTCCGTTCGTTTAGTAAACAAGCTGAACTCAAGCTTCATTTTCGAGCTCGTTTAATAAACAAGCCAAGCACAAGCTTAGAAGTAGTCGGCTCGTTTAGAAGCTTGCGAGCTGCTCGTTTAGAAGCTCGCTGCTGGCAATCTACCAATTTATTTTGTTATTTAAAATTTTAATTTGTTATTTGTTGAATTCTAATTTTATGCATGTTTGTATAACAATATAGTTGTGTGCATTATATATTTATATATCCTTAATAATTGATATTAAGGAACTTTTTAATAATTTTTTTATAAATAAATTGTTAATATTACAAGTACTTGAATTCAAGTCTAACTAGCTTGAAACCGGGCTCGTTTAGCTCAAAATTAAACTTAATGAGATTGAAATAAAGATAAACGAGCTTGAAATCAAGCTTGTTTATCAAGTCAAACTTAAGCTTAATATAAACAAACTCGAGTCAAACTTAAGCTCTAAAAAAAAAAAAAAAACTTATCAAGCTTGAGCTCGAGTTCGATTAATTCTAATCAAGCCAAACTAAAACTTATAAAAGCTTGGCTCGACTTGACTCATTTGAAGTCCTACAAATAGTCCCAAAGCATTAGTAACTGTCATCATTTCTGCAATCCTAAACTATGAAATTAAATTATGACAGTTCTGCACATATTCAGGATTGTAAAATTTTTTATAGTCTTTGTGAGTCCAAAAAAGTAATTAAAAAAATAATAGCTCTAAGCACAACAATAATGGTCGGAAAAAAATTACAGCCGCCCACTAACATTTCCAGTAGAGTCCTTAACATTGCCTCTTTCTTTCTTTTTTTTATCTAAAATTTGAAAATTGAAGTTCATTTTATGTTTAGGAGCCATATCTGGTGGACTCTGTACAGGTAAAAGAAGCTAATTATCAATTAAAAGTTGGCTCCGCGTGAGTGAGGGTTATGGGCTTAAAACTTAGGACAATAAAACTATGCCTTTATTGTTTTCTAAAAAGGGAAAAAAAAAGAGAGGTTATTATTAATTAGATTTGATTTGGGGAGTTCTTGTTAATTCAGCAACCGTAAGTAAAGTCATATCAAACTCGTCTGGCTCTTATGGTTAGTAAGAAAATATATAATTTTTATGACTAGACGGACGGTCTCAGAATAAAATTACAGAAAATATATGATTGTAGATGTGTGAAAAGTGGGAGCAGTGGACTCAAATAATATGTAACATATTATGTACAAAGTAAAAAAGAAGAAGGTAAAGTTAAGTAAAGCTGTAAAGTCATCAAAAGATATAAAGAATGATCCTGCCCACCTAAAAGTTATGCCAATCAAAGAAAAAGGAAAAACTCTAAAGACAGCCACCACCTAACCCAAATTAGATTAGATTGCAATAAGATCACAACAAGAATTGTTAGGGAGTATTACCCATTTTGACAGCTTTTGCAAAAATATTAACAATAATGCACATATTTAGTACTGTTAAAATTTTGACCGTCAAAAAAATAATATTTTTTTATAATTTTAACAATTTTATATATGTTAAAAAAATATTAAAATTTTGACGATCTATATAAAATTTAGATCCATAAAATTTTGAAAATGAGTACTATTAAAAAATTTAAAGTGTTGAATATGCGGATAGCATTTGCCGAAAAAAGAGACAAAAATACACTTAACAACCACCACCAACACCACCACCACTTACATCTCTATCTCTATCTCTACTCTTATAATGAGACTTGAAAACGGTTCAAAATTGAACCGTCTAAGTCGTTTATAAGCATTCCATCATTTATTTAAAAAGCTAATAGAATGATGATTTTTTTTAATTTATTATAAATAACGTCATAGAAAATTGGACCTAACAAACAAATGAGAATGTCTTCCATCTTAACCACATGAGATAGAAAAGATATTTGACTATAATTATATATATTATATTATTAAATAATCAGTTTATTTTTTTTATATTACTTAAGAATATACGTACGATTTAGACGATTATTATTTTTATTTTTTTATAAAAATATAAATATATTTATAAAAAATTATAATAAAAATATATTTAAACTATTTTTTAATAATATTAAAAAAATATTTTAGCAATTACAACTGCACTGGTCGGAGAAGACCCGGTCATGGAATCATTGAGTCAAGATTTGGAGAAGGTCTACAAATAGGACAAGGAGGAACAAACTCCAAAAATATTGACATCAACTTGATGGGGGGTAATATGTCGTCGTAGTCGAAGCTTACTACAGTAAGAATCTGTCCTCAGTACATGGACACACAAGTGACACCCGGCCAGGGAGTAAAACTTTGATACTGATGACTGTATCAAAGTTTTGATACAATATAGCAAGTGGGTCCATCTCTTTTTATGTGTATAAGAGAGAAATGTGGGACCAAATTGTGATACAGTGGTTGTATCGAAGCTTCGGAACATTCAATTCACCGTATAAGCAAGCATATATTAAGGAGTTTGTGTGTCGGTCGTAGGGTAAGTCGGACGAGCTATCGGATTTGGACAATCCGATCGGGACAACCCTCTCTAAGTCCCCTCTCTCCGTCAATATAGTTTTCGCGATCAACCCCAATTCCTCTATGTCAGATGAACTAGTAATCTACTATGTTCATATTTTAAGTTTCTACTGAAATTTTTTGAGTAGTTCTAAGGAAAAAAATTCGAAATCCGAGTTCTTCGATGCTGTCAGAATATGAGACTTCGATGTCGATGTGAACGTCACTTGCAATCAATTTATTTAATATATATTTTTTTAAGTCAAAAATAAGGAAAAATTAAATTTAACTCTGAATAGGACAATACAACAGCCGGGCCGGGCCGGTCCTGTTTGTGTGTGAGAGAGAGAGACAGCGCAATTGTTACTGTGAGTAGGGGAGCAACACATGGCATGGTGGAAGAAAGAGGTGGCAGGTTACTACAACCACTAGCAACATCATTGCTCTCTCTCTCATCTCTTTAAGAACTTTTGCTTCCGTTCTCCGCAACTACCACCATCTCCATCAATCATTCCTCCCCCACTATCACTCACTCATCTCTTGGCGAGAGAGAGATTTGGATAATCAATGGCAATGGCGTTTGCAGGGACTCAGCAGAAGTGCATGGCCTGTGAGAAGACCGTGTACCTGGTGGACAAGCTCACGGCGGACAACAGGATCTACCACAAGGCCTGCTTCCGTTGCCACCACTGCAGAGGAACCCTCAAAGTATATATAACCTTTTCTTTTTCCATTTCATATTCATATAATCATATAATATATTAATTTCTAGATCGATACTTTGTTTATATTTGAATTACTCCTTGTTGTTATAAATTGTTAATCTTTCTAGAGGTTGATATGTACATTAACTAGCGTGCAAAATGTCATTATTCTTGATAGAGAACCCAGGATCTGCTCCCCCCAACCTTTGGATGTTGAAAATTGACCACCTCTTTCTTTCTTTCTTTCTTTCTTTCTTGTGAGTAATTGTGGTCTTTTTGTGGTAATTAACCAGAGATACCTTGTTTTTCCTTAATTTGCTAGAGATCTATGTTGCACGAACACGAATATGACATAACATGATACGGATGTGGCCAAAACAAAAAAGAGCATGGTATGTTTTGGAGTTTTTGTGTCGTGTCCAACACGATGCGAGACGGCGGCCACGGCACCTATTTTCGGAGTGCCTGTGCGTGCTAGTTGGCTTGAGATACAAAATCTAAGCTGTTGATGCAGAGTTTTTCTGCCTTTTTAAACTCCGGTCTTTTATTACATATATTATCCCGGACTGTGTCCAACTCTCCATGTTGATCCCTCAGTTGTGCGTCTGATGTAACTTCCCAATCCATCGAACAACCCGTTCTCTATCGCACTCTCTACTCGGGCTGACCGTCGGTGATTCCTCAACCTCTGACTTGGTTTCTCTGATCTTTATGTCTTCGTGTCATTGTCACTTGAGCTAATGCTTGTTCACATGTTGATGCAGAGATAATTCTCTTTCTTTCTTTCCCTTTGATATTTGTCGAGTTTCTTCATTAGTTTCTATTTTCTGTTTAAAGGCTCTTTCTATTCTACTCTAGATGTTAATGTTGAAATTGTTGATTATTGGTACTGACTTGTATGTTAAATGGAATTGTCTGGTAATCTGGCCATATTTGTATGAGTTGGTCTTCCTTCTTTGAATTTTTTTGATTGTTGGATTCAGCTATTTGCTAGAATTAGCCCAACATTAGAAGTATTGTTATCGATATCTAGACCTATACATTTAGCTAGAAGCCCTCGTCTTGCTGTCACTTGCATTTATCTAGAATTAGCCCTAACTTTGATGGTTACTACTAGTAGATTCATAGAAATGGTACCCCTACCTTTTATTCTCTTATTCGGTAAAAGTAATAGCTCATTCAATTGGAGACGAACTATCGGCGTTAAATAATGTCATAAGAAGAGTCCTTATTGTTTTCTATTTCCAGGTAACTTGGATAATTTGCCATTACTTGCACTATTTCAGGACGAACATGAAATTTTCGATAACGTAATATTTTGTTATTTTCTCCAGCTAGGAAACTACAATTCCTTTGAAGGGGTTCTCTACTGCAGACCTCACTTTGATCAACTCTTCAAGCGGACAGGCAGTCTCGATAAGAGCTTTGAAGGTGCTCCTATCTTCCACTTCCCCTTTTGCTAACAACTTTCTCTTGCTTGTGGTTACTGATACTCAGTACTGTCTTGCTGCCTCTTTCTTTTCTTCCAGGAACCCCAAAAGTTGTCAGACCGGAAAAACTCGTCGACCCTGAGGTACCTTACTCTGCTCACTGTTAAAGCGATGATAAAATGGATGAATTCACATTACACACTTACACGATATCGCAGATAGCTTGAGAAAGAGTCCATATCATTTGGTCTAAGTAGGATAACTAACAAGAGAATACTTGATTAGTGTCGACGTGATTCCTATTTTTTTTGTTCACATATATGACCATCACCAGATTTTCTTTGCCACTGGAGAACCAAGGATTACTGATTTATGTACCTACATAACTACAATAAAACCTCGATAATTTAATACTCGATTAAATAAAAATTTTGGCCGGTCCCGACTTGGGGATAATGTGCTAAATTAATAATTCGATAAATTGATAAGATAATGCATTATAAAAATTTGGATAGGTCTCACGTAATAAGTAAATTAATAATTTAATGATATACATAGTGGTTAAGATTCATCTATGAGGTTCTCCTAAAATATGACTCAAACTTTTTGAAATTGATGTCACCTTAAATATCATCTCAAGCAAATACATATAATTGTTAGTTTGTAAAACAAGAAACTATGTGGAGTTTTGTTTAATTAAATGTTCGTAAAATGGTATAATGTAGTATATTGAATCATTTTTTTGGGGAAAAAGTAGATATACGAAAAAAAATTACTTGGTTAAACAAATACATAGAATTGTTAGTTCGTAAAATGAGAAACTAAAATGTACAATTTAAAAAAAAGAAAAAGAAAAAGGAATACCTTGATAAATTAGTAAGTTATTAATTAATCGATAAATTAATAATTAATAATTTATCGATTATTTGATATTCCTTAAATCAATAGAATTTTCTTTTGTGCCAAGACTATTAATTTATAGAGCTTTAACTGTATTTCTAAAGTAAATGTATCCATTTTTAATTTTTCTATTTTTCTGTAATCTTTGTGTTAGAAATATATCAACTCACTTTTTACTAATGTTGGAAATGGTTGTTGTAAGCAGGTAACCAGCAAAGTCTCAGGTGCTTTTGCGGGAACCAGAGAGAAGTGTGTCGGATGCAAGAATACCGTGTATCCAATTGAAAGGGTGAGGACCTTGGTTTCAGAATAACTCCACTGCCAATCTAGCTCAAATATACAAAATATAGTGAGAGAGATTATATATTTCGGTATTAATTGTTGGTGCGGCTAGTGCCATAGCTTTTGGAAATCTGGCACAGCGGTAGATAGGCTCTTCCCTCATCATCTAATTGGCAAAATCTGAAATTGGCAAAATCTGAAATGGGAATAACGTGCTACACTAACCAAACCACTTTAGAAATTATCGAGAACAATTGAAAAGGAGAGTGGCGCATGTCGCTCAAAGAGAAGTGGAAAAAAAAAACGAAATCTGAAAGTTATCTTTGACACTGTAGAAACCAAGGTTCGTAGAATCGCTATCGGAATGCTATCGGACCCTTCCTATGAGGATCATAATCGGCGGTATTGGCAGTATCGACGGTTTCGTTTCAGAGTATTGGTTTTTGGTATCGGAAAGCAAGTATTATTAAAATTTTAGAATTTGTTTATACATTTAGGCATAATTTTAAGTATTTTAGTGTTTTTTTTTTAATAGTTTTAAAATTGAATGAAATAATAGTCATCCTTACTAAATTTTTTTATCTCGATAAATATTTTTTCTTCATTTACATACTTTTACACTTTACTATGCTTTTACACCCTTGCTATTGATCTTTTTCATTCAATTTTTTTCCTACTAAATTGACTGAGAAAGAGACCCCCAACGTCGGTATCGGTCAGTATCGGATCGGAACATGCCAAACTGGATCTGTATCGGCCGTATCGGATCTGGATCGGCCGATACTGCAAACTATGGTAGAAACCATATATCTGATTATAAGATCTGAAACTTTCTATTGCAAAGTTCCTTCAACATATTTTCTATTTGTCCTGATTGCAACATTTGATCCCGTCTCCAGGTCACAGTGAATGGAACTTCATATCACAGGAGCTGTTTCAAATGTTGTCACGGAGGGTGCACAATTAGCCCTTCCAACTACATTGCCCATGATGGAAGGCTTTACTGCAAGCACCACCACATCCAACTCTTCAAGGAGAAGGGAAACTACAGCCAGCTCGAGACCGACCCCGAGTAGCTGGCGAGCAGAGGCAGCAGTTTCTGCATGTGCAATGAATGCATTTTAGCGCGCTGCATCTCTCTTTCTTGCTTTCCTGATTTCATGAAGAAACAAAATATTTCTTATTTGCTGGATGGGTTAAATTGAAGAAAAATGTGAAACTTCGGTGTTTATCAGTTTGATAATGGTTTTTGTGTGCGTGTGTGTGTGTGTTTGTGATAAACAATGAGTTTTGAGTTTGATGCCCATCTTTAGTTCAATGTTATGCATGCGACACTAGATTTGCAGATCAGTCTGCTTGGCTACTTCATACTTTGTGTTTCATGATTGCTTTTGTTGGATGACAAATGTTGCTTTGTGATGAAATCCCAGTTTGAATGCTTTGTTTCTGACGAGATCATAACATATGTAGTGGAGCACAGTACAAGCCCTGGGCATAGAGTGACTGTGACTAAGAAGAGGCTCGAATCCAATCAGTTCACACGATTGTCCAAGTGGGAGAAGAGTACGTACTAAAAGAAAGCCTCGTTTTGTTCCGCGAAAAGTAAGAAAAGCAATCCTGTGCTCTCTTTTTTTCCGATAATTGTAATTTTCTTTCCTTTGTTTGAATTGGGAGGAAAAATCGAATCATTCCATTTTTACCTTATTTTTCTTTATTGTAGAATTATTATTATTTTGCTCCTTTTGGTTTGGCATCTGTATAGAAAATAAATAATTTTTCTTTTCCAATGACCGCGGACTAAACGTCTCTTTCGTCAAGGAACATTTGAATCCCAGGGAGCTAATGCCCGCTAATTGTAAGTATAGTTACCCAAATAATATGCTGAATAGACGAGAATACTGTGAAAAGTGAGATGCTGCTGGTTTAAAGAACAGGGCAGCTATGAGGCCTGATGCATTATCAGATGATATTTTAGGGACGTAGTTTGATATGCAGTATACTATATAGCCAAAAAAAATTATATATCCAGAAATCAAATTTGAAGTAATTAGATTGTGTGACAAATTATATTTCTCTGTTTGGTGACTATATAAATATTCCCAAAAAAAAATTAAAAAAAGAATATAAAAAAAGGATAAAAAAACGAAAACAAGATAAAAGAAACAAATGTAACAAACGAAAAAAAATGAACAATGAAAAAAAAACTGAAAAAACGAAAAACAATTTGAAAAAAAACTGAAATAAAAAAACGGAAAAAAATGGAAAAAGAAAAAAACAAATTAATTAAAAAAAAAAAATCTGGCTGGACAAAAAAAATATACATACCTATTCTTAAGGGATAGGATTCCTATATTTTTTGGATAAATTGTTTATGCGAGTATTTGTAATTTTCGAAAAAAAAATTTGGTCTAAACCAAACTAGTATATATGCACGTGCTTTGCACGTATCATGGAGTGGATGATTTTGATGAGTTGGTTTAACTTTGCTGTTTTTAATTATATAGGTTAAGAGTTCAACCATTGGAATTCCTTGGTAATAGCTTAGAAAACTTAGCAAGTAGCATGAACTCTTTGATTTCTATAATATATTAATGCATCCCTTAAATGGTTGTCATTGAAATTTATTGTAGGTATTATTTTTAATTAGTAAATATAATGAAGGGTATTTTTGGAAAGAAAATTTTCACGGTGAAGATTACTTTCCTCATTATATAGTAGAATAGATTAATTAGTAAATATAATGAAGGGTATTTTTGGAAAGAAAATTTTCACGGTGAAGATTACTTTCCTCATTATATAGTAGAATAGATTAAGAGTTCAACCATTGGAATTCCTTGGTAATAGCTTAGAAAACTTAGCAAGTAGCATGAACTATTTGATTTCTATAATATATTAATGCATCCCTTAAATGGTTGTCATTGAAATTTATTGTAGGTATTATTTTTAATTAGTAAATATAATGAGGGGTATTTTTGGAAAGAAAATTTTTACGGTGAAGCCTACTTTTCTCATTATATAGTAGAATAGATATGGAAATAGAATCGTCATCATAAATTTATCCGAAAATATAAAGAAATTCTGCGTACCAGAGGTCCAGAGATGATAGTTATGATGGTTATTATGAACGTCCAAATATTCATACCAGAGGTCCAGAGATCCCATGAAACCCTGATTTGCCGACCTACATCGCAAAAGCTAGGACCATACAAAGATGCTACGTGGACCTTGATCCGTTGGTAGGTCAATCGACAGTGGATTCCACGCTAATTTGGAGGGGGAGGAGGCAAATGAGGTTCAGCCACGTAGTATGCGGTCACCGAAGACCGCGGATAACATATCATTTTCCGGGACCATAAAACTCTGGCTGGCTGTCTGTCTCTGGACCAGTAAATGATTGCTCTTCCTTCCCATTCTCAACTGTACATGAAGAATTAATGAAAATGACGAAAACCCACTGGAGATTGGAGTTGAACGTAAAGAAGAGACTGTTCCATGTTCATCAATGATAAAACAAAAGTGAGGTTCTTGTTGGCTGCTGTTCACTGACCTAAGGGGCTATTTGGTTGCACAAAAATATTGAAAGTGCAAAAGTAAAAAAATAAAATTTGCGCATACGATGCATGCGCAAAATTTATGAGTTTCTAAAAGTCGTTTGGTTGATTAATTTAGAATATATGAAAGTGGAGGAAAGAGGAGTTCAGTTATTTGGATGGTTGTTGAAAATAGAAAAAAAAAAAAAAAAAGAATTTCATTGTTTGGTTGGTTATTGAAAACGGAGGAAAAAAAAAATTATTGTTTGGATGGTTGTTGAAAATGGATGTTAGTTGGAGATATGGTAAATTTGGATATAGTACCCACATTTCTTGTTTCTAACTAATTATCATTGAATTAGGAAGTATTTTTTTATGTTTCACATAAAAATTTATTTTCATCCTTTAAAATATTTGAATAGTAAATGTTAAAAAATTCATATTGAACAAAAAAAATAATCTTTTTTGCAAAATATGATAATATTTTTACAATATATATTTTACCATAATAGTCTAGTGAAAATTAACTAGTATACTCATATAAGTATATACTCATATAAGTATATACTCCTTATGCAATATATGAAATAATTATTGATTATTTAGAAAATAATTAACAGTTTTTGATATTATTAACTGACAAGTAATTTATGGATTTTGTTTTCATAAAAGAAGGAATAAACATATGATAAATAAAGAACAATTATATTAAAGACAATTTTTATTGGCAAAATATAATTTAAAAAGTGTCTTTACAAAATTTAAAAAGTGTCTTTACAAATTTCACTGACAATTATCATTGAAGGGACTTCCGCCGCTCCCTCTCCAAAAAAAATTTGTGATGCAACTGCATTTTCTCTCTCATGTAACAGCAAGAGATTATGCCACTTCCACAACAACAACAAAATCTGTGGTGAAAGTAGAGGAACAGTGAGGGAGACAGGAACTGCAGTCGAGTCTTGTCAACATTTTTATCCACTTTCACAAAAAATTGCAAAATCCAGCCGAGTTTCGTTGTACCAAACAGGCCATAAGTATGTCCCGGACTCCACAAGCACAATTTTCATACTGATAAAATATCACAAAGTTTATACAGTATTTCAGCTTTCTGCAACTGCTCCATCAATTGATAGTTAATTATAGGCTAAATTATTCTAATAACACCACAACTATAATATTCGAACTATTTTCGCAGCTTACGTTTTTTTACTATTTGATTTTGGTATTCCAATTTTCTAAATTGTTCTTTTGAAGTACGTATCATCAATTTTGAAACACGAACAACTTTAAAAGAATATACGACAATACAAATATTTTAGATTGCGCTTTTGTATTACAATATATGATTTGGAAATGGTCTCGATGTGCTTCAAAAGGCTAAATTATTCTAATGGTATCTCCACTATAAGGTTCAGACATTTTTACCATCTTAATTTTTCACTGTTCGATTTTGGCACTCCAATTTTATAAATTATTTTTTTAAGTATCTTTCGTCAATTTTTAAATACATCAGGACTACTTCAAAACAATGGAGAATATATGACAATAGAAGTACTCAAATTGCATTTGTACTACTAGATATGATTTTGGAATGGTCTCAATATATTTCAAAATTGATATAAGTTATTTCAAAAAAAAAAAAAAATATGAAATTTTTATGGCAAAAATTGAACAATGAAAAGTTAAAGTGCAAAAAATATCCCAGCACTATAGTTGGAGTATCATTATAGTAATTTAAAAATCTCAAAATTGACAAAAAATATTTTAAATTAAAAAATAATTATAAAATTAAGTTGTCAAAAACGAATGAATAAAAAAAATTAAAGATACCAAAATAATATTCTGAATGCCATAGTTGAGATGCCATTATGGTAGCCTTAATTATAAGATTTCATAGCTATAAGCCTATAACATGGCAATTTTTAATGAGTGAATTTAAACTTGCACTGCACTATCACTTGGCTATTTCTATATCCCCACTCTAGTAAATACACCACCACTATTTGTAC